>BTPG01000001.1:108297839-108505339 GCA_036245525.1 Semisulcospira habei | reverse complement strand
CGGTTTTGTGTCGCTGTAGAGACGGCTAAGGGCACGCTACTGTTGGGGAATCCATTCCCACATCCCGTTACAAGTTCTCTCCCTTACTTGTCCGACGAATTGATTTTGTCGGTCAAAACGCACTTAGCTGAAATATCTCTCTTTCTTATCTACAGCACTGATTGATTGCTTGATTGATTGATTGATTGATTGGGATCGTGAAGATGTAAGTCTGTTGCTAGTAACTCATGCGTTTTTAGTGTTTTTTTTTGTTTTTTTGCTTTGTAATTTATTTATTTATTTATGTATTTATTTATTTATTTATTTTTTCGGGGGGGGGGGAGGGGGGGGAGGGGGGGGGGGGCGTCAAACGAACTGCAAAGTGTTCAGGATTATGTTCCAATTTATGACCACTAGGATTAAACAGGCTGCAACTTGCCACCCACCGCCTCAGTTACTCCCCTCGCCACTCACTCTACCACGTCGTCCACCCCGCTTCCCCCACCCCCGTTTTTAACGGTACTTCTGAATAAACACACAGTCCCGCTAATTGGGCTAGAGACGCAGTAGCAGTGAGAGATAGTGCGTTTCAGGGAGCAGAATCACATGATATTGCCATGCTGCCCGCGGCCTCACGCACTGACAGTAAACCTCCCAGTAAGCCAATGTCCTCGGGCCCATGACAGCCGCATTGGGCCCGCGCACGGCTGTGTGTGTGTCTATTCACGGCTGTGTGTGTGTGTCTATTCATGGCTGTGTGTGTGTCTATTCACGACTGTGTGTGTGTGTGTCTATTCATGGCTGTGTGTGTGTCTATTCACGGCTGTGTGTGTGTCTATTCACGGCTGTGTGTGTGTCTATTCACGGCTGTGTGTGTGTCTATTCACGGCTGTGTGTGTTTCCTATTCACGGCTGTGTGTGTGTCTATGCACGGCTGTGTGTGTGTCTATTCACGGCTGTGTGTGTGTCTATTCACGGCTGTGTGTGTGTCTATGCACGGCTGTGTGTGTGTCTATGCACGGCTGTGTGTGTGTCTATGGCACGGCTGTGTGTGTGTCTATGCACGGCTGTGTGTGTGTCTATGCACGGCTGTGTGTGTGTCTATTCACGGCTGTGTGTGTGTCTATTCACGGCTGTGCGTGGGCCCACTGCGGTCATCGTAGGCCCGAAGACGTGTAGCTACTGGGGCCGCTTTGTTCTGCGTCGTTACAACCAGGCTAGCTCCGTTATTTCTGTTGATTTCAGCTTCACGAACTCCAGTTCCAGCGCCCAATTTGCCTTTTTGGTCTGGATTCACACACACACACACACACACACACACACACACACACACACACACACACACACACACACACACACACGCGCGCGCGCGCGCGCGCGCGAGCGCACACACACACTCACGCACGCACAAATAATGCGCGCGCGCACGAACACACACACACACACACTGTGACACACAAACAATGCGCGCGTGCATACACACACACACACACGCACACACACGCACAAATAATGCGCGCGCGTATGCACACGCACACGCACGCACGCACACACACACCCAAACAATGCGCGCGCGCACGAACACACACACTGTGACACACACACAATGCGCGCACGCATGCACACATACACACAAATAATGCGCGCCCGCGCACACACACACACAAATAATGCGCGCACGCACACACACACACACACACACACACAAATAATGCGCGCACGCACTCAAACAAATAATGCGCGCGCGCACACACACACACAAATAATGCGCGCGCACACACACACACACACACACAAATAATGCGCTCGCGCGCGGGCACATACACGCACATTCGTACACACATCCTCCTCCTCCCCCCCCCCACCCCCCAACACACACGCACTCACTCCACCCCCACCGGCCCTACCCCTCTCATCCCTCCCCCCACCCCCACCCCCCCCCCCCCCCACACACACACACACGGCCACACACACACACGGCCACACACACACACACACACACACACACACACACACACACAGAGTGCCTCATACTGGCACACACACACACCGGCAGAGAGAGAGAAAGAGAGAGAGAGAGATGAAATTATTTCCTCGCACCAGGCTTTCCATAGGTATGACGCAGTTACACAAAGACAAAATCGATGAGTATAAAACGGTCCTTGAACTCTGAAAAGCACGGCGCATAAAGAAACTTCAGCCACCGTAAATATTAACTCTTCTCTCCAACCGACCCCCCCCCCCCCCCCTTCAGTCCTCCCCCCTCCCACCCACCCCCTCATCTTTGCCGGAGCAACACCCGGTTGCAAGAAACCATAGACCCTCAGGAGCCCCCGCAATCGCGGGGACTTATGAGGGTCTATGCCTCTTGATCTTGTTCATATACATGTGTATCCCCAGTAGACGACTTTTCGGTATTTTGCGGTCAGTCTGCCCTGGTTTCAGATACTACGCCGTTCATGGTCAGTTAAACGGAGAACAATGTTAGAGTCCGTGGCAAGTCGTCAGCTGTAAATAGGGCCGTTGTGGCTTACCAGTTAGACAACATCCCAACAGACACAGTTCTTGTGTTCGTGAGTTGCGATAATCTGACCTTTCCAACAGACAGAGCTCTTGTGTTCGTGAGATGCGATAAACTGACCTTTCCAAGTCGGAACTTGGAGTTCAGTTTGAAGAACAGAACGCACTATTTCTATCTTCCGCAAATATTCGCGCTGAATAACGAAAGTACTGAGCATATTTAGAACGAAAAAGTCGAATTAATCACATGCACAGATCTCCAAGCCTACATACCGGAGACTCCGTCGTCTAAACACGCAATTCCTGATCACGCAGCGTAGTCTATTGGGGAAAAGAAAAGAAAAATCGTGTCGCGATAGAAATGGCTCTCAGTCTTTGTCTCGGAGAATTCGCAAATTTGTGAGTTGTCATCTTATGACTGAGGGCTCTACAGTTTAGTAGACAGATCGACCACGATAGCTTAACCCTTATCATTCGGAATACACCAGTGTGTGAAATAACATTGACTAAAATAGTTCAAGGGTGGTGTCAGAATAGCTTGGCGCCTAGAGGCGCCAAGCTATTCTGTCACCACCCTTGAACTAAAGCCATTGGTCCATATCCTTATCCGTACGTACTATAATGTAGCTTGCATATGGCAGTGTACACATTTGAAGCTTTTAGCCTCAGTATGATAAGGGTTAATGATGAGATCGACCGTGATACAGTCAAACATGTAAAAGACGACCACTTGTACAAAGCGACCACTTATATAAGCAGACCACTAATTTTTGGTCTCTTGATTTTGTGTGTGTGTGGTTAGATTCCGTGTGTAAGGAGACTGCCTAACCAAGGCGTCAACATTTTGATAGTCCATATTATAGTCGTCTTACACAGATTTGTCTGTAACTTCAAGGGTGGTGCCCAAATAGCTTGGCGTCTAGATGCGCCAAGCTATTCAGGCACAACCCTTGAACTGTCATGGTCGATCCATAGCTTGTCGTAGTGCCGATGTCAGGGTTGATTAGATTAAAAACAGCTGGAACACAGGAAGCGCATAATAACGTGACGCACGTGCTGTATTTTAGTGGCTCGGTCGTCCTACATAATGACGTAGGCAGGGACAAAGAACGGTATGTCGCAATGGTCTGTGATCAATGAAGGTGACCTGATTGTGTGTGTCGCATGTGTGTGTCTGAGAGAGAGAGAGAGAGAGAGAGAGAGAGAGAGAGAGAGAGAGAGAGAGAGAGAGAGAGAGAGAGAGAGAGGAATCTTCTTTTATTCAGGATAAAGCTATTAGGCAACTCAATGCCTGTCTTACAAGCTGTCCTGTAAACAAAACAACATAACAATCTTAAATCTAACCAATATGTTCTACCTGTTGCTACATTTCTCGTGTATTTGGTTAAGGCCATGTATGAAATAAAATAATCAATTTATTCTGAAAATAAAATAAAATTAAAATAAAAATAAAATAATCAATGTATTCTGAAAATAAAATAATATAAAATAATCAATTTATTTTCAAATGAAACCAGTATGTTCTACCGGCAGTTACTTTTTGATGTATCGCTTTAACACATTAACAACAGAAAAGTAGGAAAATTTCCGGTAAAAGCGTATATTGCACGACCACCAGTATGTCGCAATAAGATTGGGAGAAATCGACGTGAATGAGTTTTCCAGTAAACTATGGTCCTCGGGCCCATGATCGCCGTAGTGGGCCCGAAGACGTGTTGCTACTCGGGTCTCCCCGAAGGAAACCGGAAGTTGTTGTAAAAGTAGTGCTGTCTGTTTAGTATTTTTACCTGTTCCCTGTTCTGTCGGATTCCTGTTCTTCCTGTTTGCTGTGTTTGTCTGTTTCCTGTTCGGACTGATTTAGCCTGCGGCATTAACGTGATGTTCAGTTTAGTCGGCTACGGAAAAGCGATTTCATCTTTCGAAAGCTTCTTAAAATAAATAATAAATATATAAATAAAATGAATATTAAAAAAACTGCAGTCGTTGCCCGAGGGCTTTGTGCTTGCGGGGACTGATAAGGCCCCAGTGTGCGAAAGGCATCAGGCAGACAACGTCCACACAACTGAGTCAACCTGGCGCACAGCAGTTTCAAGTTACCAGCTCAGTTCTTTCGAGACCCGGCTTGCGAGGCTGACCCAACAGTGTTTATCAGTGCGAGGCTGACCCAACAGTGTTTATCAGTGCGAGGCTGACCCAACAGTGTTTATCAGTGCGAGGCTGACCCAACAGTGTTTATCAGTACGAGGCTGACCCAACAGTCTTTATCAGTACGAGGCTGACCCAACAGTCTTTATCAGTGCGAGGCTGACCCAACAGTGTTTATCAGTGCGAGGCTGACCCAACAGTCTTTATCAGTGCGAGGCTGACCCAACAGTCTTTATCAGTGCGAGGCTGACTCAACAGTCTTTATCAGTACGAGGCTGACCCAACAGTCTTTATCAGTGCGAGGCTGACCCAACAGTGTTTATCAGTGCGAGGCTGACCCAACAGTCTTTATCAGTGCGAGGCTGACCCAACAGTCTTTATCAGTACGTCAAAATCGAACGTAGTTTGACCCGTGCAGTGCCGCCGTGACATTTGACCACCATTGAACTGCAAGAGGTATAGATCCTCATGAGCGCGGGGGCTCACAGGATTTATCCCTCTTGCTGAAACCACTTTGAAGCCCATGTTCCTGGGACGGCTAAGGTTTTTTTTTTTTTTTTTTTTTTTTTTTTTTAGGAGGAGGGGGAGGAGGGGGGGGGGGTTTGAAATAACAAAGATTGCAGAAACGCAGTCAACTCATGTTGAAATAACAAAGATTGCAGAAACTCAGTCAACTCAGTGTTGAAATAACAAAGATTGCAGAAACTCAGTCAACTCAGTGTTGAAATAACAAAGATTGCAGAAACTCAGTCAACTCAGTGTTGAAATAAACAAAGATTGCAGAAACGCAGTCAACTCATGTTGAAATAACAAAGATTGCAGAAACGCAGTCAACTCATGTTGAAATAACAAAGATTGCAGAAACGCAGTCAACTCATGTTGAAATAACAAAGATTGCAGAAACTCAGTCAACTCAGTGTTGAAATAACAAAGATTGCAGAAACGCAGTCAACTCATGTTGAAATAACAAAGATTGCAGAAACGCAGTCAACTCATGTTGAAATAACAAAGCCTATTGCAGAAACGCAGTCAACTCATGTTGAAATAACAAAGATTGCAGAAACTCAGTCTGGCGCCAGCTGGCACTGCCGAACGGGTTGAGGTGCCTAATTAGCTCGTCATTATGAATCAATAATAAAGACAGAATCCATGACGCACGCGCAGAAATGTCCAGGACGATCACACGAAGATCGTTTCAACACAACGTTGGCCGCAAATGCCAGACACGACAGACTTTTCCATGACTTCTGCTGCCGGGCTTGTTTTTGGCGCTATTTCAGTCGCAAGACGTTGCCGAACCGCCGACAGGCAGTGTCGCACACATAGCAGTGCACTGGCCACACCCAACTCGGTGCAGCTGAAAGGCATGGATCCGCGAAAGCCCTTGCAAGTTGAAACTTTAACTCCTTCACTGCCAGTGGAGGCGGGTTGTGCTTTTGAAATCTTTGCGAGTTGAACGTCAAAGATCCATGGCCGTCAAAGGAACATGGATTCGAAGTGGTTTAACCCATTTAGCCTCGAGTCCCTATGGCGAGAGACTGATTGACCATGATAATCCAAGGGTAGTGCCAGATTGGCTTGGCGCCTTCAGGCGCCAAGCCAATCTGGCACTACCCTTGAATTATCATGGTCAATCCAGCTCCCGCTGATACATAGGCACGGTTGGTTGTACATTGCTCAACGTCCCGACAGCAACAAAACTTTCTCAGGACGTGCCTGCACTGCTTGTGGAAAAAAAACCCAACTAAACAGAATATTGAATGTATGTCGCCAGCCGGTCTAATACGCTAAATAAACCTACGACATGGGGCCTAAATAAAGCTAAGACCATTTTGGCAACACACATCCAATATCAAGAGCTACAGGCAGCGCAGACAGTAGGGAGAGTTTAAAAAAGGCAAATACAGGTGAATGGACCAAGGGCAGACAGAAACACATGCCCCAGAATAGAGGGGAAAACCCACCCTGTGGGGCTGACCAGGGTGACCCTGGGAACTAAAAGTAGTTAACCCCACCCAAGTCCCCCAGGGCAGACCCGGGTGGGGGACGTAGGTACGGATTAGGCAACACCTCCAAATTTGAGAAATAGGACCTCGGGGCTAAAAGTGTTAACACGGCATTCAGTACTGCCATTCTATAGCAAGAGTGTTAGATTCAAGTACCATTACGCATGAATCTGAAGACACATTTCTGCACCATTTGTGTTTGTTATGTCTTCTCGACACACCTAACGAACTTCAACAGCAGTTTGGACAGGCAGCAACAGCTCATGCGCAATCGCACTTATTTATTCAGTGCAGCCGTTAGCGTTTCAAACTATTTTTAGCTGTTTCTCGTCAGTACTGATAGCACTGTATTTATAGAAAGGAGTGGGGGAGTCATTGTCAGGTTACTTGATATTAAGACGACGTGTGCTGAACTGGATTGTCCTGTGTCCAAATGAACCAGAACTAGACCTGTGTGTAGCGTTTCGTAACCATCTGTTACAGAAGTGTATCTTTGAACAGTTACGGCGATAGTGGGCCTTGGAGGGTTGTGCCGGAATAGCGGCTTGGCGCCCTCAGGCTCCAAGCTATTCAGGCAACGCCCTTTAACTAACATGGTCAATCTGTCTTCGAAAAATGTCTGTAGTCTTCAATGGACAACTTCAAGATTGGAAAAGTTTCGGCCCTTAGTGCAGAATGCGTTAACCCATTCAGCCCTGACGCACTACAACAGGAGATGGGTCGACCATGTTAATTCAAGGGTAGTGACAGATTAGCTTGGCGCCTTTTGGCGCCAAGCTAATCTGGCACTACCCTTGAATTATCATAGTCCGATCCATCTCTTACAACAGATGCATAGTCGTTAGATGACGTCTCCGAATTTCGGGAAATACGTGCGCCGGGCTGAATGAGTTAAGCAAGATTTACACCGCCTCTTGCAGTTGGGTGGTGTTCGGGGTTTTGTTTTGTTTTGATTTTTGCTTCTTTTTTTCGGAAGGGGTTGAAATGCCGTCTAATATTTTTTTTTTTCTTTTTACAAAACCAGCAAGAGCGTAGCAGAGCCTTGTGTGTTTATGATCAATTATCGAAATAGATGTGCAAAGCCGGACAGCCCAGCATGAATCCTCTTGCTCCCAAAGGCCGTAGCCGGATATGGGCCGACTAAGGCCGTAGAAACAGTAGAATGACTGGCCAGCAAGAAGCATCGATCCTCATGAGCCCCCGCAGCTGCTGGGGCTCATGAGGATCGGTGCCTCTTGCACAGGTCGGCGGTGCCGCGCGCTGAACTCCAAGGAATGTGTTGGACCAGCCCACGGAAACTCGAGTGCGATGAGGCCAGCTGGCCACACAGGGCAATTGCTTCCGGTGCATGTAGTAACTTTTCCGCCAGAAATAGTTCAAAAAATTTCCTCCCTTTTTGCCATTTTTTTAGGGTGTAAAACTTCAATTGTGTGCCTTTTTTGGCGTTTTGAGCAACAAAAGGCATGACAGGTGGTGTGAAAAAGAGCAAAATCTGGGTAATTTTAGTCGACCTAGTGTGTTCATGGGAGCCTAATTGGGGCATGTGCACGGTTGTATGCAGGCTTGCAGACGACAGTTTTGTTATGGGGTACTTAGTGCATTTGAGTGTTGTGAAAAACGCTAACTCTTAATTTTTTTAAGAATTGCTGAAATAGCTTCTCCTGTGATGTGCTCCGCGTGGATTTTTTGTTTTGGCAGAAAAGTTCTTCGTTCATAGTTTTATGCTGCAAGAGGCTAACAGATAACAGTGTGTGAAAAGGGGGCGTAACCTAATTGCCCTGTGTGGCCAGCTGGCAAACTCCGTCGTGCGTCCCAATGTTAGCCGAGACGGGACAAATCGCCACTTCCTTCCTGTGCAAAGAGCGGTGCGCGGAGTGCAGTTTGTGTTGGGGGTTTCCCAGTGCATGTGGAGACTTCCTTTTCATTATAAGGATACGGAATGCGTGACAGGGTCGGCTCGAGTCTGAGAACACACGTTTGTTTTGCTTTTTTTTTTTTTTTTTCCAATTCAGTTATTAGCGGGCCGCTTATAACGATGAGAGAAAGGAAACCAAAGGGGGGGGGGGGGGGGAAGCCCCCAAGGGAAGTACAAACAAAATTATTTTATGGCGGCTTTTCAAAGCTGCGGAAGTGAACCCCGAAAGGCTCAGTGATTTAAGGTAGCAGATACGGTGGCTGGACGGTTCATTTTTTCTTATTTTTCTAACAAGAGATATATTCAAGCTACATGCTTGAAATTTGGCATGGTATTGCAGGAGACATGTCTGCAACTAGGAAAAATGTTTGTTTGATACAGTTTAAAGTTTTAATATTAATTTTAATTAATTATGCTAATTTATTCTAAATTTTCAACGGCCCAAAAACCCAAACTTTTTGCCAGTGCCAATTCTAAACAGTTGTTTTTTTCCCCTTAATTCTTTTTTAGTTTTAAACTACACCATAAAATGAAGCTTTTGTCATACCAGAATTTTTATATCAGTATTTGTTTGTTTTGTACAGGCACATGAAATTTGACACTTCAAGTTTGTAATTTTGTTAATTAAAAAATTTAATATCAAAAAAACAAAAACAGCTATACTAATTTTGGTATGACAATAGCTAGGTATTGGCATGAAGAAGCTGCACACCAAATATTATGGTAATTGGTTAATATTTGTGAGTACAGTGTGGGAAAAATGAACAATACCTGGCAAATTTCGCAAACTTCGGCGAAGGAAAAATAATACACAAAACAGCACATGATCCTACCTTATGTCCACTAATACCCCCCTGCCAAGTAAGGAAATCCTTCAGCTTCATCCTGCTGGTCCTCCAGTGCCAGCCTGCACCTTCTCCTTGCTCTTCGTTGCTCATATGTTGCCCTGCCCTTTGCCCACTGTATCTGCCAGAATAGGGGCCTTTAGGCGCCAAGCTATTCTGGTACCACAGCCTTGAATTTGAACTATCTTGATCGATCCAAAACTAGTTGCATAGGTGCCAAGCTGTTCTGACATCACTTTTGAAATGTTCTGGTCGATCCACAACTAGTTGCATAAGTGCCAAGCTATTCTGGCACCACCCTTAAACTATCATGGCTGATATGTACCATAACTGGAAGTGGCAGGGGTGGTTCACAAAGTCCTTATCCGGCTGTGTACATTTTAGTCGAAAGTGTTTAGATCAGCAGACAATTCAGAACTTTTAGCCATATTGCATTAAAATGTAAAATGTACTGTTATGTATGTTAGCTCTCTCTAGTAAGCCTCATAGTTTTCTTCTTTTTTGTCCAGGCTAGCTATCCTGGCGTCCACGGAACTGAGCGGTCATCTTGATGACGTCCCCATGCCCCGGAAGCTGCGTACGGTGCACGTGCAGCACGCGTTGAAAGACATGGACTTCAAGCACGAGACAGGTGCTTGTGCACGACGTTATGTGTCTAAGAGCCCACCCCCACCCTCACCCCCCAAACCCCCCCCAAAAAAAAAAAAAAAAAAAAAAAGAAAAGAAAAAAAAAAAGTGTGTAAACCGGTCATACATACATTGTGCAAGGTTGTCCTTGTAAAGTTCTCCTTTTGCATATTACGTACAAAATGACAGACATCGCCGATCAGCTTCCAGCCATTGTGGTTTATTTGTGTTCTAGAGATCCCGCCCCCTATAGTGACTGACATTCTACCTCGACCAGTAGCCAAGGGCCCTGCCGTGATTGACGTGAAGTGGGCGGGGCCTGGAGCAGGGATGACCTATCGGATGACAGCCTGGAGAAGAACGCAGAAAGGTCGGTTGCACACCCACCATGTATACTCGTTTGTGATCATGGAATTTAACTCATTGGAGACTTGCCGCCTCCGGATACGCGGCTTATGCCGCGTATCCGGAGGCGGCACGTCTCCAATGAGTTAAGACGTTTAACCATAGGGTCCGCAATCACAGACCAGCACATTTGAATTGTATCAGCTCAAATGAGTTTTATCAACTCACTTTTTGTTTGTGTGCTGGTCTGTGATTTTGGACTAGAACCGTAAGGTCGAAAATCGCAGACAGCACATATGATTTTGACCATCCACCCTTTTCATTCAGATGTTTTATCATCATTTTTTTTTATTTTATTTTTTTATTTATTTATTTTTTTAATTGAGTTTTCACACTTCAGAGGTCGGAGAATGAAAGCTGTCGCCGGTTACAGGTAAAATTAATTATATATAAATGTAAATAGCTGGTGTGTGTCCGAGTGATAAATCTAAGTGGTATCAGGAAACAAAGAGGAATAACTCACTAATAAGTGTATCCCCCCCCCCCCCACCCCCACCCCAATCCCCGTAGGCGCTGCTGAGGACTCACTGGTAGCTAGGCATGTTCTGTAGACAGATTTTACGAAGACTGATTTCATACCTGTTCGTCCTCAGGTCGAACTGAAAGAATCATCGTGGATGACGTTTCGGGCGGAAGTCACATGATGCTGTTGCCCGGGGTGGATGCGCAGTACCGACTGACGGTCTCCATCGTGGGCAAGAGGAAGGAAGGGGAGGCAAAGCCGGCTGCCGGAGGGGACGTGATTCTGTTGGACAGTGAAGTGACGAGCGATGAGAAAGTTTTCCGCACTCTACCTTACGTCAACTGTAAGTACGGAAATAGTATATTGATATGTTTTAAGGTTGTGCCCCGATTTTAAAGCCGATTCCGATCCGTTTGCGATCGGATGACGTCAATTATCCGATCCGGTCCCAATCGGCTGGGAATCGGCTGACTAGAACCTGCTCTATATTTCCGATCCGAATCCGTCCCGATCGTAAGCTTCAACCAATCAGAGCGCGTCTCGCAAAGCATGTCGTTTCAACACGGTTTGCAAATGGCCGAACACGCCTGTTGTGATCAGTACTACCGCCGTTGCCGCTGATGTTTCGCACGCCGCCTCTTCCCGAATATGATCCAAAACTGCTGATAATGCAAGCACATCATCATCACTGTCAAAACTAGCAGTCATTTTGCAAAACAGGTACGACTTTGATCTTCGGTTCAAACCGGTCGGCTAAACTTGACAAGTCGAGAAATGTCAGTGTGGCACTGCACACGGTTTTTAATCCGGCCCGATCACCTACCGATTCGAAAACTGATCGGGAATCGGCCTCAAAACCGGGCTCGTGTAGCGGGGCCTTTAGTCAGCAAAAGCCGTCGGCCGATGTCGGCCGCAGTGGGCCCGCGCACGGCTGTGCGCGGGCCCACTGCGGCCGACATCGGCCCGAGGGTCTTTTGCTTACTTAGGTGTAAGTGTGGCTTATAGTGAAACGGCACTTTAATCCGCTTAGTGCGTGCAGCCACGAGTACTGTAAACAGACCCGGTGGCTGCACGCAGAAGAGGGTTAAATTTTAATTGCAGTGTCCTTATCGTAGAAGTTTTTTTTTTTTTTTCCCATTAGAAGTCACAAAATGCGGTTGGTGTGGCAAACAATTAAATTTCTGTCGTGTGAAAAAGATCGGCATTTTTTTCAAACTTCTTCCTGCCAATTTTTATTTTTTAATTAGGTCTTTCTGTCCGGTTCGACCCGGCCTACTCACACAAACTGGTGGCGGTGACGTCATCGCACGAGGAGGTGATGCACCGGAAGTGCAAGCTATCCAACCTTCAAGACACGTGCCCAGCTGCCGCCTACCGGAAGCTGGACGCACTAGAGGGCGCTGTGGCGGACACTGCCTTCCCTCCCCTGCCGCACATGTACTGGGAGGTGGTGGTCCACTTTCACGTGATATCTCGCCTGGAGGACTCCAAGCTGCTGTGCGATCTAGGCGTGTGTAAGGTCGGCATGGAGGATGGTTGTGCGCTCGTGTGTGACAACCACAAGACCTACTGCTGCTACCTAGTCAAGCGGAACCGCTTCATCACGCTGGAGTTCTGGAACGGGCCCAACCAGGAGATCCTGGGCCGGAGTCTGAACGTGGCGGACTTGGACAGAGAGAACGAGAAGACCATGCGGCTGGGGTTCTACCTGGACATGCCCAGAAGGCTGTTCGCGGTCGTCAACCCGGCCGCCAGCACCGTGCTAGCTCAGTTCAACGTCAAGTTTGCTAACCTGGTGTTCCTCTGCGGACTGTACTGCCCTGACCAGGTGTACTGCACGGTGAAAGTGAGCAAGGTGACCAATGTACCCACTGTGGTGGCCCGGCTGATGAAGGCACACGCGGCTGGTGTGGCTGCTGGGGGTGACGGTGCCGAGGGAACAGGGGCTACTGCACGGCCGTAGTCAGCCTAGGTGTCTCGTAATCCTGACCAAAACCGTGACTGCCAAGCATGTAAAAAAAAAAAAAATCAATAACCAATCAAGAAGAATGTTAAACAAATCAATAACCAGCCAAGAAAGAAACACGCTTAGAAAGGTAAGTACAACGCAGTTTAACCCCTCCCAGCCACAGGACGCGTATATTGTATTCCTAAAATCTTTGTTCATTCTGTGTTCAAAAGTCTCAAAGGTTCAAAGAGCATGGATGCAAATAGGTCTTAGCAAGAGACATAGACCCTCATGAGCCCCCGCGATTGCGGGGGCTCATGAGGGTCTATGTCTCTTGTAGATGGATTGCGTTCCGTTTTTTTTTTTTTTTTTTTTTTGCAGCAGTGCAGAGGTTAACTGTGATGTGCTTGTCCTCTATTAGATGTCCGTAGCTGCCTGCTCGGTGTCAAGCCCAAGGTGATTGACTAGCTCCTTTTGAAGCGTGTTTCTTTCTGTGTTCTTTGACTGCCAAGCGTGTACAATGCAGAGAGAAAATAACCAGGAGGAAAGAAACACGCTTGGAAATGACAACTACAAAACAGCTTAAGTGTGTTCTCTGACTGCCAAGTGCATACAATTCAAATAAAATAACCAAGAATGAAAGAGACATGCTTAGGGACAAGCGATTCCAACATGCGTCACCTGAAACATTTTCCCAGTGCGCGAGAGGTTCACGGGCAGACGTCGGCCGCAGTGCGCCCGCGAACAGTCGTGCGCGGGCCCACTGCGGCCGACTTCTACCCGTTGACCTCTAGCGCACTGGCTTTCAATTGTTTGTCCGTAGTACCAAAGGCATATAACATTGAACATAAGGTATTTGGTAATTAATACCAAACAAAAACAACAACAACAACAACAGCAAAACCCCACAAAAACATGTGTGTGAGAGATTACCGTACTAGTACAGTGTACATGCTTGTACTTTCGTGTACATCTCACAGAACAACAACTGGTTACAGGTCAGCCGCAGTATATCGCGGTACGGTTTAAAAGCAAAACCATATAGTCCTATCGCTTTATTCCCGCTAGCATTATCAGTCTGTTTAATAGGCACGTGAAATGTGAGGAAACCAGCCAGCCAGTAAGTCAAAGGTCCAAGTACCTTTTGCTCACCAGGCATCCCCGGCCTTTGGAGCCAGAAAGCTGTCCGCGTTTTATCCAATCAGACGCGCGCCGCGCTGCTCTGGCTGACGTCATACTGAAGCTGACCTGCACTGTGAATTACATGCTGTAGGCTCACTGGTTGTCTCCTTCGATTCGCTGCGCGGCAGCGCAGCGAATCGAGGGAGACAACAGGTGTGCGTCGTAAGTTGTCTCCCAACCCTCCCCCCACTTCCTTAATAGGTTATTAATAAATCCAAATAACACTATATTATTTATATTTTCTGAAGGTTTTGTTTTGTACAGATTAAATGATTGTACAAGCTGTGTTAATTCTTGCTGTGTAAATGATTTTTACAATATTTTATACGATGTTTAGTGAGGTAGTTGCCTGAAGTATGATTGAGTAATCTTATGAGTGAAAATGAAAGTGATTTAGACAAGGTTTGTATATAGTCACTGACTCATTATTGGTGTGTGTGTGCGTGTGTGTGCGTGGCGTGTGTGTGTGCGTGTGTGTGTGCGTGTGCGTGCCCGCATGTGCGTGGCGTGTGTGTGTGTGCGTGCATATGTTTGTGAAACTGTCCAAAACGCATCATTTTCGATGTCATTACGAATACAATTTGCAACTAGCTTGGCAAGATAAGAAAAGAAAGAAAAAAACAACTCCGTGACATTTGTCATCGAGTCCGAAAATTGATTAAAAAAATCCGCATTAAACTTCCACTGCTACATCCTCCCCGTTTGGCCAAGAATTATAAAACACAACCGATTCGAAACAATTTGATTTAGTGTTCTGGTTTTTCATATTATATTTGCCAATCACACCACCTGCATATTTTCATTTTAAAACCCTTAAAATATACAATGTTTCTTCTTACGAGAAAATACAAGTTGTACGAAACGGATCAAGTATAGTTCAAGGGTAGTGCTAGATTCTCTTGGCGCCCCGTTACGGGCGCCAAGCGAATCTAGCACTACCCTTGAACTATCATGGTCAATCTAACTCCCAAGGCTGCAAGGCGGTGTCAGAGTTGAATCAGCGTGGTTAATAGGGCCCGAAGGCAAGTCGTTAAAAACCCTTTATTTCCTTATAATATCTGGTGAGGGGCATACCGCCCACACCTGTACTTTACGATCTGAAAGTGTAACAACTGTAAGCTAGTGTAACTGGCACAATATATGACCCCGTGATGTCAGTCACGGCACGTGACACCACGTGGCAGCCACTCACAGCTGTCACGCGTGAGCAGTATAGAAGTAATGGCGTCATCTCAGCTGCTTTCAATGTTTAGTACAATGAAAGCGCGTTTTTATGTCGGGCCCAGCGGTTTATGCCTCGTCATGTTTCTGGGTGAAACGTTATATTCGCATGGGGAACTAATCCCCGATAAGTCTTGTATATTAGTCATTCCGTCAGTGTTGGTTGCCTTGAACACTCCTCCCTCCCTTCCCCCCCCCCCGCGCCCCCCCCCCCCTCTTTCCCATTGGTCAGTGAATGTGTACACAGTTGTATGCGACTTTGTGACTGACATAAGCTATATAAATAATACGTTGCATTTCACTGGCGGATGATATATCAGTCGTAATCAAACAGAAGTGTGCCCCGCCGCATAACTTACAGTGGCTTAGGAACCGGGGAAGAGGTGTGTGGGGTGGGGGGGGGGGGGTGCGGGCGGGTTGGGGGGAGAAGGGCCGGGCCGTGCGTGGGCTGACGTCGGCCTGATGGCAGCGGGGTAGAGGAGGGGGGGGGGGGGGCGAGAAAAAATATTGAAGAAATTTTTTTTCTATTTTGATTTTTCGAGGCTGACGATTATACCCCCACCCCACTTCAACCCCTTCCCTCACCCCACTACCTTTGAGCTATTATGACCGATCCACCTCCCACTGTAGTGGTGAGCATAGAGTACCGCGCAGTAGCCGAATGACAGGCCGGACTTCGTTAATCAGAAAACCGGCCACCCTTTAAGGACATAATAACATGTTTAGACGGACACAAATCCGGATTAGCACACAAACACGATCTGCGCTGCATAGACAGTCTCTAGAGCATATCACGGAAGTTAGATGCAGGTCAAGGTCGTCTGATCATGTCAGTTTTAACCCGTTCAGTGCGGCCAGCGACGCAGACTGTTCTGCACGCTTTGTTAATTCAAGACCAAATAAACCGTGTCCCACAAACAGGGATTCAAAGTGCTTTCAGCAAGACGTATAGATCCTCATGAGCCCCCGCAACTGCGGGGGCTCATGAGGATCTATACTTCTTGCATTTGGGTGGTGTACGTCGTATACAATTTTGAATCTGGAACGCCTGTACTGTGAATCAGTTGCAGGAGATGGATCAACCATGATAATTCAAAGGTATCGTCAGGCCGGATTAGCTTGGCGCCTGATGGCACCAAGCTTATCAGGCATTACCCTTGAATTATCATGGTCGTTCGGCTTCCTGCTGTAATGCGTCTGGGCTAAATAGGCTACCTTTATGAGCTTCGGTAAAAAAACACTCTACCCACACGCGCACATACGTTCAAACAAAGTACAAACACAACATATGCCTAACGACTGTGTATTTTGTCTTCACAATCGAAGCAGCCACATCAGGGTCAGTGTCCTTATACAAACTAATGCAAATCTAGAGTCGAAACATTGATAACAGTATACTTTAACCACGAGTCGAGGTTATGTATTCTAACTGCCTGGCCAACATGACCGCCTAATGCTCCCATGTTGTTCATGGCCCCCAATGTAACAACTGAAAGCCATGCCAAAGGAAACCGAAGTTCTCGGAGAAAAACCTCTGGAACCAGGCCCTTCCACTTAATGTGCCATTTAGACGCATTCGAACTAGGTAGCTGCTGGAGTGGAAGGTGATTTGTACCTGACAATGAAACACTAAAATAGCACCGAGTAGTCATTACACACTGCACCACCGATACGGACAGAACAATGTTTAAAAAAAAAAAAAAAAAAAAAAAGCCATGTGCCATTATGTCCGCAAAGATGTCATCAGGAAAAAGGCATGCAAGCAAATAGTTTATGTATTTCATTATTGCATCACCCTCTTCACTGCTGAACAAAACGAGCAATAGGCATAGATCCTCAAGAGCCCAACACAGCCGCCGGGGCTAATGACGATTACCTCTTGCTGGCTTTATTTATTTAAACTTATTTTGATTTCCAGCAAAACAGTTATAAACCAGCAACAGTGATACGGAATGAATTTCGTTTTCCCAAAAAGTGTCAAATCTACATAAGAGGATTCTGGAAGAGATCCAGATGAAATATATAATAATCTATAGTGCTTAAACAACCGTGTCACTGAAACACTAAAATAGCACCGAGTTGTCATGACACAAAGGACAGTACCATATTGACAGATCAATTTAATATTTAAAAAAAAAAACAAGTCACGAGGGAAAAAGTACACAAGCACATAATATCTGCAAAGATGTATGTGTATTTCATTCTATTGAGTATCGCCGCTTCACTGTTGAAGAAAGCGAGCAATACTTGACTGGAAGAGGTATAGATCGTCATGAGCCTTTGCAGTCGCTAGGGCTCATGATGATCTATGTACTTCTTGCTGGTCTCATTCACAACTGTCAGGCTTGCTTTGATTTCCAGCAAAACAATTTCAAACCAGTAACGATATCAGTTAGTCCTCAATGAACAAAGTGCATCCTTACAATTAGGGAGGCAGGATGCCAGTTGTCAGCGGTGGTAGATAACACTTGCCCCCTCTTGCCGTCTCTCTCTAGAGCAAATGTAAACTGATACTTCAGGCGTGGTCCCCATCTTCGCGGTGCAGCACAATTCAAAACCCCTTCCGTCTGTAAGAGGCTTACATCCTCATCAGCCCCCAAGGCTGCATTAAATTTGAGTCTCTTGTTGGGCCATTGATGTTGATTATGATCCTACGCATGAGGATGCCGCTGCGGACTGGTTCTAAGACTATGTAGTCCGGTTGTTTTTTTTACGTGACTTTCTCTCATGAAAACACGTGTGTTCACGAATTCTTGTGTGTTCATGAATTCACATAGAGTATGCCGAACAGTTTCTTTGTGCATAATTATGCGCGTGGGCATTAATTAAGTTTTTCCTTCATTTCGACGAGCTTTGGATTGTTTGACACACGGCAAGGCCGAAAAAATGTAGGTAAGGGCCGGTTCGGGTGGTCCGATTTTTATAAACATCATATTTATTTGTGTTAATAAGAATTGTTATTTTATTCAAAGTATGATTATCATGTTACTGTGTATGCATTTGTAGATAAATTTTAATGTTGCAAAAGATTTAGCTGGAACAAAAGATCCCGGCCAAGTCAGTTTCAACATTTGGACATTAATATTTAAAACAGGCCGGCCAGTGTTTACTGAGTTTAGTGCCGCGGGAGTCAGTTTCATCGCCGCCGATTTTTAGTGTGTATGATTTTTATAATTAGAGGACCGGCATTCGATGTGGACACCTGAAGTTACCAACCCTGGGTTCTTGTTTTTGTTTTTAAATCTGCAATCATGAGGACCTAACCGCATTCCCTCTGTGTTATTACATCTTATCATTAAAGCCTTAACTTCTTTCATCCAGTCGAGAACATGTTGCAGGTTTCCTGACATGTTATCAAATGCCATTGAATGTGTGTCTAGGTTCATCTCCGTTCACGAGCATGGCTTCACCATACAACCTTAAAAGTCTTGGAAAGCTACCTTTTATAGAGGAAGACAGTCAAGTGTGGGTGGGTTTTGACCAGTTTATATTACTCTTAAAAAGAGTTATTGCGCTTCAGACAATGTCACGTTAAGGAGGGATAATAATTATCCTGCAGTCCCTAAAGGCCCAGAGTGCATTGCTTAACAAGGATGGAAAGTTATATCTTCAGTTTAGTGAGCTTGTAGCATACGTCTTCATAAACAAAAACGCTTTGCGCATCTGTGTTCAGCTCGCAAAGGAGGTGGAATATTGTCTACTAAATCAGTTGTTCACCGCCGTCTACGAACACGTGTGCTGCCGGAAGGACATTTGGAGAAAAAAAAACATCTGACTGTTAATTCAATATCTGAACTTATCAAAATGTTGCCAGGGCTAATATTCATATTAGAGAGATTGATACATTTTTAAATATTCATCAACCGCTGAGACTCATCTGAAACCTCTGTACAGCCAGTACAGAACAGATCATAACAAACATCCTGGGAGAAAATCAAACTGTTCGAGTGGCATTTTCAGCTTGAATTTCCAGATTGTTGAGAGTTTGCATATGAAAAGCTTTTGGACAAGAAGATTTTTTTCTTGAGTAAGTGTGTAACTTTGTGCGAGAAACTGAAAGATCAATCAGCTGTGCGCTGAAACAGTTTCAGCAGAGAAAAACGGGCAAGCATTTGGAAACCTACGGGAAGGCATCGAGCTTTATGCAAGATGTATTCATTATCCTGACATTATTCAAAGGGACATTTTGAAAAACTTGCCCGATACACTAGGCAGATAAACCACAGCTATATTGCGGCGATTGTGCCATTACTCACTGCGGTAATGAAAAGGGAGTTCATGTTTTCATTGAATTTTCCAGAGAAGTAGTCAGTACAGACCCAACCTTCTTGAATGATGTTCTGCTGCTCGTCAGAACAGAAGTTCAGCAGCGCCATTTGGACTTTTGCCATGAAATACACGTGTTCGAAAGTGGTACATCTAAAAGCGTATGCGGACGATAACACTCTGCGATTACTAGATGACATTTCTCAGTCTCGGGAAGCTTCGATCTAAAACCCTGCATGTGCACAGAGAGAGAGAGAGAGAAGTTCTTAGGTTGGATGATCATCATCCAGCTGAAGAAAGTCTCTCGCAGTCTGCATATCGCCAAAATCATAATGGCTCTGGAGTCAGCACTGATGACGAGTTGCCATGTGCAGCATGCAGTCATGCAGCCAGTGCAAATGACCCGCTGCATTGGAAAGAGCTAGACGTGGTCACAGAGTGGTTTCACAATGTTCCTCTGGAAGTCCAGCTTTTCTTTGAATCATTTTTAAACAAGAGGTACATTTCGAAAGCCGTCAATGCAGATTCTTACATTATGAAGTGATTGAAACGTTTGTACCAAACATTTCACACACTGCTCGGAACACATGATATACACTATGCAGGCCGGCGTACTGCAGGGACTCTGTACTGACTACCTTTCGTACAGCTACCACAGTGTTAGGACAGTCTTCGCGATCACTGGACTGACAAGCCGGGTTGACAGTAAGATTGTGTGAAGCCGAGCGTCGCCTTAAAAATGAAGCATCATTCAACAACTGCTACCTCAACGCCTTCAAAAGACGCTTCAGATTGGAGTACTGTTCAGTGGGTGGACGTGTGCAGCGGTCAGTTAGTCTTCGAGATTGTTTTCTCGTTGTCTGTCTGGACAACCTGGTGCGGCTAACCTTTCATTCTGACACAGGCAGAGGAGAGTCCAGATCATCCCAGTTATGCACTTTGCCCGTTTCAGTGAAAGGTGTCCCAAAGGATATAGACATTGTGGAAACATGGCACGACCGTGAATGCGACGGGCATTGTACCAACTGTTCTTGTGTGCAGCCAGTCACTTTGTCCTATGGGGGCCACTTGTCCTAAACATTTTCAATAGTTGCTCTGAGATCCACTTTCTGTTTCTTCTGAGCCTCTGTCGAGAAATGGAGTATTTTTTGCAGAGAATGTTCGGAGGCCAGGGGCATCGCACACTGTCCTTTGGAACTACTCAGAAATAAAGACGGGAATTACAAGTATTGTTTAAAATAATGTCGATCTTTCCCTTTGGGTAAACAAAGAGGCAAGGCTTGCAGGTCCCGCTTAACACTTGACAAAAATGACCTGTAATCCGAATTTACAAATTCTATCCTTTGGCACTACTCAGAAATAAAGATGGGAAGTTACAAATATTGTTCAAAATAATGTCGATCTCTTCCTTTATGTAAAAAAAGAGCAAGGCTTGCAAATTGACCTGTAATCTGAATTTACAAATGTTCTCTTTCATTTTTGAACTGCCCAACCCACTTGTAGACAATGCTAGATGATACAAAAGTAGCCTATCAAACAACTTTCAAAATGGTTTTGATTTTGACAGGAATATCAGAGGGAAACCAACAGAATGAAAATATGGCAACTATCGTCACTTTATGGGCAAAAAATATACCTGAAACTGGTCCAGATGGTGATGCGTTTATCACAGTCCTCACAAAGAGCAGCAAAACTATATAGATCATTCGAACAGTACTCAAAGGCAGGAGAATTCTGGATAAAGTTCGATCCATTGTAATGAAAGCTCAATGAGCTGGCTCAAAAAGCGTAGAGTTGGACGTTGTACACGATTCCCGACAGTTTGCACGATATCATCGAGCAGCATGTGTGCCCACTGCATGGTATAATTGAAATTCTTTTTCCCCACATTGATTTTGTTGACTTAATAAATCACGGGCTGAGTATCTGAAAGCGTGCCCCATGCATAGCGTTGTCTTGTTCCAATTTGTGACGCACTAAAGCGTTTCATAGTCAGGCCGCAAATTACATGTAAGGTACAAAAAATTCTTAACGCTTTATTTTGGACATGACTGAAACGTCAGTCGACTTGTTAGTTTAGTTCTTATTTCCTTTCCCTGTGCGACTTCATAAAGCACTTGAGAACAGAACACGATGAATATTTCTATCCATCTATCCCGTAGTCTTGCCGACCGTTGGGGCACCACTGATGACTTGGCAACCAGCTCCCTCCATTCCCTGCAGCCTTGTCTGACTCAACTGTTGTCCTAAACCAATTTCCTATTTTGCCGTTGAAGCAGAACTGCGCTAGTGGCCTTGTATAGGTTTTCTATTACTTTGATCAGGTTGGCATTGATGTTGTACAGCTTCATGGTGGACCAAAGGGCTGCATTCCACACCCTGTCAAACGCCTTCTTAAAATCCACAAAGACATGATAAAGGTCTTGCCGGTGCTGAAGGTACCTCTCACATATAACTCTCAGGTTGAAGATCTGCTCAGTTGTGCTGCGCCCTGGTCTGAAGCCTGCCTGTTCCTCAGCTATGATTTCCTATGCCTGTGGCTTCAGCCTTTTCAGAAGGATCTTTAACATGAATTTGCTTGGGTGGCATATAAGACCGTCGTGTGATAATTCTGGCATTGTTTTTAAGTTTTCTTTTTTTCGGGAGTTATTATAAGTGATTGGGTCCATGGTGTGGGCCATTCCCCTGACTGCCAGATCTTATTGCAGATAGTTAGTAAGGCGCTTATCATGTCTTCTCCTTCTTCTTGGACTAGTTCTGCAGGGATGTTGTCTGCTGCTGCTGCCTTCCTTTTTTTCTGCGACTTCACGGCAGCCTCTACTTCTTCTTAGAGGATGGGATAGTTGTCACTGTTGGTCACTGGTGGGGTTTGGACAAGTATTCCTGGGTCCCCTGTAGTTCGGTGGTTGTACAAATGTGAGCAGTACACTGTCCATCTCTTCAGAATGTCTTGGTCTTCCGTAAGACATTTCCTTTCGCTATCTTAAATGATAGAAGAGCGTCCCTGTTTTGCACTGGTCAGGTCTTTCACTAGCTGGTATGCTTTTTTGGTATTATTTTTGTTCAGTTTTTCTTCTATATGTTTACACTGGTCTTCAATCCACCTCTTCTTTGCCTTTTTCATGTTTTTCTTAATATCCTGGTTAATTTCCCTGTATTGTTTAGCTCCTTCTACCTCTGACTTCTTTTTCTTTAATTCTCGACGCTTGTCACACAGATCAAGGATGTCAGCTGTAAGCCAAGGATCTCACTAGTTGTTTGTGTTACAGCAGTGTTAAATGTGTTGATCAGTGTGTCCACATCCGTGTCTTCTGCACCTAGAAGTAGCAGTGGTGCGAATTTTCCTCCTATCTTTGCCTGGAAGGCTTCTGCTACCTCTGGGTCTTTTAGCTTCTCGAGGTCGAACTTGATTCTGGTGGGACCCTGCTTGTTGACTTTCTTCAGACGGAGTCGGAAGGTCATCATCACTAAGTAATGGTCGCTTCTAATGTCTGCTCCTTGAAAGCTTCTTGTCTTGGCAATGTTCACACTGGTTTGGAAGCGAATCTTCACCATGATGTAGTCAATTTGGTTATGGTGCTGCTTTGTGTGGGCCAAACGTGTTCATCAGCTTCAGATCATTTGCGCTGGCAAATTCCAGGAGCCTTAAGCCTCTGTGTTTGGTCTCTGCATTGCAGTAGCATCCTCTCCTATTTTGGCATTCCAGTCTCTCTGCGCCACAAGAATGTCTGTCTTGGGGGTCTGGTCCAGGACTTCCTGCAGTTGGTCATATAAGTCTTCTATTTCCTCATCATCATAGCTTGTTGTTGGAGCGTAAACTTGTACAATGGTGATATTAAATGGGGTGAATATTTCCTGACATTATATGCCTTTCCTCGTAAATTCCCGGTAACATACCATTGCGGACTACGAAAGATTGGTTTCTTGTGCAAGAAGGACTTGTCCTTTAACTTTTTAATATTGTTTCCCAAAGAGGAAGTCCGACGGTTATTTATTGCTGTCTTTTTAAAAATTAAAGTCATGGACCTTCAGTTACTGAGGTGCACCTTTACTTTCTTTTACAGATATTTTCACAATTTATGACACTGTAGGTACTCGGCGACAAATGAAATCACACATTTATTCTCTAGGCACGTTGGTATACATAGCTACGGATCTTTAGTGGTTTCTTTCATTTTTTTTATCAGAGGGAAAAGCCCAATCTTCTGTATTTCTGCTCTGTAAGTTATCAGTGATCACTGAGACTGCATAATTGGCACTGAAAGTGATCGCACATCACAACATATCTTGTCAGTGCAACTGATTGAATTAAATGTTACAGTAATAAATAATTAATCAAGTTTCGAAACTTTGTTCAGCCATGACAGTTAAAACCAAGTGGTGTGGCACTCTTTCTCTTTTACAGCATGCAGCATGTTGCACTTCGGACATAGGTTTCGAAGATAGCGTTTGTTTTTGTGGGTTGCGTGTATACCCAAACCTTTGTTACTCTCTAGAAAATCACATGTATCTGGTAAAAAATAACCGTCGGCTGAAGTAAGGATTGTCAAGTTGCAAGAGTGAGTCTTTGAAATCTGCAAGAGGTACAGATCTTCATATGTCCTCGCCACAAAAGGCTACTTATAAAAATATATGCCTTTAGCTTGATTTGTGTGCGTTTCAGTGTAACTGACATCGTTCCTCAGAGGAAGTGAACGCGGACTAAGTCAACGATTGTAGTCTGTGCAAGAAACCAATCCACATCTGCAAGGGGCATAGATACTCATTATCCCCTCTGCTTGAGGGCTCATGAGAATCTATACCTCTTACTGCTGTCATTCATGCTGATGTTTCTCAAACTGAGTTTAATTGAAACAGGGCCGGCTTGACTGTGACTAGATGCCAGGCAAGCACCGCGGAAACATTAACAGTGCGAGTTAGCGGGCCGAGTTATCAAGATGTGTTGACAGGTTTCACATCTGAGCCGACTTCTAGACCACGCCCACAAACGGCACGTGCGGCGATTGAGGTAGAACTGATATGGAGTGAATCTTGTTTTCAGGATAAAAATATGTCAGATCCAAATTGCAAAAACTCATTCTACCCCATACACACCACAGCAGGATAAGGATCGATCATGATAGTTCAAGGGTGATGCCAGAATAGCTTGGCGCCTATGGGCGCCAAGCTATTCTGGCATCACCCTTGAACTATCATGGTCAATCTGTGTCCTGCACTGCAATGCAGTCTTCAGACGACATGACATTTCGGTGTTGGGGTAGAATGAGTTAACGGGGCGAAATCGTAATGAAATAATAATACACTATCTCATAGAGCGCAGTATCCCCCCCCCCCACACCATCCCACCCCCCTCAAAAAAAAAAATAAAAAAAAAAGAGAAAAAAAGGCCCAAAGCACTGAACATCGTCGTTTTCTAAGAAAATCTTAAAAAGTTTAAAAAGATGATTGCAGTGTAAGGAAGAGCATACAAATACACGCTTCCCCAAGCACATGCACATGCGAATTTAAAGAACCTGCGCAGATGTAGGTAAAAACGAACAGGGTGCACCAATCTATTTCAATAGCAAGATCAGATTGAAAAGGGACAGGTAAGCATAGACTCTTGGCTTGTACATTACAGGCGATCAATCTTCTGGCATTAACATGATGGAGTAACTCTTAAACTCCCAGAATTAGATGACTTCCATTTTATGGAATTCATGTAACTTAGTGTTATTGAATTTTGATTTTGACAGCCCCAAAGGCAAAGTGAACTGCCTTTTATATACATGTCCATAAAGCCAAAGTAGGGAGCGTAACATGCTCAGCCCTTAGTTTACGCGGGCTTTAACGCTTTTGACAGGTCTACAATGAGAGTCAGAACGTTTTTCTTCTCTTGGTGACAGTTCAGCAGACACTTCATCTCATCTGTGCTTGGTACCGGCAATCCCAAAGTTCCTTTCAATCTCCCACGTAACGCTTTTGCCCATGCAGCTACTGGCACTATTTACATCACCAGTGTTTGCATGCACAAGTGGGTTACGTATTTGTATTTGTGGCCGTCAGGCAGCAAAGGAGCGTCATATGCTTGAGATAATATGAAGGCGACAGTTCAAGCCACATTTCTGGCAATGCAGACCACCGCCAGAACACATCTTCCAGCACTGCCCACTCTTCCAACTACAGCGTCAGTAAGTCTGGCCAGGTGCGCAAGCCTCCACATGAAACTCTGGGGGACAGTTGACCATTTTTACTGGCAAATGACCCATTCCTGCACAACCAGCAGACTGAGGATATAGCGCACAGCCAGCCATTCCACAAAAGAAGAAGCAACATTTCACAACTGTGCCTGGCATGTAGCATAGGACTATTCTGTGCTGGATGAAGATGACAGTTTGAGATGACCACTGCCTGAGTTCACGGTGAAGTGTGTGCAGTTTGTTGTGCACTGTGTTGCAAAGACTTGCACTGAATGAGCTGCAAGTGGGTGCGAAACTGCTAGACACTTCCTTGAAGATGCAGGCGTGTGGTTACAAGTCATCAGGAGTCATCACGGGGTAACAGGGTGATGGTGCTGGAGTCGTCCCATGATGATTCCTTGTTGGTGGTCCTGACTGCCCCTGAAATCTGCAACGAAAAAAGGTCTAAATATTCGACCACTTTTTACATGCAAATCATTTTCGATTTTTCAGCTCCCGTTGAATATATAGGAGTTTTGAAAAAGTTGACTGAATGCCAAGGTGGCATGGTCGAAATTCTGAGATGCCCGTTTCTACCTGGTTTGAGTTGAAATACCAACAGCCGTGTGTCATCTGAAATGGGAGGACCCGCAAGGGGCGGGTTCACAAAAGAACGTTCAAATCAGATTCTGATTTTAGTGGCTAAATCATTGTTTATACACCCAAAGACAATTGTTAATAAATTGCTGTAGGTCCAAATGTGATGATCACCTTTTGTTCTTCCTGTTTTCTTGAAATATGCATAGTTCAAAAGGTATCTGCAAAACATAGGAGGCTATAGAGTATCACATCATTAAGATCCTGGGCATCCACTGTGCCATTCAGAATCAGGGCTGCGACACGGTGCTAAGAACACGGTCGTAAGAATGAAGTGGATGCTTGGCATATATCCTTGTCGATTACTACACACATCTGTGTGACTCGGATGTAAAGTGTGACACATTATTTTTCAGGCTCCTGCGTCAACCATGCTGTTGTGAAACAACTTGAAAGCACATAGCCTTGGCGTTAACGCTGGCGGGCATCACAAGTCAGATAGGTACCAAGGTACCAAGACATTATACTCTGTACACAGTCTGCTTAAACTAATGTAACTACAACAAAAACTCATCATCATCATCATCAGTCCCTTGCCCGAACTGGGCGTTGGGGGGACTGAAAGGCAGCAGCAACAGACAGTGCTCTCCACTGAGTTCTATTTTGGGCGGTGGCAAGCAAGTCTGGCATCTCGAGTTCGGTCCATTCTTTTATGTTTGCGACCCAACTCTTTCTCTGACGACCTCGCCGACGACTTCCTTCGAGAGTGCCTTGGAGGATAGTCTTGGATATCCAAAAAAAACTAAATAAATGCAAATTATGTACCCCCGACACGAAAAGCAATAGAAAAAGAAATCCACATGTCCACGTGGAGTAACCGAGCGCACAAAGCATTTTCCATAAACATAGCAAAATAGATGATGATGATGATGATGAATCTTTATTTATTCAGGATAAAGCTATTAGGCAACTCAATGCCTGTCTTACAAGCTGTCCTGTAAACAAACAACATAACAGGAAAATAAACATAGCATGCAAATAATAACAATAATAATAATAAGAAGAAGAAAAACTACGGAAAAAAAAAACAAAACACAATAGGTGAATCAATGAAAGGGGGAAAAAAAATCGTATTGGAGAAGTAGTAACTGCCACCAACACAAAAGTAAGAGAAATAAATGAGTGCATAGCATTAATATTAAACTCAGCTAAGACAGTGTCAAAGAATCAGCAGCATAGAGATAAAATGAGAATAGAGATAAAATGAGCCAGTCAGAAATAAATTCCCTCGCGCCCCCTCACCCAGTGGGAGTATTGAAGCATCTATGACTCTTGCATGATGTTAGGTGTTCCTGGTTTTATCAGGTGGTGTCGGATTAGGTAGAAACATGAACTCTGTGAATTTTAAATGCTCTTGTGTCGCCGATATTTTACCAAGCTGTGGGTTGAATATTTAGGGCACATACTTTTAGTTCTGGTCAAATATTTACAAGATTTTATTTTGCTGAAAAATCATGAAAAAGAGCTTGTGGTCGAATATTTAGGGTGGTATAATATTTACGGTATGCCTCCAGTGAGGCAATTGAGTTATCACTATTATTGCAATAAAAATGTCGCTATTTCATCAAATGGGATGCTACAAAAAAAAAAAAAAAAAAAAAAAGCAATTACTCCTTAACCCTGCCAGCCCTAAGCTTTAACATTATTATATAATCAGAGAATAAATGAAAAAAAAAGGGGAGACTGCCAGTGCTAATATTTTAGGGAGATTACAAAGGGCTGGGAATAAAGGGGCTGGAATTTCAGTAAATATGCAATACGCCACCTTCGTGGGTAAGAGAGGGGGAGGGGGGGGGGATCTTCCATATTCGTTGCTTCCAGTTACTTAGCACACCCTTCTTTCCTATCCTTTTTTGTGCTTTGACCAAACTCGATCTATGATCATTGGTTGACACTGCACAATTCTCTCCCCTGACAGTGCTTTTATGTATCTATAATCAGAGCAGAAATGCCAGATGTCAAGGGTCCCAATGCGCATCTTGGTATGGCCCAAAAATGACTTAAGAAATGAAACAAAAGTACTTTGCACCTGACGTCTGTGAGGTGTGGTGTCCTAGAGGTGTCCCTTGGACCATCCAGATTCCCTTGTGAATTTCGCGGGAAAAGTTCTTTGGTCTGCCCAGAACGTTTGTTGGTGGTCCAGACTGCCCCTGAAATCTGCAAAAAGAGCAATTACTTCTTTACCTTGCCAGCCCTAAGATTTAACATCTATAATTGGAGCAAAAATGCCAGACGTCAGGGGTCCCTATGCGCATCTTGGGATGACCCTAACCTGGCTTAAGAACAGAAACAAAAGCACTACGCACCTGATGTCTGTGAGGTGTGGAGTCCTAGAGGTGTCGCTTGGTCCTTGGTCTGCCCAGATCCCTTGTTGGTGGTCCAGACTGCCCCTGAAATCTGCAAAAGAGAGAAGAATTATGCCTACGGAGAGGCAGTGTTAGTGTCGAGCAGACCAAAAATGTTGATTCCCCAAATATGACACAATCCACTGGGATGCTACAAGAAAGATACAAAGAACTTCTTGCTTACAATTATTCCTTAATTATGCCAGCCCAAAGCTTTAGCTTCTATAATGGAAGCAAAAATGCCAGACGTCAGGGGTCCCTATGCACATCTTGGGATGACCCTAACCTGGCTTTA
This sequence comes from Semisulcospira habei, assembly GCA_036245525.1. Classification (NCBI taxonomy): domain Eukaryota; kingdom Metazoa; phylum Mollusca; class Gastropoda; family Semisulcospiridae; genus Semisulcospira; species Semisulcospira habei. Next base: position 108,476,362 of record BTPG01000001.1, on the reverse strand, counting down.
AAAATAGAAACAAAAGCACTATGCACCTGATGTTTGTGAGGTGTGGAGTCCTAGATGTCCTTTGGAACATCCAGATTACCTTGTGAAGTCCGCAGAAAGGTCTCTTGGTCCGTCCGGATCCCTTGGTGGTGGTCCAGATTGCCCCTGAAATCTGCAACATAAAGAAGAATTATGCCTCCATGGAGGCAGTGTTAGTATCAAGCAGACCAAAAATGTTGATGTCCTAAATCTGACACCATCCACTGGGATACTACAAAAAGGACACGAGAAAGCACTACTTGCTTACAATTACTCCATAACCGTGCCAGCCCTAAACTTTAGTATCTATAATTAGAGCAAAAATGCCAAATGTCAGGGGTCCCTATGCACATCATGGGATGACCCTAACCTGGCTTAATAAAAACAAAAGCACTATGCACCTGATGTTTGTGAGGTGTGGAGTCCTACAGGTGTCCCTTGGTCCATCCAGACTCCCTTGTAGTTGTCCCCGGAAAGGTTCCTTGGTGTGTTGGTGGTCCAGAATGCCCCTGCAATCAGCATTTATAATTGGAGTAAAAATTCCAGATGTCAGGGTCCCTATGCGCATCTTGGAATGACCCTAACCTGGCTTAAGAATAGAAACAAAAGCACTATGCACCTGATATCTATGAGGTGTGGAGTCCTAGAGGTGCTGTCCCCTTGTTCAATCCAGATTCCCTTGTGAATTCCGCTGAAAAAGTCCCTTGGTCCGCCCGGATCCCTTGGTGGTCCAGACTGCCCCTGAAATCTGCTATAGAGAAGAATTATGCCTCCAGGGAGGCAATGTTAGTGTCGAGCAGACCAAAAATGTTGATACACTAAATCTTAACCCATCCATTGGGATGCAACATAAATGATCAAAAGAAGCACTACTTGCTTACAGTTACTCCTTAACCGTGCCAGCCTTAAGCCTCAGCATCTATAATTGGAGCCAAAATACCAGATGTCAGGTGTCCCTATGCGCATCTTAGGATAACCCTAACCTGGCTTAAGAATAGAAACAAAAGCACTATGCACCTGATGTCTGTGAGGTGTGGAGTCCTAGAGGTGTTTCTTGGTCCGTCCAAAATTCCCTTGTGAATTCAACGGAAAAGTGCCTTGGTGTGCCCAGATCCCTTGTTGGTGGTCCAGACTGCCCCTGAAATCTGACACAAAAAGAAGAATTATGCCTCCAGGGAGGCAGTGTTAGTGTTGAGCAGACCAAAAATGTTGATGTCCTAAATATGACACCATTCACTGGGATGTTACAAAAATGATCAAAAAAAGCACTATTTGCTTACAATTACTCATTAACCGTGCCAGCCAGCCCTAAGCCTTAGCATCAATAATTGGAGCCAAAATACCAGATGTCAGGGGTCCCTATGTGCAACTTGGGATGACCCTAACCTGGCTTAAAAATAGAAACAAAAGCACTATGCACCTGATGTCTGTGAGGTGTGGAGTCCTATTGGTGTAACTTGGTCCATCCATATTACCTCGTGAAGTCCGAAAAAAGGTCACTTGATCCGCCCAGATCTCTTGTTGGTGGTCCAGATTTCCCATAAAATCTGAAACAGAAAAAAGAATTATGCCTCCAGAGAGGCAGTTTTTAGTGTCAAGCACACCAAAAATGTTGATACCCTAAATCTGGCACCATTCACTGGGTTGCTAGAAAAATTATCCGAAAAAGCACTACTTGCTTACAATTACTCCTTAACCGTGCCAGCCCTAAGCTTTAGCCTCTATAATCAGAGCAAAAGCACTACTTGCTTACAATTATTCCTTAACCGTGCCAGCCCTAAAGTTTAGCATCTATAATCAGAGCAAAAGTGCCAGATGTCAGGGGTCTCTATGCACATCTTGGGATGGCCCTAACCTGGCTTAAAAATAGAAACAAAAGCACTATGCACCTGATGTCCGTGAGTTGTGGAGTCCTAGAGGTGTCCCTTGGTCCACCCATATTACCTCGTTAAGTCCGAAAAAAGGTCACTTGGTCCGCCCACATCCCTTGTTGGTGGTCCAGATTTCCCCTAAAATCTGCAACAGAAAGAATTATGCCTACAGCGAGGCAGTGTTAGTGTCGAGCAGACCCAAAATATTGATACCCTAAATCTGACACCATTCACTGGGTTGCTAGAAAAATTATCAGAAAAAAAGCACTACTTGCTTACAATTACTCCTTAACCGTGCCAGCTCTAAGCTTTAGAATCTATAATCAGAGCAAAAATGCCAAATGTCAGGGGTCCTTATGCGCATCTTGGGATGACCATAACCTGGCTTAATAGAAACAAAAGCACTATGCACCTGATGTCTATGAGGTGTAGCGTCCTAGAGGTGTCCCCTTGTTCAATCCAGATTCCCTTGTGAATTCCGCTGAAAAAGTCCCTTGGTCCGCCGGGATCCCTTGTTGGTGGTCCAGACTGCCCCTGAAATCTGCAACAGAAAGAAGAATTATGCCTCCAGAGAGGCAATGTTAGTGTCGAGCAGACCAAAAATGTTGATACACTAAATCTGACCCCATCCACTGAGATGCTACAAAAATGATCAAAAAAACCACTACTTGCTTACAATTACTCCTTAACCGCGCCAGCTCTAGCATTAGCACCAGTAATTTCAGCCAAAATACCAGATGTTAGGGGTCCCTATGCACATCTTGGGATGACCCTAACCTGGCTTAAGAATAGAAACAAAAGCACTATTCACCTGATGTCTGTGAGATGTGGAGTCCTAGAGGTGTTTCTTGGTCCGTCCAGATTCCCTTGTGAATTCCACGGAAAAGTGCCTTGGTGTGCCCAGATCCCTTGTTGGTGGTCCAAACTGCCCCTGAAATCTGCAACAGAAAGAAGAATTATGCCTCCAGGGAGGCAGTGTTAGTGTTGAGCAGACCAAAAATGTTGATGTCCTAAATATGACACCATCCACTGGGTTGTTACAAAAATGAGCCAAAAAAGCACTATTTGCTTACAATTACTCATTAACTGTGCCAGCCCTAAGCCTTAGCATCAATAATTGGATCCAAAATACCAGATGTCAGGGGTCCCTATGTGCAACTTGGGATGACCCTAACCTGGCTTAAGAATAGAAACAAAAGCACTATGCACCTGATGTCTGTGAGGTGTGGAGTCCTATTGGTGTCCCTTGGTCCATCCATATTACCTCGTGAAGTCCGAAAAAAGGTCATTTGGTCCGCCCAGATACTTCTTGGTGGTCCAGATTTCCCCTAAAATCTGCAACAGAAAGAAGAATTATGCCTCCAGAGAGGCAGTTTTTAGTGTCAAGCAGACTAAAAATGTTGATACCATAAATCTGGCACCATTCACTGGGTTGCTAGAAAAATTATCCGAAAAAGCACTACTTGCTTACAATTACTCCTTAACCGTGCCAGCCCTAAGCTTTAGCATCTATAATCAGAGCAAAGTGCCAATGTCAGGGGTCCCTATGCACACCTTGGGATGACCCTAACCTGGCTTAATAGAAACAAAAGCACTATTCACCTGATATCTATGAGGTGTGGAGTCCTAGAGGTGTCCCCTTGTTCAATCCAGATTCCCTTGTGAATTCCGCTGAAAAAGTCCCTTGGTCCGCCCAGATCCCTTGTTGGTGGTCCAGACTGCCCCTGAAATCTGCAACAGAAAGAAGAATTATGCCTCCAGGGAGGCAATGTTAGTGTCGAGCAGATCAAAAATGTTGATACACTAAATCTTAACCCATCCATTGGGATGCAACAAAAATGATCAAAAGAAGCACTACTTGCTTACAGTTACTCCTTAACCGTGCCAGCCTTAAGCCTCAGCATCTATAATTGGAGCCAAAATACCAGATGTCAGGTGTCCCTATGCGCATCTTAGGATGACCCTAACCTGGCTTAAGAATAAAAACAAAAGCACTATGCACCTGATGTCTGTGAGGTGTGGAGTCCTAGAGGTGTTTCTTGGTCCGTCCAGATTCCCTTGTGAATTCCACGGAAAAGTGCCTTGGTGTGCCCAGATCCCTTGTTGGTGGTCCAGACTGCCCCTGAAATCTGACACAAAAAGAAGAATTATGCCTCCAGGGAGGCAGTGTTAGTGTTGAGCAGACCAAAAATGTTGATGTCCTAAATATGACACCATTCACTGGGATGTTACAAAAATGATCAAAAAAAGCACTATTTGCTTACAATTACTCATTAACCGTGCCAGCCAGCCCTAAGACTTAGCATCAATAATTGGAGCCAAAATACCAGATGTCAGGGGTCCCTATGTGCAACTTGGGATGACCCTAACCTGGCTTAAGAACAGAAACAAAAGCACTATGCACCTGATGTCTGTGAGGTGTGGAGTCCTATTGGTGTCCCTTGGTCCATCCATATTACCTCGTGAAGTCCGAAAAAAGGTCACTTGGTCCGCCCAGATCTCTTGTTGGTGGTCCAGATTTCCTTTAAAATCTGAAACAGAAAGAAGAATTATGCCTCCAGAGAGGCAGTTTTTAGTGTCAAGCAGACCAAAAAAGGTTGATACCCTAAATCTGGCACCATTCACTGAGTTGCTAGAAACATTTTCCGAAAAAGGACTACTTTCTTACAATTACTCCTTAACCTTGCCAGCTTTAAGCTTTAGCATCTATAATCAGAGCAAAAGTACCAGATGTCAGGGGTCCCTATGCACATCTTGGGATGACCCTAACCTGGCTTAATAGAAACAAAAGCACTATGCACCTGATATCTATGAGGTGTGGAGTCCTAGAGGTGTCCCCTTGTTAAATCCAGATTCCCTGGTGAATTCCGCTGAAAACGTCCCTTGGTCCGCCCAGATCCCTTGTTGGTGGTCCAGACTGCCCCTGAAATCTGCAACAGAAAGAAGAATTATGCCTCCAGGGAGGCAATGTTAGTGTCGAGCAGACCAAAAATGTTGATACACTAAATCTGACCCCATCCACTGAGATGCTACAAAAATGATCAAAACAAGCACTATTTGCTTACAATTACTCATTAACCGCGCCAGCCCTAAGCCTTAGCATCTATAATTGGAGCCAAAATACCAGATGTCACGGGTCCCTATGTGCATCTTGGGATGACCCTAACATGGCTTAAGAATACAAACAAAAGCACTATGCACCTGATGTCTGTGAGATGTGGAGTCCTAGATGTGTTTCTTGGTCCGTTCAGATTCCCTTGTGAATTCCACGGAAAAGTGCCTTGGTGTGCCCAGATCCCTTGTTGGTCCAGACTGCCCCTGAAATCTGCAACAGAAAGAAGAATTATGCCTCCAGGGAGGCAGTGTTAGTGTTGAGCAGACCAAAAATGTTGATGTCCTAAATATGACACCATCCACTGGGATGTTACAAAAATGATCCACAAAAGCACTATTTGCTTACAATTACTCATTAACCGCGCCAGCCCTAAGCCTTAGCATCAATAATTGGAGCCAAAATACCAGATGTCAGCGGTCACTATGTGCATCTTGGGATGACCCTAACCTGGCTTAAGAATAGAAACAAAAGCACTATGCACCTGATGTCTGTGAGGTGTGGAGTCCTATTGGTGTCCCTTGGTCCATCCATATTACCTCGTGAAGTCCGAAAAAAGGTCACTTGGTCCGCTCAGATCCCTTGTTGGTGGTCCAGATTTCCCCTAAAATCTGCAACAGAAAGAAGAATTATGCCTCCAGAGAGGAAGTTTTTAGTGTCAAGCAGACCAATAATGTTGATACCCTAAATCTGACACCATTCACTGGGTTGCTAGAAGAATTATCCGAAAAAGCACTACTTGCTTACAATTACTCCTTACCCGTGTCAGCTCTGAGCTTTAGCATCTATAATCAGAGCAAAAGTGGCTTAATAGAAACAAAAGCACTATGCACCAGATGTCTATGACGTGTGGAGTCCTAGAGGTGTCCCCTTGTTCAATCCAGATTCCCTTGTGAATTCCGCTGAAAAAGTCCCTTGGTCCGCCCAGATCCCTTGTTGGTGGTCCAGACTGCCCCTGAAATCTGCAACAGAAAGAAGAATTATGCCTCCAGGGAGGTAATGTTAGTGTCGAGCAGACCAAAAATGTTGATACACTAAATCTGACCCCATCCACTGAGATACTACAAAAATGATAAAAAAGCACTACTTGCTTACAATTACTCCTTAACCGTGCCAGCTCTAAGCCTTAGCACCAATAATTTGAGCCAAAATACCAGATGTCAGGGGTCCCTATGCACATCATGGGATGACCCTAACCTGGCTTAATAGAAACAAAAGCACTATGCACCTGATGTCTGTGAGATGTGGAGTCCTAGAGGTGTTTTTTGGTCCGTCCAGATTCCCTTGTGAATTCCACGGAAATGTGCCTTGGTGTGCCCAGATCCCTTGCTGGTGGTCCAGACTGCCCTTGAAATCTGCAACAGAAAGAAGAATTATGCCTCCAGGGAGGCAGTGTTAGTGTTGAGCAGACCAAAAATGTTGATGTCCTAAATATGACACCATCCCAATGTTACAAAAATGATCCAAAAAAGCACTTTTTGCTTACAATTACTCAATAACCGCGCCAGCCCTAAGCCGTAGCATCAATAATTGGAGCCAAAATACCAGATGTCAGGGGTCCCTATATGCATCTTGGGATGACCCTAACCTGGCTTAAGAATAGAAACAATAGCACTAGGCACCTGATGTCTTCGAGGTGTGGAGTCCTATTGGTGCCCCTTGGTCCATTCATATTACCTCATAAAGTCCGAAAAAAGGTCACTTGGTCCGCCCAGATCCCTTGTTGATGGACCAGATTTCCCCTAAAATCTGCAACAGAAAGAATTATGCCTCCAGGGAGGCAGTGTTAGTGTCGAGCAGACAGAAAATATTGATACCCTAAATCTGACACCATTCACTGAGTTGCTAGAAAAATTATCCAAAAAAAGCACTACTTGCTTACAATTACTCCTTAACCGTGCCAGCCCTAAGCTTTAGAATCTATAATCAGAGCAAAAATGCCAGATGTCAGGGGTCCTTATGCGCATCTTTGGATGACCCTAACCTGGCTTAATAGAAACAAAAGCACTATGCACCTGATGTCTATGAGGTGTGGAGTCCTAGAGGTGTCCCCTTGTTCAATCCAGATTCCCTTGTGAATTCCGCTGAAAAAGTCCCTTCCCCTTAGTCCGCCCAGATCCCTTGTTGGTGGTCCATACTGCCCCTGAAATCTCCAACAGAAAGAAGAATGATGCCTCCTGGGCGGCAATGTTAGTGTCGAGCAGACCAAAAATGTTGATACACTAAATCTGACCCCATCGACTAGGATGCTACAAAAATAATCCAAAAAAAGCACTACTTGCTTACAATTACTCCTTAACCGTGCCAGCTCTAGCATTAGCATCTATTATTTGAGCCAAAATACCAGATGTCAGGGGTCCCTATGCACATCTTGGGATGACCCTAACCTGGCTTAAGAATAGAAACAAAAGCACTAGCACATAATGTCTGTGAGATGTCGAGTCCTAGAGTTGTTTCTTGGTCCATCTAGATTCCCTTTTGAATTCCACGGAAAAGTGCCTTGGTGTGCCCACATCCCTTGTTGGTGGTCTAGACTGCCCCTGAAATATGCAACAGAAAGAAAAATTATGCCTCCAGGGAGGCAGTGTTAGTGCTGAGCAGACCAAAAATGTTGATGTCCTAAATAATTTTATGACACCATCCACTGGGATGTTACAAAAATGATCCACAAAAGCACTATTTGCTTACAATTACTCATTAACCGCGCCAGCCCTAAGCCTTAGCATCAATAATTGGAGCCAAAATACCAGATGTCAGGGGTCACTATGTGCATATTGGGATGACCCTAACCTGGCTTAAGAATAAAAACAAAAGCACTATGCACCTGATGTCTGTGAGGTGTGGAGTCCTATTGGTGTCCCTTGGTCCATCCATATTACCTCGTGAAGTCCGAAAAAAGGTCACTTGGTCCGCCCAGATCCCTTGTTGGTGGTCCAGATTTCCCCTAAAATCTGCAACAGAAAGAAGAATTATGCCTCCAGAGAGGAAGTTTTTAGTGTCAAGCAGACCAAAAATGTCGATACTCTAAATCTGACACCATTCACTGGGTTGCTAGAAGAATTATCCGAAAAAGCACAACTTGCTTACAATTACTCCTTACCCGTGTCAGCTCTAAGCTTTAGCATCTATAATCAGAGCAAAAGTGGCTTAATAGAAACAAAAGCACTATGCACCAGATGTCTATGACGTGTGCAGTCCTAGAAGTGTCCCCCTGTTCAATACAGATTCCCTTGTGAATTCCGCTGAAAAAGTCCCTTGGTCCGCCCAGATCCCTTGTTGGTGGTCCAGACTGCCTTTGAAATCTGCAACAAAAAGAAGAATTATGCCTCCAGGGAGGCAGTGTTAGTGTTGAGCAGACCAAAAATGTTGATGTCCTAAATATGACACCATCCACTGGGATGTTACAAAAATGATCCCCAAAAAAAGCACTTTTTGCTTACAATTACTCATTAACCGCTCCAGCCCTAAGCCTTAGCATCAATAATTGGAGCCAAAATACCAGATGTCAGGGGTCCCTATGTGCATCTTGGGATGACCCTAACCTGGCTTAAGAATAGAAACAATAGCACTAGGCACCTGATGTCTTCGAGGTGTGGAGTCCTATTGGTGCCCCTTGGTCCATTCATATTACCTCGTAAAGTCCGAAAAAAGGTCACCTGGTCCGCCCAGATCCCTTGTTGGTGGACTAGATTTCCCCTAAAATCTGCAACAGAAAGAATTATGCCTCCAGGGAGGCAGTGTTAGTGTCGAGCAGACAGAAAATATTGATACCCTAAATCTGACACCATTCACTGGGTTGCTAGAAAAATTATCCAAAAAAAGCACTACTTGCTTACAATTACTCCTTACGCGTGTCAGCCCTAAGCTGTAGCATCTATAATCAGAGCAAAAGTGCCAGATGTCAGGGGTCCCTATGCACATCTTGGGATGACCCTAACCTGGCTTAAGAATAGAAACAAAAGCACTATGCACCTGATGTCTGTGAGATGTGGAGTCCTAGAGGTGTTTCTTGGTCCGTCCAGATTCCCTTGTGAATTCCACGGAAAAGTATCTTTGTGTGCCCAGATCCCTTGTTGGTGGTCCAGACTGCCCCTGAAATCTGCAACAGAAAGAAAAATTATGCCTCCAGGGAGGCAGTGTTAGTGTTGAGCAGACCAACAATGTTGATGTCCTAAATATGACACCATTCACTGGGATGTTACAAAAATGATCAAAAAAAGCACTATTTACTTACAATTACTCATTAACCATGCCAGCCAGCCCTAAGCCTTAGCATCAATAATTGGAGCCAAAATACCAGATGTCAAGGGTCCCTATGCGCATCTTGGGATGACCCTAACCTGGCTTAAAAATAGAAACAAAAGCACTATGCACCTGATGTCTGTGAGGTGTGGAGTCCTAGAGGTGTCCCTTGGTCCACCCATATTACCTCGTTAAGTCCGAAAAAAGGTCACTTGCTCCGCCCACATCCCTTGTTGGTGGTCCAGATTTCCCCTAAAATATGCAACAGAAAGAATTATGCCTACAGGGAGGCAGTGTTAGTGTCGAGTAGACCCAAAATATTGATACCATAAATCTGACACCATTCACTGGGTTGCTAGAAAAATTATCAGAAAAAAAGCACTACAAGCTTACAATTACTCCTTAACCGTGCCAGCCCTAAGCTTTAGAATCTATAATCAGAGCAAAAATGCCAGATGTCAGGGGTCCTTATGCGCATCTTGGGATGACCATAACCTGGCTTAATAGAAACAAAAGCACTATGCACCTGATGTCTATGAGGTGTAGCGTCCAAGAGGTGTTCCCTTGTTCAATCCAGATTCCCTTGTGAATTCCGCTGAAAAAGTCCCTTGGTCCGCCGGGATCCCTTGTTGGTGGTCCAGACTGCCCCTGAAATCTGCAACAGAAAGAAGAATTATGCCTCCAGAGAGGCAATGTTAGTGTCGAGCAGACCAAAAATGTTGATACACTAAATCTGACCCCATCCACTGAGATGCTACAAAAATGATCAAAAAAAGCAATACTTGCTTACAATTACTCCTTAACCGTGCCAGCTCTAGCATTAGCACCAATAATTTCAGCCAAAATACCAGATGTCAGGGGTCGCTATGCGCATCTTGGGATGACCCTAACCTGGCTTAAGAATAGAAACAAAAGCACTATTCACCTGATGTCTGTGAGATGTGGAGTCCTACAGGTGTTTCTTGGTCCGTCCAGATTCCCTTGTGAATTCCACGGAAAAGTGCCTTGGTGTGCCCAGATCCCTTGTTGGTGGTCCAAACTGCCCCTGAAATCTGCAACAGAAAGAAGAATTATGCCCCCAGGGAGGCAGTGTTAGTGTTGAGCAGACCAAAAATGTTGATACACTAAATCTGACCCCATCCACTGAGATGCTACAAAAATGATCAAAAAAAGCAATACTTGCTTACAGTTACTCCTTAACCGTGCCAGCCTTAAGCCTCAGCATCTATAATTGGAGCCAAAATACCAGATGTCAGGTGTCCCTATGCGCATCTTAGGATGACCCTAACCTGGCTTAAGAATAAAAACAAAAGCACTATGCACCTGATGTCTGTGAGGTGTGGAGTCCTAGAGGTGTTTCTTGGTCCGTCCAGATTCCCTTGTGAATTCCACGGAAAAGTGCCTTGGTGTGCCCAGATCCCTTGTTGGTGGTCCAGACTGCCCCTGAAATCTGACACAAAAAGAAGAATTATGCCTCCAGGGAGGCAGTGTTAGTGTTGAGCAGACCAAAAATGTTGATGTCCTAAATATGACACCATCCACTGGGATGTTACAAAAATGATCCACAAATGCACTATTTGCTTACAATTACTCATTAACCGCGCCAGCCCTAAGCCTTAGCATCAATAATTGGAGCCAAAATACCAGATGTCAGCGGTCACTATGTGCATCTTGGGATGACCCTAACCTGGCTTAAGAATAAAAACAAAAGCACTATGCACCTGATGTCTGTGAGGTGTGGAGTCCTATTGGTGTCCCTTGGTCCATCCATATTACCTCGTGAAGTCCGAAAAAAGGTCACTTGGTCCGCTCAGATCCCTCGTTGGTGGTCCAGATTTCCCCTAAAATCTGCAACAGAAAGAAGAATTATGCCTCCAGAGAGGAAGGTTTTAGTGTCAAGCAGACCAATAATGTTGATACCCTAAATCTGACACCATTCACTGGGTTGCTAGAAGAATTATCCGAAAAAGCACTACTTGCTTACAATTACTCCTTACCCGTGTCAGCTCTAAGCTTTAGCATCTATAATCAGAGCAAAAGTGGCTTAATAGAAACAAAAGCACTATGCACCAGATGTCTATGACGTGTTAAGTCCTAGAGGTGTCCCTTTGTTCAATCCAGATTCCCTTGTGAATTCCGCTGAAAAAGTCCCTTGGTCCGCCCAGATCCCTTGTTGGTGGTCCAGACTGCCCCTGAAATCTGCAACAGAAAGAAGAATTATGCCTCCAGGGAGGCAATGTTAGTGTCGAGCAGACCAAAAATGTTGATACACTAAATCTGACCCCATCCACTGAGATAATACAAAAATGATCAAAAAAAGCACTACTTGCTTACAATTACTCCTTAACCGTGCCAGCTCTAAGCCTTAGCACCAATAATTTGAGCCAAAATACCAGATGTCAGGGGTCCCTATGCACATCATGGGATGACCCTAACCTGGCTTAATAGAAACAAAAGCACTATGCACCTGATGTCTGTGAGATGTGGAGTCCTAGAGGTGTTTTTTGGTCCGTCCAGATTCCCTTGTGAATTCCACGGAAATGTGCCTTGGTGTGCCCAGATCCCTTGCTGGTGGTCCAGACTGCCCTTGAAATCTGCAACAGAAAGAAGAATTATGCCTCCAGGGAGGCAGTGTTAGTGTTGAGCAGACCAAAAATGTTGATGTCCTAAATATGACACCATCCACTGGGATGTTACAAAAATGATCCAAAAAAAGCACTTTTTGCTTACAATTGCTCATTAACCGCGCCAGCCCTAAGCCGTAGCATCAATAATTGGAGCCAAAATACCAGATGTCAGGGGTCCCTATGTTCATCTTGGGATGACCCTAACCTGGCTTAAGAATAGAAACAATAGCACTAGGCACCTGATGTCTTCGAGGTGTGGAGTCCTATTGGTGCCCCTTGGTCCATTATTATTACCTCATAAAGTCCGAAAAATGGTCACTTGGTCCGCCCAGATCCCTTGCTGATGGACCAGATTTCCCCTAAAATCTGCAACAGAAAGAATTATGCCTCCAGGGAGGCAGTGTTAGTGTCGAGCAGACAGAAAATATTGATACCCTAAATCTGACACCATTCACTGAGTTGCTAGAAAAATTATCCAAAAAAAGCACTACTTGCTTACAATTACTCCTTAACCGTGCCAGCCCTAAGCTTTAGAATCTATAATCAGAGCAAAAATGCCAGATGTCAGGGGTCCTTATGCGCATCTTGGGATGACCCTAACCTGGCTTAATAGAAACAAAAGCACTATGCACCTGATGTCTATGAGGTGTGGAGTCCTAGAGGTGTCCCCTTGTTCAATCCAGATTCCCTTGTGAATTCCGCTGAAAAAGTCCCTTCCCCTTAGTCCGCCCAGATCCCTTGTTGGTAGTCCATACTGCCCCTGAAATCTGCAACAGAAAGAAGAATAATGCCTCCAGGGCGGCAATGTTAGTGTCGAGCAGACCAAAAATGTTGATACACTAAATCTGACCCCATCGACTGGGATGCTACAAAAATAATCCAAAAAAAGCACTACTTGCTTACAATTACTCCTTAACCGTGCCAGCTCTAGCATTAGCATCTATTATTTGAGCCAAAATACCAGATGTCAGGGGTCCCTATGCACATCTTGGGATGACCCTAACCTGGCTTAAGAATAGAAACAAAAGCACTAGCACCTAATGTCTGTGAGATGTCGAGTCCTAGAGTTGTTTCTTGGTCCGTCTAGATTCCCTTTTGAATTCCACGGAAAAGTGCCTTGGTGTGCCCACATCCCTTGTTGGTGGTCTAGACTGCCCCTGAAATCTGCAACAGAAAGAAAAATTATGCCTCCAGGGAGGCAGTGTTAGTGCTGAGCAGACCAAAAATGTTGATGTCCTAAATAATTTTATGACACCATCCACTGGGATGTTACAAAAATGATCCACAAAAGCACTATTTGCTTACAATTACTCATTAACCGCGCCAGCCCTAAGTCTTAGCATCAATAATTGGAGCCAAAATACCAGATGTCAGGGGTCACTATGTGCATCTTGGGATGACCCTAACCTGGCTTAAGAATAAAAACAAAAGCACTATGCACCTGATGTCTGTGAGGTGTGGAGTCCTATTGGTGTCCCTTGGTCCATCCATATTACCTCGTGAAGTCCGAAAAAAGGTCACTTGGTCCGCCCAGATCCCTTGTTGGTGGTCCAGAGTTCCCCTAAAATCTGCAACAGAAAGAAGAATTATGCCTCCAGAGAGGAAGTTTTTAGTGTCAAGCAGACCAAAAATGTTGATACTCTAAATCTGACACCATTCACTGGGTTGCTAGAAGAATTATCCGAAAAAGCACTACTTGCTTACAATTACTCCTTACCCGTGTCAGCTCTAAGCTTTATCATCTATAATCAGAGCAAAAGTGGCTTAATAGAAACAAAAGCACTATGCCCCAGATGTCTATGACGTGTGCAGTCCTAGAAGTGTCCCCTTGTTCAATACAGATTCCCTTGTGAATTCCGCTGAAAAAGTCCCTTGGTCCGCCCAGATCCCTTGTTGGTGGTCCAGACTGCCCCTGAAATCTGCAAAAGAAAGAAGAATTATGCCTCCAGGGAGGCAATGTTAGTGTCGAGCAGACCAAAAATGTTGATAAACTAAATCTGACCCCATCCACTGAGATGCTACAAAAATGATAAAAAAGCACTACTTGCTTACAATTACTCATTAACCGCGCCAGCTCTAAGCTTTAGCACCAATAACTTGAGCCAAAATACCAGATGTCAGGGGTCCCTATGCACATCTTGGGATGACCCTAACCTGGCTTAAGAATAGAAACAAAAGCACTATGCACCCGATGTCTGTGAGATGTGGAGTCCTAGAGGTGTTTCTTGGTCCGTCCAGATTCCCTTGTGAATTCCACGGAAAAGTGCCTTGGTGTGCCCAGATCTCTTGGTGGTGGTCCAGACTGCCCTTGAAATCTGCAACAGAAAGAAGAATTATGCCTCCAGGGAGGCAGTGTTAGTGTTGAGCAGACCAAAAATGTTGATGTCCTAAATATGACACCATCCACTGAGATGCTACAAAAATGATCCAAAAAAAGCACTATTTGCTTACAATTACTCACTAACCGCGCCAGCCCTAAGTCTTAGCATCAATAATTGGAGCCAAAATACCAGATGTCAGGGGTCCCTATGTGCATCTTGGGATGACCCTAACCTAGCTTAAGAATAAAAACAAAAGCACTATGCACCTGATGTCTGTGAGGTGTGGAGTCCTATCGGTGTCCCTTGGTCCATCCATATTACCTCGTGAAGTCCGAAAAAAGGTCACTTGGTCCGCGCAGATCCTTGTTGGTGGTCCAGATTTCCCCTAAAATTTGCAACAGAAACAAGAATTATGCCTCCAGAGAGGCAGTTTATAGTGTCAAGCAGACCAAAAATGTTGATAAATTAATCTGACCCCATCCACTGAGAAGCTACAAAAATGATCAAAAAAAGCACTACTTGCTTACAATTACTCCTTAACCGTGTCAATAATTGGAGCCAAAATACCAGATGTCAGGGGTCCCTATGCATATCTTAAGAATAGAAACAAATGCACTATGCATCTGATGTCTGTGAGATGTGGAGTCCTACAGGTGTTTCTTGGTCCGTCCAGATTCCCTTGTGAATTCCACGGAAAAATGCCTTGGTGTGCCCAGATCCCTTGTTGGTGGTCCAGACTGCCCCTGAAATCTGCAACAGAAAGAAGAATTATGCCTCCAGGGAGGCAGTGTTAGTGTTGAGCAGATCAAAAATGTTGATGTCCTAAATATGACACCATTGACTGGGATGTTACAAAAATGATCAAAAAAAGCACTATTTGCTTACAATTACTCATTAACCGTGCCAGCCAGCCCTAAGCCTTAGCATCAATAATTGGAGCCAAAATACCAGATGTCAAGGGTCCCTATGTGCAACTTGGGATGACCCTAACCTGGCTTAAGAATAGAAACAAAAGCACTATGCACCTGATGTCTGTGAGGTGTGGAGTCCTATTGGTGTCCCTTGGTCCATCTATATTACCTCGTAAAGTCCGAAAAAAGGTCACTTGGTCCGCCCAGATCCCTTGTTGGTGGGCCAGATGCAGAGCACATCCTCCAGGACTGTGGGAACCACCAGCCGCTGAGGGAGGAGATATGGCCGAAGCCCGCCACTCTACAAGAGAAACTGTACGGGCCTGTGGAGGCGCTACAGAAGACCACAGATTTCATTTTGAGAGCCAAACCCCAAGTGTGACGGCGTTCGAGAAGAAGAAGAAGAAGAAGGTGGGCCAGATTTCCCCTAAAATCTGCAACAGAAAGAAGAATTATGCCTCCAGAGAGGCAGTTTTTAGTGTCAAGCAGACCAAAAATGTTGATACCCTAAATCTGGCACCATTCACTGGGTTGCTAGAAAAATTATCCGAAAAAGGACTACTTTCTTACAATTACTCCTTAACCGTGCCAGCCCTAAGCTTTAGCATCTATAATCAGAGCAAAAGTGCCAATGTCAGGGGTCCCTATGCACACCTTGGGATGACCCTAACCTGGCTTAATAGAAACAAAAGCACTATGCACCTGATGTCTATGACGTGTGGAGTCCTAGAGGTGTCCCCTTGTTCAATCCTGATCCCCTTGTGAAATCCGCTGAAAAAGTCCCTTGGTCCGCCCAGATCCCTTGTTGGTGGTCCAGACTGCCCCTGAAATCTGCAACAGAAAGAAGAATTATGCCTCCAGGGAGGCAATGTTAGTGTCGAGCAGACCAAAAATGTTGATACACTAAATATGACCCCATCCACTGAGATGCTACAAAAATGATCAAAAAAGCACTACTTGCTTACAATTATTCCTTAACCGTGCCAGCTCTAAGCCTTAGCACCAATAATTGGAACCAAAATACCAGATGTCAGGGTTCCCTATGCACATCTTGGGATGACCTTAACCTGGCTTAAGAATAGAAACAAAAGCACTATGCACCTGATGTCTGTGAGATGTGGCGTCC
This sequence comes from Semisulcospira habei, assembly GCA_036245525.1. Lineage (NCBI taxonomy): Eukaryota > Metazoa > Mollusca > Gastropoda > Semisulcospiridae > Semisulcospira > Semisulcospira habei. The sequence goes on along the minus strand of BTPG01000001.1, from coordinate 108,460,134 downwards.
TAGAGGTGTTTCTTGGTACGTCCAGATTCCCTTGAGAATTCCACGGAATAGTGCCTTGGTGTGCCCAGATCCTTTGTTGGTGGTCCAGACTGCCCCTGAAATCTGCAACAGAAAGAAGAATTATGCCTCCAGGGAGGCAGTGTTAGTGTTGAGCAGACCAAAAATGTTGATGTCGTAAATATGACACCATTCCCTGGCATGTTCCAAAAATGATCAAAAAAAGCACTATTTGCTTACAATTACTCATTAACCGTGCCAGCCAGCCCTAAGACTTAGCATCAATAATTGGATCCAAAATACCATATGTGCATCTTGGGATGACCCTAACCTGGCTTAAAAATAAAAACAAAAGCACTATGCACCTGATGTCTGTGAGGTGTGGAGTCCTATTGGTGTCCCTTGGTCCATCCATATTACCTCGTAAAGTCCGAAAAAAGGTCACTTGCTCCGCCCAGATCCTTGTTGGTGGTCCAGATTTCCCCTAAAATCTGCAACAGAAAGAATAATTATGACTCCAGAGAGGCAGTTTTTAGTGTCAATCAGACCAAAAATGTTGATACCTTAAATCTGGCACCATTCACTGGGTTGCTAGAAGAATTATCCGAAAAAGCACTACTTGCTTACAATTACTCCTTAACCGTGTCAGCCCTAAGCTGTAGCATCTATAATCAGAGCAAAAGTGCCAGATGTCAGGGGTCCCTATGCACATCATGGGATGACTCTAACCTGGCTTAATAGAAACAAAAGCACTATTCACCTGATATCTATGAGGTGTGGAGTCCTAGAGGTGTCCCCTTGTTCAATCCAGATTCCCTTGTGAAATCCGCTGAAAAAGTCCCTTGGTCCGCCCAGATCCCTTGTTGGTGGTCCAGACTGCCCTTGAAATCTGCAACAGAAAGAAGAATTATGCCTCCAGGGAGGCAGTGTTAGTGTTGAGCAGACCAAAAATGTTGATGTCCTAAATATGACACCATCCACTGGGATGTTACAAAAATGATCCAAAAAAAGCACTTTTTGATTACAATTACTCATTAACCGCGCCAGCCCTAAGCCTTAGCATCAATAATTGGAGCCAAAATACCAGATGTCAGCGGTCCCTATATGCATCTTGGGATGACCCTAACCTGGCTTAAGAATAGAAACAATAGCACTAGGCACCTGATGTCTGCGAGGTGTGGAGTCCTATTGGTGCCCCTTGGTCCATTCATATTACCCCGTAAAGTCCGAAAAAAGGTCACTTGGTCCGCCCAGATCCCTTGTTTGTGGGCCAGATTTCCCCTAAAATCTGCAAGAGAAATAATTATGCCTCCAGGGAGGCAATGTTAGTGTCGAGCAGACCAAAAATGTTGATACACTAAATCTGACCCCATCCACTGAGATGCTACAAAAAGGATCAAAAAAGCACTACTTCCTTACAAATATTCCTTAACCGTGCCAGCTCTAAGCCTTAGCACCAATAATTGGAACCAAAATACCAGATGTCAGGGTTCCCTATGCACATCTTGGGATGACCTTAACCTGGCTTAAGAATAGAAACAAAAGCACTATGCACCTGATGTCTGTGAGATGTGGCGTCCTAGAGGTGTTTCTTGGTCCGTCCAGATTCCCTTTTAGAATTCCACGGAAAAGTGCCTTGGTGTGCCCAGATCCCTTGTTGGTGGTCCAGACTGCCCCTGAAATCTGCAACAGAAAGAAGAATTATGCCTCCAGGGAGGCAGTGTTAGTGTTGAGCAGACCAAAAATGTTGTTGTCCTAAATATGACACCATTCCCTGGCATGTTGCAAAAATGACCAAAAAAAGCACTATTTGCTTACAATTACTCATTAACCGTGCCAGCCAGCCCTAAGACTTAGCATCAATAATTGCATCCAAAATACCAGATGTCAGGGGTCCCTATGTGCATCTTGGGATGACCCTAACCTGGCTTAAAAATAAAAACAAAAGCACTATGCACCTGATGTCTGCGAGTTGTGGAGTCCTATTGGTGTCCCTTGGTCCATCCATATTACCTCGTGAAGTCCGAAAAAAGGTCACTTGGTCCGCCCAGATCCCTTGTTGGTGGTCCAGATTTCCCCTAAAATCTGCAACAGAAAGAAGAATTATGCCTCCAGAGAGGCAGTTTTTAGTGTCAAGCAGACCAAAAATGTTGATACCTTAAATCTGGCACCATTTACTGGGTTGCTAGAAGAATTATCCGAAAAAGCACTACTTGCTTACAATTACTCCTTAACCCTGTCAGCCGTAAGCTGTAGCATCAATAATTGGAGCCAAAATACCAGATGTCAGGAGTCCCTATGTGCATCTTGGGATGACCCTAACCTGGCTTAAGAATAGAAACAATAGCACTAGGCACCTGATGTCTGCGAGGTGTGGAATCCTATTGGTGCCCCTTGGTCCATTCATATTACTCGTAAAGTCCGAAAAAAGGTCACTTGGTCCGCCCAGATACCTTGTTGGTGGGCCAGATTTCCCCTAAAATCTGCAACAGAAAACATTATGCCTCCAGGGAGGCAGTGTTAGTGTCGAGCAGACAGAAAATATTGATACCCTAAATCTGACACCATTCACTGGGTTGCTAGAAAAATTATCCAAAAAAGCACTACTTGCTTACAATTACTCCTTACCCGTGTCAGACCTAAGCTGTAGCATCTATAATCAGAGAGCAAATGTGCCAATGTCAGGGGTCCCTATGCACACCTTGGGATGACCCTAACCTGGCTTAATAGAAACAAAAGCACTATGCACCTGATGTCTATGACGTTTGGAGTCCTAGAGGTGTCCCTTTGTTCAATCCAGATTCCCTTGTGAACTCCGCTGAAAAAGTCCCTTGGTCCGCCCATATCCCTTGTTGGTGGTCCAGACTGCCCCTGAAATCTGCAACAGAAAGAAGAAATATGCCTCCAGGGAGGCAATGTTAGTGTCGAGCAGACCAAAAATGTTGATACACTAAATCTGACCCCATCCACTGAGATGCTACAAAAATGATCAAAAAAAGCACTATTTGCTTACAATTATTCCTTAACCGCGCCAGCTCTAACCCTTAGCACCAATAATTGGAACCAAAATACCAGATGTCAGGGTTCCCTATGCACATCTTGGGATGACCTTAACCTGGCTTAAGAATAGAAACAAAAGCACTATGCACCTAATGTCTGTGAGATGTGGCGTCCTAGAGGTGTTTCTTGGTCCGTCCAGATTCCCTTGAGAATTCCACGGAAAAGTGCCTTGGTGTGCCCAGATCCCTTGTTGGTGGTCCAGACTGCCCCTGAAATCTGCAACAGAAAGAAGAATTATGCCTCCAGGGAGGCAGTGTTAGTGTTGAGCAGACCAAAAATGTTGATGTCCTAAATATGACACCATTCCCTGGCATGTTCCAAAAATGATCAAAAAAAAGCACTATTTGCTTACAATTACTCATTAACCGTGCCAGCCAGCCCTAAGACTTAGCATCAATAATTGGATCCAAAATACCATATGTGCATCTTGGGATGACCCTAACCTGGCTTAAAAATAAAAACAAAAGCACTATGCACCTGATGTCTGAGGTGTGGAGTCCTATTGGTGTCCCTTGGTCCATCCGTATTACCTCGTGAAGTCCGAAAAAAGGTCACTTGCTCCGCCCAGATCCTTGTTGGTGGTCCAGATTTCCCCTAAAATTTGCAACAGAAAGAATAATTATGACTCCAGAGAGGCAGTTTTTAATTGTCAAGCAGACCACAAATGTTGATACCTTAAATCTGCGGCACCATTCACTGGGTTGCTAGAAGAATTATCCGAAAAAGCACTACTTGCTTACAATTACTCCTTAACCGTGTCAGCCCTAAGCTGTAGCATCTATAATCAGAGCAAAAGTGCCAGATGTCAGGGGTCCCTATGCACATCTTGGGATGACTCTAACCTGGCTTAATAGAAACAAAAGCACTATTCACCTGATATCTATGAGGTGTGGAGTCCTAGAGATGTCCCCTTGTTCAATCCAGATTCCCTTGTGAAATCCGCTGAAAAAGTCCCTTGGTCCGCCCAGATCCCTTGTTGGTGGTCCAGACTGCCCCTGAAATCTGCAACAGAAAGAAGAATTATGCCTCCAGGGAGGCAATGTTAGTGTCGAGCAGACCAAAAATGTTGATACACTAAATCTGACCCCATCCACCATGATGCTATAGAAATGATCAAAAAAAGCACTACTTGCTTACAATTACTCCTTAACCGTGCCATCCCTAAGCCTTAGCACTTATAACTGGAGCCAAAATACCAGATGTCAGGGGTCCCTATGCACATCTTGGGATTACCCTAACCTGGCTTAAGAATAGAAACAAAAGCACTATGCACCCGATGTCTGTGAGATGTGGAGTCCTAGAGGTGTTTCTTGGTCCGTCCAGATTCCTTTGTGAATTCCACGGAAAAGTGCCTTGGTGTGCCCAGATCCCTTGTTGGTGGTCCAGACTGCCCTTGAAATCTGCAACAGAAAGAAGAATTATGCCTCCAGGGAGGCAGTGTTAGTGTTGAGCAGACCAAAAATGTTGATGTCCTAAATATGACACCATCCACTGGGATGTTACAAAAATGATCCAAAAAAAGCACTTTTTGATTACAATTACTCATTAACCGCGCCAGCCCTAAGCCTCAGCATCAATAATTGGAGCCAAAATACCAGATGTCAGGGATCCCTATGTGCATCTTGGGATGACCCTAACCTGGCTTAAGAATAGAAACAATAGCACTAGGCACCTGATGTCTGCGAGGTGTGGAGTCCTATTGGTGCCCCTTGGTCCATTCATATTACCTCGTAAAGTCCGAAAAAAGGTCACTTGGTCCGCCCAGATCCCTTGTTGGTGGGCCATATTTCCCCTAAAATCTGCAACAGAAAAAATTATGCCTCCAGGGAGGCAGTGTTAGTGTCGAGCAGACAGAAAATATTGATACCCTAAATCTGACACCATTCACTGGGTTGCTAGAAAAATTATCCAAAAAAAGCACTACTTGCTTACAATTACTCCTTAACCGTGCCAGCCCTAAGCTGTAGCATCTATAATCAGAGCAAAAATGCCAGATGTCAGGGGTCCTTATGCGCATCTTGGGATGACCCTAACCTGGCTTAATTTGAAACAAAAGCACTATGCACCTATGAGGTGTGGAGTCCTAGAGATGTCCCCTTGTTCAATCCAGATTCCCTTGTGAATTCCGCTGAAAAAGTCACTTCCACTTAGTCCGCCCAGATCCCTTGTTGGTAGTCCATACTGCCCCTGAAATCTGCAACAGAAAGAAGAATGATGCCTCCAGGGCGGCAATGTTAGTGTCGAGCAGACCAAAAATGTTGATACACTAAATCTGACCCCATCGACTGGGATGCTACAAAAATAATCCAGAAAAAAGCACTACTTGCTTACAATTACTCCTTAACCGTGCCAGCTCTAGCATTAGCATCTATTATTTGAGCCAAAATACCAGATGTCAAGGGTCCCTATGCACATCTTGGGATGACCCTAACCTGGCTTAAGAATAGAAACAAAAGCACTAGCACCTAATGTCTGTGAGATGTCGATTCCTAGAGGTGTTTCTTGGTCCGTCCAGATTCCCTTTTGAATTCCACGGAAAATTGGCTTGGTGTGCCCAGATCCCTTGTTGGTGGTCCAGACTGCCCCTGAAATCTGCAACAGAAAGAAGAAGTATGCCTCCAGGGAGGGAGTGTTAGTGTTGAGTAGACCAAAAATGTTGATGTCTTAAATATGACACCATCCACTGGGATGTTACAAAAATGATCAAAAAAAAAAAAAAGCACTATTTGCTTACAATTACTCATTAACCGTGCCAGCCCTAATCCTTAGCATCTATAATTGGAGCCAAAATACCAGATGTCAGGGGTCCTTATGTGCATCTTGGGATGACCCGCACCTGGCTTAAGAATAAAATCAAAAGCACTATGCATCTGATGTCTGTGAGGTGTGGAGTCCTATTGGTGTCCCTTGGTCCATCCATATTACCTCGTGAAGTCCGAAAAAAGGTCACTTGGTCCGCCCAGGTCGCTTGTTGGTGGTCCAGATTTCCCCTAAAATCTGCAACAGAAAGAAGAATTATGCCTCCAGGGAGGCAGTGTTAGTGTCGAGAAGACCAAAAATATTGATACCCTAAATCTGACACCATTCACTGGGTTGCTAGAAAAATGATCCGAAAAAGCACTACTTGCTTAAATTACTCCTTAACCGTGCCAGACCTAGACTTTAACATCGATAATCAAAGCAAAAATGCCAGATGTCAGGGGTCCCTATGCGCATCTTGGAATGACCCTAACCTGGCTTAATAGAAACAAAAGCACTACACACCTGATATCTATGAGGTGTGGAGTTCTAGAGGTGTCCCCTTGTTCAATCCAGATTCCCTTGTGAATTCCGCTGAAAAAGTCCCTTGGTCCGCCCAGATCCCTTGTTGGTGGTCCAGACTGCCCCTGAAATCTGCAACAGAAAGAAGAATTATGCCTCCAGGGAGGCAATGTTAGTGTCGAGCAGACCAAAAATGTTGATAAACTAAATCTGACCCCATCCACTGGGATGCTACAAAAATGATCAAAAAAGCACTACTTGCTTACAATTAGTCCTTAACCGTGCCAGCCCTAAGCCTTATCTATAATTGGAGCAAAAATGCCAGATGTCAGGGGTCCTTATGCGCATCTTGGGATGATCCTAACCTGGCTTAATAGAAACAAAAGCACTATGCACCTGATGTCTATGAGGTGTGGAGTCCTAGAGGTGTCCCCTTGTTCAATCCAGATTCCCTTGTGAATTCCGCTGAAAAAGTCCCTTGGTCCGCCCAGATCCTTTGTTGGTGGTCCAGACTGCCCCTGAAATCTGCAACAGAAAGAAGAATTATGCCTCCAGGGCGGCAATGTGAGTGTCGAGCAGAACAAAAATGTTGATACACTAAATCTGACCCCATCGACTGGGATGCTACAAAAATTATCCAAAAAAAGCACTACTTGCTTACAATTACTCCTTAACCGTGCCTGCTCTAAGCCTTAGCATCTATAATTTGAGCCAAAATACCAGATGTCAGGGGTCCCTATGCACATCTTGGGATGACCCTAACCTGGCTTAAGAATAGAAACAAAAGCACTAGCACCTAATGTCTGTGAGATGAAGAGTCCTAGAGGTGTTTTTTGGTTCGTCCAGATTCCCTTGTGAATTCCACTTGTTGTGCCCAGATCCCTTGTTGGTGGTCCAGACTGCGCCTGAAATCTGCAACAGAAAGAAGAATTATGCCTCCAGGGGGGAGTGTTAGTGTTGAGTAGACCAAAAATGTTGATGTCCTAAATATGACACCATCCACTGGGATGTTACAAAAATGATCAAAAAAAAAAGCACTATTTGCTTACAATTACTCATTAACTGTGCCAGCCCTAAGCCTTAGCATCTATAATTGGAGCCAAAATACCAGATGTCAGGGGTCCCTATGTGCATCTTGGGATGACCCTAACCTGGCTTAAGAATAAAAACAAAAGCACTATGCACCTGATGTCTGTGAGGTGTGGAGTCCTATTGGTGTCCCTTGGTCCATCCATATTACCTCGTGAAGTCCGAAAAAAGTTCACTTGGTCCGCCCAGATCCTTTGTTGGTGGTCCAGATTTCCCCTAAAATCTGCAACAGAAAGAAGAATTATGCCTCCAGGGAGGCAGTGTTAGTGTCGAGAAGACCAAAAATATTGATACCCTAAATCTGACACCATTCACTGGGTTGCTAGAAAAATTATCCGAAAAAGCACTTGCTTAAATTACTCCTTAACCGTGCCAGCCCTAAGCTTTAGCATCTATAATCAAAGCAAAAATGCCAGATGTCAGGGGTCCCTATGCGCATCTTGGAATGACCCTAACCTGGCTTAATAGAAACAAAAGCACTATGCACCTGATATCTATGAGGTGTGGAGTCCTAGAGGTGTCCCCTTGTTCAATCCAGATTCCCTTGTGAATTCCGCTGAAAAAGTCCCTTGGTCCGCCCAGATCCCTTGTTGGTGGTCCAGACTGCCCCTGAAATCTGCAACAGAAAGAAGAATTATGCCTCCAGGGAGGCAATGTTAGTGTCGAGCAGACCAAAAATGTTGATAAACTAAATCTGACCCCATCCACTGGGATGCTATAAAAATGATCAAAAAAGCACTACTTGCTTACAATTAGTCCTTAACCGTGCCAGCCCTAAGCCTTATCTATAATTGGAGCAAAAATGCCAGATGTCAGGGGTCCTTATGCGCATCTTGGGATGATCCTAACCTGGCTTAATAGAAACAAAAGCACTATGCACCTGATGTCTATGAGGTGTGGAGTCCTAGAGGTGTCCCCTTGTTCAATCCAGATTCCCTTGTGAATTCCGCTGAAAAAGTCCCTTGGTCCGCCCAGATCCCTTGTTGGTGGTCCAGACTGCCCCTGAAATCTGCAACAGAAAGAAGAATTATGCCTCCAGGGAGGCAATGTTAGTGTCGAGCAGACCAAAAATGTTGATAAACTAAATCTGACCCCATCCACTGGGATGCTACAAAAATGATCAAAAAAGCACTACTTGCTTACAATTAGTCCTTAACCGTGCCAGCCCTAAGCCTTATCTATAATTGGAGCAAAAATGCCAGATGTCAGGGGTCCTTATGCGCATCTTGGGATGATCCTAACCTGGCTTAATAGAAACAAAAGCACTATGCACCTGATGTCTATGAGGTGTGGAGTCCTAGAGGTGTCCCCTTGTTCAATCCAGATTCCCTTGTGAATTCCGCTGAAAAAGTCCCTTGGTCCGCCCAGATCCTTTGTTGGTGGTCCAGACTGCCCCTGAAATCTGCAACAGAAAGAAGAACTATGCCTCCAGGGCGGCAATGTGAGTGTCGAGCAGAACAAAAATGTTGATACACTAAATCTGACCCCATCGACTGGGATGCTACAAAAATTATCCAAAAAAAGCACTACTTGCTTACAATTACTCCTTAACCGTGCCTGCTCTAAGCCTTAGCATCTATAATTTGAGCCAAAATACCAGATGTCAGGGGTCCCTATGCACATCTTGGGATGACCCTAACCTGGCTTAAGAATAGAAACAAAAGCACTAGCACCTAATGTCTGTGAGATGAAGAGTCCTAGAGGTGTTTTTTGGTCCGTCCAGATTCCCTTGTGAATTCCACTTGTTGTGCCCAGATCCCTTGTTGGTGGTCCAGACTGCGCCTGAAATCTGCAACAGAAAGAAGAATTATGCCTCCAGGGGGGAGTGTTAGTGTTGAGTAGACCAAAAATGTTGATGTCCTAAATATGACACCATCCACTGGGATGTTACAAAAATGATCAAAAAAAAAGCACTATTTGCTTACAATTACTCATTAACTGTGCCAGCCCTAAGCCTTAGCATCTATAATTGGAGCCAAAATGCCAGATGTCAGGGGTCCCTATGCGCATCTTGGAATGACCCTAACCTGGCTTAATAGAAACAAAAGCACTATGCACCTGATATCTATGAGGTGTGGAGTCCTAGAGGTGTCCCCTTGTTCAATCCAGATTCCCTTGTGAATTCCGCTGAAAAAGTCCCTTGGTCCGCCCAGATCCCTTGTTGGTGGTCCAGACTGCCCCTGAAATCTGCAACAGAAAGAAGAATTATGCCTCCAGGGAGGCAATGTTAGTGTCGAGCAGACCAAAAATTTGATAAAGTAAATCTGACCCCATCCACTGGGATGCTACAAAAATGATCAAAAAAGCACTATTTGCTTACAATTAGTCTTAACCGTGCCAGTCCTAAGCCTTAGCATCTATAATTGGAGCCAAAATACCAGATGTCAAGGGTCCCTATGCGCATCTTGGGATGACCCTAACCTGGCTTAATAGAAACAAAAGCACTATGCACCTGATGTCTGTGATGTGTGGAGTCCTAGGTGTCCCTTGGTCTGTCCAGATTCCCTTGTGAATTCCACTGAAAAGTCCCTTGGTCTGCCCAGATCCATTGTTGGTGGTCCAGACTGCCCCGAAATCTGCAAAAGAAAGAAGAATTATATCTCCAGGGAGGCAGTGTTAGTGTCGAGCAGACCAAAAATGTTGATACCCCAAATATGACACCATCTACTGGAATGCTACAAAAATAATATGAAAAAGCACTATTTGCTTACAATTACTCCTTAACCCTAGCTTTAACATCTATAATCGGAGCAAAAATGCCAGATGTCAGGAGTCCTTATGCGCATCTTGGGATAACCCTAACCGGTCTTAAGAAAAGAAACAAAAGCACAATACACCTGATGTCTGTGATGTGTGGAGTCCTAGAAGTGTCCTTTGTTCCGTCCAAGATTCCCTTGTGAAGTCTGCATAAAGATCCCTTGGTCCGCCCAGATCCATTTTTGGTGGCCCAGACAGCCCCTGAAATCTGCAATCTATAGAAGTATAATGCATCCAGGAAGGCAATGTGAATGTCAAGCAGACCAAAAATGTCAATACCCTAAATATGACACCATCCACTGGGATGCTAGAACAATGATATAAAAAGCATGCTTACAATTACTCCTTAACCCTGCCAGCCCTAAGCTTTAACATCCGTAATTGGAGCAAAAATGCCAGATGTCAGAGGTCCCTATGCACAACTTGGGATGACCCTGACCTTGCTTAAGAACTGAAACAAAAGTACCCTGCACCTGATGTCTGTGAGGTGAGGAGTCATGGGATATTCCTTGGTCCGCCCAGGTCCCTTGTTGACTGCCTTTGAAATCTGCAACAGAAATAAGTATAATGCCTCTAGGGAGACAATGTGAGTATTAAGCAGACTACAAATGTTGAGACCCTAAATCTTAAACCATCTTCCGAAAAAAAGACTCATGCCTCCAGGAGACGTGAGGGGTCTGTAAGGGGTCCCACATACTGGGGTGGCCCTATGTGGAATTTCTGCTTCTGGTATGCTTAATCTAAATGACATACTGTACATGCGTACAGCAGTATCACTTTACAAGTTATTCTGCAAACTATGTGCCAATTCGAGAAAACGTGTCAAGAGATACAACCCACAAGAACATTCCTCTACAGTTCAGTTTTACATTTTTAAATTTCTAATCCTAGCCTCATATCAATCAATGGCATTCAGGCACTGCATTCCAAACCTGACAGTACTGTGTTCCTACAGAGTGAACTTGGAAACGTTAATATCCAAATCATTTTCCAGTAAAAATAATCACTTAAAAATAAAAATGTTATTACCATAAGGGTATCTAAAGGCATAATTTGGAAAATGGTGCACTGTATTCTGAAAGCTAAAAAAGTGCACATTGACAGTCTGTCCCATGCACATCAGCATGAGGTTTATGCAATAACCTGGGTGCTTTCTCTTACAGCACCATAAAATCAGCTAGCCCTATAATGGCCTACCTATGTGAAATGCATACCAGTCAGACATTTTGTTACCCTAACAATTTCAGAAAAGAGGAAAAGTTCTATGGAATCAGTGAGGTGGCTTTCGGGTGTGCAATCAGTCATTCAGAACTCCAGCAACTATGTGACAGAATGCAGGGAGGGTGCGGGGGCCCGAGTCCCACATAAGAGAAGCAAAAGTACGACTCACGAGAGCAAGTCAGCTCTACTCTCTTACTCAACACCCCGAGTCGCTAGTCCAAAGTAACTTAGTTACTTAAGGAGACATCAGCCCTCGCATTTAAGAGAGCGCGATTGTTTGCCTCTGGACACCACGGTTCTCATATCGCCTCAAATCGGACAGGTAGGATCCGTGTCCTGCGCCCTGACTCTGTCAGCTGCCGACAGCTCCAGTGGGGGAAAGCAACACTGAAACATAAGAGAAACAAGATGAGGATAATTGGTTAAAATAATGGAAATTCCCATCGACACTCTTCCATGCCCTGCAAGCATAAACATCCGTTGTTTTGACGTACCTTCTGCTTGGCAGTCAGAAACACATGGTCTACAGCGTTTTGACTGGTCGAGAGGCAAACGTGCACGAAGTTTGATTGACATTTCACACTAGGAATGGGCCAGTCTATAGAAAGCAGAAGTGGCATCTTGAAAAGGCACAGGAGCTTTGATTATTTGAAGGTAACTCATGGTCAAAACAGTTTAGAGGATAGTTTTGTCATGAATTACCACACGGATATAAGATAATTATTGGATCTGTTGGCACCAGAATCATATTCAAGTTTAGAGGTATCAGACGTAGACATATTGCTGAGCTCACTTCAAAGGCTCTTTCAGTCTCATTTCAGCCCATAAAAATGGTAAGTAAAAGGAGACATGTTGTATGCACTGATTACATAAATAGGGTTTTCATGGGTTATAGAAAATTTGTTTACTTCGTATTTTATTTGGTGGTTAGAGAATGCTTGGTGGACCTTGTATTCTGGGCTCCACCAAATAATATACTTGAACTCAATTGTCTAAGCCCTATTTATTGCATTCCTCTGGTGAAAATGAGTAGGCCTAATGAGATTAATGAGTTCAGCCTCATTGTCTTTGTTTTCTGTTTGTGGATGGTGAAGCCACTTGGGACGAGATGTCAGCAAGCCTTTTGGTCTTATCCTGCATTTGTTGATGAGTGTGGGACAGTAAAGCCAAGTCGTCTGCAAAATTGAGGTCGTCAAGCTGTGTCCACAGTGTCCACTGTATTCCACTTCGTCTGTGCTCTGTGATCCTCTTCATGACCCAGTCTATGGCCAATAGGAAAAGGAACGGAGACAGCAAACACCCCTGCCTGACACCGGTTCTGACCTGGAGCTCCCTGGTGAACTGCCTTTCATGGATCACGCGACATGTCATGCCATTGTAGCTGCTCTTGATCAGGCGGACGAGCTTTGTGGGTACACCGTAGTGTCGTATAAGTTTCCACAGAGTCTCTCGGTCCACACTGTCAAATGCTTTCTTGTAATCCACAAAGTTGACGTACAGCGGGGAGCTCCACTCCAGAGACTGTTCCACGATGATGCGGAGAGTGGCGATCTGGTCGTAGTTGGAACACTTGCTGAGGTCGCCTTTCTTGGGAAGCTTGATTAGGTACCCCTCCTTCCAGTCAGCCGGCATACCTCCTCTTCCCAGGTCTTTCCAAACAGTGGGTACAGCATCTCTACTGTTGTCTCTATGTCTGCTTTCCAGGGAAGAACCAGTCTTGCTTGCTGGCACCCCGTTGGAGGAGGTGGAGTCCTTTACCTATCTCGGGAGCATCATCGACAAAAAAGGTGGCACTGATGCAGATGTCAGAGCACGAATCGGCAAAGCCAGAGCTGCCTTTCTCCAGTTGAAAAAGGTGTGGAGTTCCAGAGAGCTGTCACAACACACCAAAGTCCGGATTTTCAACTCCAACGTAAAAGCAGTTTTCCTATATGGAGCAGAGACTTGGAGATTGACAAAAACCACAGTCAACAGAGTACAGATCTTCATAAACAGTTGCCTTAGAAGAATTTTGAAAATCCACTGGCCAGAGAAGATCAGCAACGTCAGACTCTGGGAGAGAACAGAGCAGATAACAGCAGAGAATGAAATTGGGCGAAGAAGATGGGGATGGATTGGTCACAGTCTGAGAAAGCCAGCTTTCAGTATCACTAGGCAGGCACTGTCATGGAACCCCCAGGGAAAGAGGAAAAGAGGCAGGCCGAGAAACACCTGGCGTCGAGACCTCCAAGCAGACAACAAGAGACTGGGAACCACCTGGAGTAAAATCGAAGGAGAAGCACAGGACAGGAGTCGCTGGAGGTCTCTCGTCGACGGCCTATACCCTGGCAGGAGTGACAGGCGTAAGTAATTAAGTAAGTAATGAGATTAATTAGTATGCTACATCTGAACAACCAAGAAAACAATAATGGCAAAGCCCTCAAGGCTCACGTGCATGGCTGATCCATATATTATTAATGACCTTTGTGACCTTGACTTTCCAACAGGTCACTGAAATAAGCAAGTGTTCTAAAATAACATAAGGAATGGGTTCGCATTTGTACCTGCAAAATCCATGTTTTCTCAAAATTTACACATTTTTCAGTTTTGTCAACCTCCTGTGACCCCTGACCTTTCTGAGTACAAGTAGTTAACCAAATTAGTATGCATAGGAAGGTTTTATCATCAGCTACCTTTCTACTGATATTGGTAGAAACGTTTTGCAAAAATACTGATAAAAGCTTTAAATTCTACACACACACACACACACACACACACACACACACACACACACACACACACACACACACACACACACACACACACACACAAATTGACATTTCTGCATCATTTGCTGATCTCTTGTGACTCTTGACTTTTTCAAGAACTATTCCAAGTTAGCATGCATAGGGAGGTCTTGCCATCAGGTATCTGTGTACTAGGGTTGGGATGAAAGTTGTAAATAGTATTTGAGAAAAAAACACAAAAGCATTATTTTGTCAAAAAATTGCTATTTGTGATCTATTTCCTAATCTCTTGTGACCCTTGACCTTTCTGAGGAGTCATCCAAATTAGCATGCAAAGGAAGGTCTTACTATCAGGTAACTCTGTACCGAGTTTGGGTTTGAAGTTGTGAATAGTGTTAGAAAAATATTTGTTGAAATAGGTTATTTTTTGTCTACAGTATTGAAAATACGGTAGACTTTGGGAACGGGCTGGTCGGGGCGCATTCCATAGCACGCAAAGGCCATAACAGGTGGGTGGGCCTGAGATTGTGGCAAAGAAGTAACAACATCAAAATGATGTCATATCTAGCTACTGTAACTTTGCTATTGAACCTACTTTTGGCGTGAAACGCTGCGCGCGCGTGTGTGTGTGTGTGTGTGTGTGTGTGTGTGTGTGTGTGTGTGTGTGTGTGTGTGTGTGTGTGTGTGTGCGTGTGCTTTGTGCGTGTGCGCATAAACACAACAATCGCCGACGTTTGCATACGTTCAAGCTTTAAAATAAATGAAATGCATCATGCAAGGGGTGTCTAGAAAACTCTTTCAAGCATATTGACATTAGACGTCTCATTGAAGAGTTAAATGATTGTTTACAGAAAGTTGGTTGACCCACATTAGAATCAGTAATTTTGATTATATGCACTTGAAATTTTGGATCTAGCTAGTTTAGAGAAAGACATTGGATGAGTTTGTTAGCCAGCTTTGTATCTCTTCAACTTTTGAATAATAATTAATCCATTTTTGCAAGATTTGGAGCCACGTCATACTCCCATCAAACAGTCACCACTGGAAGAGGATGTGTGAAAAAAAACAGTCGGCCCTGGAAGAGGCTGCGTACCGTTCGAATGATGACGTTAAACATCAAATTCGTCCCTGTGTACATGGAGTTGTGGAACTACCAATGCCATGATAAAGCTTATAGTGGCATCATTTTGCTGCTCGTGCTATTCTTCTTCTTCAGAATTCCTGTAGCTGCTCCAGCCTACAGAACATACAAATGGCGGGAAGCGCGTGTGTCCATCTTTATTTGCGTGCGTTGGTATGTGTTGATCAGAGGTTGGGTTAGAAAGGATAGAAATAGATGAGAAGGATAAGCTTAAAAATATGAACAACTCTGAATGTTCCTAAAAGAAAAACGCATGTGAGCTCCAAACAATACGGTAGACTTTGGGATGATGTCCTCATCTTGTTACCTATTTCCTGTGCTCTTGTGACCCTTGACCTTTCCGATGTGTCGACCAAATTAGTATGCATAGAAAGGTCTTACCATCAGGAATCTTTGTACCAAGTTTGGGTTTGAAGTTGTGAATAGTATGGCAATTTTAAAAAACTATTTTCTGATCACCTGTGACCTTGACCGTTAAGGGAAATCACTCAAATTGGTATGTTTAGAAAGGCCTTGTTAAAAAGTATCCTTAAGCCAAGATTGTGGCTTGAATCAACATTAATGTCTACCTCGGACGACGGTAGATGGATGGATGACCACTGGCCCAAACATAGACTCACCTTTGTTTCGTACGTGTGCCAACAAAGGGACTCGTAACACAACATTTTGTACCTGCAAAAATCCACGTTTCCTCAAAATTAACGAACATTTCACATTTGTCAATTTCCCATAACCCTTGACCTTTGTGAGTAATGAACCAAATTAGTATGCATAGAAAGATTCTATCATCAGCTACCTTTGCTTTAAAAGTTTTGCAAAAGTCCTGATAAAACTAAAGTTCTACAAAAAATACATTTTCACATCATTTGCTGATCTCCTGTGACCCTTTACCTTTCAGAGGGTCGTCTATGCACAAGGTATGAGGTTTGGGATAGAAGCTGTAAATAATACTCACCAAAAAAAACAACACACACACAATTTCTTTTCCCAAAAAAATGGATATTTGTTACCCATTTCCGTATTTCCTGTGACCCTTGACCTTTCTGAAGGGTCATCCAAATTAGTATGCATAGGAAGGCGTTACACGTACATCTGTACCAAGCTTTCGTTTGAAGTTGTGAACAGAATTTTGATTTTGACGGCCCCAAAGCTGAAGTAGTCAGTCTTTTACGTACACATCCCCAAAGCCAAAGCAGGGATCGCAACCACGTACAGCACCGAAGTTTACGCTGGCTTTAACATTAAAGTGTCTACACTGATAGTGTCATTGAATTGTGATTTTGACAGACCCAAAGTCAAAATGGTCTCTACATAGCCATAAAGCCAAGCCAAAGCCCAGCCCCAGAACTTGAGAAAAAACAGCTTTTGTCAAAATATGGTTATTTTCTAAAACTATTTCCTGATCTCTTGTACACCTGACCTTTTGGAGGTATCAACCAAATAAATAGTATGTGTAGAAAGGTCTTACCATCAAGTATCTTTGTATTTAGTGTAGGTTTCAAGTTGTGAATAGTATTCGAAAAAAAAAAAATGTAGTCAAAATATGACTATTTTTTCAAACAACTATTTCGTGATCCCCTGTGTCCTTGACCTCAAAAGCAGTCACTCAAATTGGTATGATTAGAAAGGTCTTGCCATAAAGTATCCTTGTGCCAAGTCTGAAGACTGTGGCTTGAATAGTCTCTGAGAAAATGTGAATGTTACAGTTTATTACGGATGAGGGACAGCTGACAACTGGCCCAGAACATACTCATGTTTGCTTCGCACCTGAGCCAAACATTACCATTTTAAAGTCTATTTACAGAAGAGACTTTTTAGGATAGGACGCCCAGTGGGGCGATTTCAGTAGAATGCCTGTGATGTCAAAGGCGTGCAGACCTTGAACTCTGACAGTGAAGTAACAATAGAAATTACGTCATGTCTAGCAATGCTAAACATGCTGCTGAACGTACATTTGGCCGGCAGCACTGGTGTGTGTGTGTGTGTGGACAGATTATCTCCGATGTATGTGTATGTACAGGCCTGAAACTTATAAAATGCTTTGATCAAGATTATTTCGGAGAGCCTTCAAGCATATTTAAATTGGGTGATGTGTTAAAGACAAAAATTGCGATTTACATAAAGTCGGCTGACCCGCATTTGAGTCAGTAATTTTCGTTCTATTCACTTGACATTTTGGACATAGCTAGCTTGGAGATAGACATTGGATGAATGCATAAAGCCATTGCAATTTGCATCTTTTCAACTTTTTGAATAATAAATAATTCATTTGTACAAGTCTTGGAGCCATGCTATACTCCCATGAATCAGTCAGCCCTGGAAGAGGCACTGTGGGGAAAAAAAAAGTCAGCCCTGGAAGAGGCTGTGTGGAAGATACCCTTGCATGCCTTTTGTACACAGCATCCTGGGACTAGTTTTTTTATGACGTGAAGCTAATAGTGACGTCATTTTGCTGCTCGTGCTATTCTTCTCTTCAGAATTCCTGTCGCAACAGCAGCCTACAGAGCGTACTAATGGCGGGAAGCGATGTGTGTCTGTGGACTTTATTTGTGTGTGCATGAGTGTGTTGATCAGAGGCTGGGTTACAGAGGGGAGAAATGGATCAGAAGGATAAGCTGAAAAATACGAACACCTTTAAATGTTCCTAAAAGAAAAACGCACGTGAGCTCCAAACAATACGGTAGACTTCGGAATGAAATCCTCATCTTGTTCTTATGATGTTGCAGGCATATTATGCAAAAAGTGGTTAAATACATGTATGCTCATATAGAAGAGACTTTGTTGGTTGGTTCACCCCATCTTGTTTCCTCTTTGACCGCCATGAGATGGCCTTAGTTGCCTGCTCGGTGTTAAATCCAAATAACTAACTCTTTAATGATGTCTGTTACCTTGACCTTTACACGAGGTCATAAAAATAATTTGTATGATCTTACCAAAACCAACTACCCTTGTGCCAAGTTTAAAGTTATTGACGTTTGGTGTATTTAATTTTAAAATATAGCAGAAAATATATATAAAGACAATTAAACGGACAGATGATCAGACAAATAACATATGGTGTCTTACTGAGATATATACAAGTTAGTCCCGAACAAATCAGAATCAAAGCAAAATAGTATGCTCAGTGACGAAAGGAATGCTAAATTTTGTGACAAATTTAAGCAGTTCAGGGTGGGTTGGATGGGGGTGGAGGGGGGGGGGGGTAGGGCAGGGAGTTTGTTGGCAGGCTATGGAACTAAAGATGAACTTACATTAATTTTAGATTTACAAATACATGTACATGCAGTTTCAATAGGAAATTAGCACTGAAATCAACATATCTGGCTCATGTGCGATAGCATAACGTGAGTCTATGTAATGGGCCATCCATCTGTCCAGCGTCCGACATCTCAAAGGTCAAAGTCACATGGGGTCAGAAAGGGGTCCAAAATAGCCATATGGCCATGGATGAGCCCTTAGAAAGTTCAAGGGACACAGGGGCTCAGCAAATGTATGACAAATGGCAGTTTTTGATAGAATTGTAGTTTTTATCAGTTTCGGCTAACTTATCAGTCAGATTTGCCACAAAGGTACATAGCTGATGAAAAAACTTTCTGTGCATACTAATTTACTGGTCCCCTCACAAAGGCCAAGGGTCATGTGGGTCCAGAAAGGGGTAAATAACAGCCATATCCCCCCCCCCCCCTCAAAAAAAATAAATAAATAAAAAATAAAAAAAAAGAACCAAACAAACAAAAAAAACCCAAAAATATTATATATATATATATATATATATATATATATATATATATATATATATATATATATATATATATATATATATATATATATATATATATATATATATATATATTATAAGTTATTGGTCGGAGGGATTCGCTACACGGACCTTTGTAGGCCTGAGGGAGGTCAAAGGAATCATTGTACCCCGAAGGCCGAAGGTCTGAGGGGTACAATGATTCCTTTGACCTCCCTCAGGCCTACAAAGGTCCGTGTAGCGAACCCCTCCGACCAATAACGTATTTGTTTTCCTTCCTCCGTTTATTGTTTAGAAAAAAATCCGGTTTATGAAGACGGCCGCTTCAGTGGCGGATAGGTGACACCATTGAATATACATGTTCTGCCGGGGATTCCCAGTCTTTACGAGACAGAGTGTGACCAGCATGATTCCGTGAGAAGCGCAAGTTTCGCGAGTAAAAAGCTAATCTTGGCTTGTGTACAGAATGATTCAAGCTGCAATGTCTACAAAAGGTCGTTAAAGTATGACAGTGACAGTGCTTCTTGACTGCTGTGTGATTCAGAAAAATTAAGAACTTTTTGATGAAGCGATCGGCATTTGACCACTGATGTGACAGCTTGTGCAAGTTAGCATGGTGCCTTGCCGTGCTTTTAGATTCAAGATGACTGAAGGGGATTCTTCGAGTGTGCAGCAGATTGTCGTTGTTATATTCTAAAGTGGCATGTGTGTTTAGATATCTGGAAAAAGGAATACCCAAAAACGCTCGTTGTTAACAGCAGGACTAGTGCTGAGATGGATTTTAAGGTAAGATTTTATTTTACAGCGTTGACATGATGTCAGATAGTCTTCGAAAATTCGTGAGATGTTTTTCTTCAGACAGTTCCGTATTGCGTGACGTGAAGAGAGAACTTTGGCAATTATCGTGCTTTGTGTATAGTGTTGCTGGGTGTGTATTTTCGTTTTAGTTCTTGAATTTGTTGCTCTGTGCTTTGGTGAAATTGTGGCATGTTGGTGGCTGAGGAGACGACAATGTGTTGCCGGTTTGCATGGATTGCTGTCTCTGATTGGTTAAAAAAAACTCGGAAGCTATTTTTGTTCCTTGGTTTCCCAAACTTTGAAAATGTCTCGGTGCATGGCGATGAGATGGATTTGGCGAAGGCTTTTGCTGTTTGCGCTTTGTAATTAGTGGTGAAATATTGTTTAAGTTGGCTTCTCACGTCGTAAAAAATAAGGCAGATGATGTGTATTACGTCAAATAGGACTACTTTCGTGCGTTTTTTTCTGCTATTTTGTCGAACCGAGTTGCTGTCAAGACTCGAAAACGAGGTCATAACGCGTCATCGAGATGGCTATAAAAACGTCTGCCATTTTTCGCTACAGTGGTTTTTATATCACGGTCACATGGTACAGTTTGCGCTATATATATGTTTTCCTCCCTACGTCGATCGCTGGAGTACTTTTTGAAGTGGACCAAGAGAGAGAGAGAGGGGAACCTGTCGTGTTGTCAAAACTTCGCAAGTGTATTCATGTTTACCAAACATGGCAACATTTGTTTGCGCCACTAGCTGCACCACTTAGCAGTGGCTGGTAAACAGAAACTGAAGCGTCAAAATTGCCGGCCCAAGTACGAAAGCTACTGGCCGAAGTGCATCAACACAACAGACTAGCGGCTCCACCAATTTAGCAGTGGTAAAAAGCAGAAATCACGAGAGCAGCCAAAGTAAGGGCACAGGGGGAATACTCGGAAGCCAACCGCGAGGTGAAGAGGAGTATCAGGGCAGACAAGAGGGCCTACACAGACAGCCTGGCAGCAGAGGCAGAAAAGGCAGCAGGCAGCGGCAACATGAAACAGCTCTACGACATTACCAGAAGATTGTCGGGTAAGTATGGCCATACAGAAAGACCAGTAAAAGACAAAGAAGGCAAGCCTATTGCAGACAGAGCAGACCAACTCGACAGATGGGCCGAGTATTTTGAAGAGTTACTGAACAGACCTAGCCCACCCGACCCCCCCGACATCCAGCCGGCAGAGACCGACCTACCCATCAGCTGTGACAGACCCAGCCGGGAAGAGATCAGAAAAGCAGTGGCATTTTTGAAGAAGGGCAAATCAGCAGGGCCAGATGGCATCCCAGCGGAGTCTCTGAAAGCAGACCTAGAGACAACAGTTGAGATGCTGTACCCACTGTTTGGAAAGATCTGGGAAGAGGAGGTGATGCCAGCTGACTGGAAGGAGGGGTACCTAATCAAGCTTCCCAAGAAAGGCGACCTCAGCAAGTGTTCCAACTACAGAGGAATCACCTTGCTGTCAGTACCAGGAAAGGTCTTCAACAGGATCATCCTAGAGAGAATGAAGAGCTCCGTTGACCCCCAGCTGAGAGACCAGCAAGCAGGATTCAGGAAGAACCGATCATGTACAGACCAGATCGCCACTCTCCGCATCATCGTGGAACAGTCTCTGGAGTGGAGCTCCCCGCTGTACGTCAACTTTGTGGATTATGAGAAAGCATTTGACAGCGTGGACCGAGAGACTCTGTGGAAACTCCTACGACACTACGGTGTACCCACAAAGCTCGTCCGCCTGATCAAGAGCAGCTATGATGGCATGACATGTCGCGTGATCCACGAAGGGCAGTTCACCAGAGAGCTCCAGGTCAGAACTGGTGTCAGGCAGGGGTGTCTGCTGTCTCCGTTCCTCTTCCTACTGGCCATAGACTGGGTCATGAAGATGACCACAGAGCACAGACGAAGTGGAATACAGTGGACACTGTGGACACAGCTTGACGACCTCGATTTTGCAGACGACTTGGCATTACTGTCCCACACTCATCAACAAATGCAGGACAAGACCACGAGGCTTGCTGACATCTCGTCCCAAGTGGGCCTCACCATTCACAAACAGAAAACAAAGACAATGAGGCTGAACGCAACCAGGGAAGAACCAGTCTTGCTTGCTGGCACCCCGTTGGAGGAGGTGGAGTCCTTCACCTATCTCGGGAGCATCATAGACAAAAAAGGCGGCACTGATGCAGATGTCAGAGCACGAATCGGTAAAGCCAGAGCAGCCTTTCTCCAGTTGAAAAAAGTGTGGAGTTCCAGAGAGCTGTCACAACACACCAAAGTCCGGATTTTCAACTCCAATGTAAAAGCAGTTCTCCTATATGGAGCAGAGACATGGAGATTGACAAAAACCACAGTCAACAGAGTACAGACCTTCATGAACAGTTGCCTTAGAAGAATTTTGAAAATCCACTGGCCAGAGAAGATCAGCAACGTCAGACTCTGGGAGAGAACAGAGCAGATAACAGCAGAGAATGAAATTGGGCGAAGAAGATGGGGATGGATCGGTCACAGTCTGAGAAAGCCAGCTTCCAGTATCACTAGGCAGGCATTGTCATGGAACCCCCAGGGAAAGAGGAAAAGAGGTAGGCCGAGAAACTCCTGGCGTCGAGACCTCCAAGCAGACATCAAGAGACTGGGAACCACCTGGAGTAGAATCGAAGGAGAAGCACAGGACAGGAGTTGCTGGAGGTCTCTCGTCGACGGCCTATACCCGGGTAGGGGTGACAGGCGTAAGTAAGTAAGTAAAAAGCAGAAATAAGAAGAACATGAGGCACCACTAGCTCAATCAAATTAAATGCCGCACGCCGACTCCAAACGGAAACAGCCTCATGACACATTAAACGAAGCAGAACAACCTCCCAATAACAAACCAACTGGCACTGGAAATATCTTATTCCCACGCGCCACACCGTAACCAATACAAAGCCCCCCCCCCCCCACCCACCCCCCCAAACAACGGGGAAAAGAAAACGAAATGAACCACTAAACAGAAAAACCGCCAGACCTTTGAACTATGGAGCGACATCCAAGAAATCATAAGACGAGCACATAAATGGCCGGGATAAAAAGAAGAAAATACATGTGGACGAAAAACCTCCCACACATTCAAAGAATCCTACTAGCCGCATTCATCGTCTCAAATGTACTGAACCCTACGATATTCTTTGAATGGGTCGACTTCATGGGCCTTTGCAGAGACAAGGGAGCAAGGACTGAAACAACCAGAATACTTTAAAGAGGGCAAATACATCAAAGCTTTGTACGCTTACGACATGATCAACGGGCGCTACGAATACTTAGACGGAACCCCGAAACACCACAGACCACCACGGAATTGCCCCACCAACAATCAAAAGTGACTAAGGACACGACATGAAAAGAACACACCACCACTCTCCACTAGCCTTTCCAAGTGATAGTGTGAGCAAGAGTACATCCTCTTGAACAATACAAAATGAACCACAAAACAAACTACCCTAAAAACCTAACGACAAAGGTTTTACTCAACAAAACAAAAGGGTCAGCACGCTGATGAAGGCAGCCCTTAGCCAATAAAGGCTTAAACATGCCCGAAATACACGTGACAGCTAACACAAAACGTGACCGATTTGCGAATTGTCATAAGGGTATACGGCTGGTCACAACATGCCATCAA
Source organism: Semisulcospira habei (assembly GCA_036245525.1). Classification (NCBI taxonomy): domain Eukaryota; kingdom Metazoa; phylum Mollusca; class Gastropoda; family Semisulcospiridae; genus Semisulcospira; species Semisulcospira habei. The sequence goes on along the minus strand of BTPG01000001.1, from coordinate 108,436,645 downwards.
ATAGTGGTGTGCGATGTACAGACACCTTTTCCCAAAAAAGATCGCGCATGCACGAGGCTCGATTGAACCATTTAATGGTACTTCACGACCACAGGTCTAAAACTGACTCACTCAACTTGATTCGTGTTGCCAACAACTTTGTGGCTTCTGCAGCACGCAGGCAAACAGTTTTGGGGATGTTTCCTGAACTGGATGTGTCAAGAACCAATGTGCTTCAAAAATCCAATGCAACACTAACGTCTGCTGTCAACGTTGACTCTGGGCTGAGATGCAAAGCTTTTGTGATGAACATTTCTTCATGGATTATAGATATTTTTAATTTTGTTTTGCAAGTCTCATCTACAACAAACGATCTTCAACTCTGACATGTTGTGATCTTCTAACTACAGAAAGGCAAATTTGTTTACTAGGATTGGTTTACCCATGACCACTTGAAGGATTGAAACAATTGTGACATTTCCCAATTCTTGATTCCAAGCCAGCATATCATAGAGAGTCTGTCTTTGGATGTGAATGTTGTTTCTTTAAAATAGAGTTAACATTTTAGTATCAATAAATAAGCTTCTGGTCGCCATCGTCCCTCAAATAGTTTTAAAACTTTTCGACTTTCTCTGGTAACCCGCCGGACTACTTTTCTCATGCCCGCTACGTCCCTGATATATATATATATATATATATATATATATATATATATATATATATATATATATATATATATATATATATATATATATATATATATATATATATATATATATATATATATATAATTTGCTTATTGTCCTATGAAGGCTACATCACAGACTGCAAGAGAGATCAACCATTTAATTCAAGGGTGGTTCCAGAATAGCTTGGCGCCTAAGGTATAGTCAAATTTATTTCTAACATTAGTGTATCAGGATGAAAAGGGTTAACTGCACAGAGAGAGCACAAACTACGTCTTTGAAATCATTGCAGAGTCACATCCGGTTAACCCGGACAGCCGGCTGAGACACATTTTCTATTTATCATGTACAAGCGAACGCTTGCCTCGCTTGTTTGGTTTGTGACACTTACACCGCCAGCGTGAGGCATAGATTCTCACGAGCCCCCGCATTTGCGGGGGCTCATGAGAATCTATGCCTCTTGCTGATCAGATTGCGGTGGGGGGTGGGGGGGTGGGGGTGGGGGGCTCCCGACAATCAGCGCCTCAATTTGGGTGTATAGGCGCAGTGTCCTACCAGCAGACAGATGGTTTAAAGAACCATTACGTATACAGTTCTAACTCAGACTCCGAAAAGCCTAATCATTTTGATTCGATGGAATGTGAGCGCGCGCTCTTCTCGTTTCGGTCCCCTTTTTTCAGCCGAGCGGTTTGTTTATAATTGCTGTCATCGCGTCTAATACACTATGGAAGGCAGTCACTGAATCAGCTCGCGCAGCTTCTTGTATGTAAGGACCAGCATAATGATAGAGGCAGGCAAGAGTCAGGATTCTCATGAGCTTTCGTATCTGCAGGCGCCATGAGGATCTATGTTTATTCCAGACAGGAGGTGTTTATCATTGAGTGTATCTCGGACAGTGTGATAGTGGTCCTTTCTACAGATGAGAAAAGGCATAGATCCTCAAGAGTACGCCACGCAAGTTACAGGAACGTGACCCATGAGAATCTGTGCCTAAGTTTTGCTTTTTCAGTTCACACAATTTTAATTTCCAGGCTGAGTGGGGGAAAGGGAGGGAGATGCACTATTGTGGTTTGCAGTGAGTTTCAGCCGTTTCTTTTGTTTTTCAGTAACCGTACATAAATGACCATATTATAAATGAACACACTTCTCCCCCCCCCCCCCCCCCCTACCCCTTTTGTTCTGGTAAAGACAGTCGGGTTCACTACGGAATATACTTGAATCTGCTGAGGCACATATAATTCTGAAAACTCAGAAATTTAAAAGCAGGTTACAAATTTAAAATATATACTGACACAGTTCTCCAAAAAGCCTATTCATTTTCATTCGATGGAAAAATGTGAGCTCTATCTATTCTGTTTCTGTCCCCTTTCTTCAGCCGAGCGGTTTGTTTATAATTGCTGTCAACGCGCCTATTACACTATGGAAGGCAGTCAGTGAATCAGCTCGCGTAGCTTCTTGTATGTAAGGACTAGCGTAATGATAGAGCCAGGCAAGAGGCATGATTCTCATTAGTTTTCGTATCTGCGGGCGACATGAGCATCTATGTTTATTCCAGACTGACAGAAGGTGCGTATCAGTGAGTGTATCTAATTCAGTGTGATATTGGCCCTTTTTACTGATGAGAAAAGGCATAGATCCTCAGAAGTCCGTCATGCAAGTTACAGGATCGTGACCCATGAGAATCTGTGCCTAGGTTTTGCTTTTTCAGTTCACACAATTTTAATTTCCAGGCTGAGTGGGGGAGGGTGAAGGGAGATGCGCTTATTGTGGTTTGCAGTGAGTTTCTGCCGTTTCTTTTGTTTTTCAGTAACCGTACATCAATGATCATATAAATGAACACACTTTCCCGCCCTCTATCGTTCTGTTAAAGACAGATTTGGGTTCACTACGGAATAAACTTGGATCTGCTGAGGCACATTATTATACGGGCAGAAATTAAAAAGCAAGGTTACAAATTAAAAATATATACTAAACTGGGCTTGGATAGGGCTATTATTTGGTTGAGGGCTTGGGACAGTACAAGTCTTTATTAGCCTGCTTTGAAGGCCGCTTTCATCGGAACTGCCGTCAGATGGTATGGCAGAAGGTTCTCTGTTCCGTCTGATGTGCACAGAGACAAATGAACCTATCAAGAAACATTCATTCCACCGTTACCGCACACTTTCACGAGGATAAATATATACTTGTTTTTACATCAGACGGATGGCACTCACTGCCTAGCAATGTTCGCCCATAACCAAAGACAAAACTCCCCAAGAGGCATAGATCTTCATGAGTTCCGCGCAGAGTGCGGGGGTTTGTGAGAAGCTACATGTACTATATGTATCTTGGTGGCTAGTGTTGCCTCTATGCTGCTATGTTTACGCAGCCGGGATGAAATCGCGACCACCGAGCCCAAAACAAAACACCCATCGCTGTCAACACGTGTGATTCGACGACCGTCCCGGCACTGCGGCGTAGAATAGCCGTAGAATAGCGCGATGCTCATGATCCCTTTAGGTTCACGGCAGTGCAAACTCGAGTTTGGAGACTAACTGTATATATCTGAAGACACATTTCAGCACCAGTTGTGTTTGATACGCCTTGTCGACTCACCTAATGAACTTTAAACAGCAGCCTGGACACGCAGCAAAAGCACACGCGTAGTCGCGCTTATTCGGCGCTGCCGTTAGCGTGTCAATCTATTTTTAGCTGTTTCTCGTTGTATTTATATAACGGAGTGGAGTCATTGTCAGGTTACTCGATATAAAGACGACGTGTGCTGAACTGGATTGTCCTGTGTCTAAACGAACCATAAGCTAGACCTGTGTGTAGCGTTTCGTAATCATCTGTCATCTTTGAACAGTTACGGCCGCGTAGTGGGCCTTTAATCATAGTTACAGGATTTGCCTTGCAACACCGCCGCCCTGCAGTACACCGGATCGATTGGTTGCGCAGTCCGTGTTCAGACTCTGCAGTACAGATGTTTATTCAGCCGGCTGGCCGGTGAAGGTCAGCGCGCCGGCTTTCGCAATGTCAATACGTCTGATCGCAGGTTTGTGATTTTGGACCTTAAGGACCTTAACAGCAGACCCAGTAGACTCCTCCCCTGAAACACTTTGGGAACAACTAAAAACTGCTATTGCAAAATCCTCTGCAGAAGTCTTGGGTTTCGCCAGAAAGAAGAACAAAGACTGGTTTGACGAAAACGATGTAGAGATCCAGGAACACCTAGCAAAAAAAAAGAGCCGCCCATCAGGCTCACCTAGCCCAGCCTTCCTGCCCTGTGAAGAAGTCTGCCTTCCGCCTCGTCTGCAGCAGTCTCCAGCGCAAGCTCAGAGATCTCCAGAATGAGTGGTGGACCAGACTTGCACAGAGGACCCAGCTTTGCGCTGACAATGGTGACTACAGGGGTTTCTACGAAGCACTGAAAGCAGTGTATGGCCCCAGGCACCTGGTACAAAGTCCCCTGCGAAGCGCGAACGGCCAGGCACTCCTCACAGATAATACCTCCATCTTGAACCGCTGGTCGGAATACTTTCAGAGCCTCTTCAGCGCTGAGCGCACTGTTCAAGAAGCAGTCGTCCTACAAATCCCACACCTCCCAGTAAAGGTTGAATTGGACGAACCGCCCACCGCTGAAGAGACCCTCACAGCCATCCACCAGCTCAAGAGTGGCAAAGCAGCAGGCATTGATGGAATACCGCCAGAGATCTGGAAACATGGAGGCACAGCACTGCACAACAAGCTCCATGACCTCTTTCTCTGCTGCTGGGAGGAAGGAACACTACCAAAAGATCTCCGTGATGCAGTCGTTATCACCCTGTACAAGAACAAAGGCGAGAAGTCTGACTGTTCCAACTATCGGGGAATTACCCTGCTGTCCATTGCTGGGAAAATCCTTGCAAGGCTGCTCCTGAATCGGCTGGTACCTGCCATCGCTGAAGACCAACTCCCAGAGGGCCAGTGTGGCTTCAGAGCAAACAGGAGCACCACCGATATGGTCTTTGTGCTGAGACAGCTACAGGAGAAGTGCCGCGAGCAGAACAAAGGGCTGTATGTAACATTTGTCGACTTAACAAAAGCGTTCGACACTGTGAGCAGGCAAGGCATGTGGCAGATCCTGGAGCGACTTGGCTGTCCCCCAAAGTTCCTCAACATGATTGTCCAGCTACACGAGGACCAGCAAGGCCAGGTCAGACTCAACAATGACCTCTCAGAACCATTCCCTATTCTCAACGGTGTAAAGCAGGGCTGCGTGCTGGCACCGACCCTCTTCACCATCTTTTTTAGCATGATGTTGAAGCAGGCCACAGTGGACCTCGATGATGACGATGCAGTGTACATCAGGTATCGTCTCGATGGCAGCCTGTTCAACCTCAGACGACTGCAAGCCCACACGAAAACCCTAGACCAACTGATTCGTGAGCTGCTTTTTGCTGATGATGCTGCCCTCGTTGCACACACAGAGAGAGCCCTGCAGCGCATCACGTCTTGCTTCGCAGATGCTGCCCAGCTCTTTGGACTCGAGGTCAGTCTTAAAAAGACAGAGGTCCTCCATCAGCCGGCACCCAAGACAGTGTACCGCCCTCCTCACATCACCATCGGCGAGTCTGAACTAAAGTCAGTGCACCAGTTTACTTACCTTGGCTGCATTATCACGTCGGACGCCAAGCTGGACAAGGAGCTTGACAGCAGGCTGGCAAAAGCGAACAGCGCTTTCGGGCGACTTTTCAAGCGGGTGTGGCACAATCAACAGCTGAAAACAGGCACCAAGATCAGCGTGTACAGAGCTGTGGTCCTCACCACCCTGCTGTATGGTTCCGAGTCCTGGGCCCTCTACCGCAGCCAACTACGACTCCTCGAACGCTTCCACCAGCGCTGCCTGCGAACCATCCTGGGCATTCACTGGAGTGACTATGTCACCAACGTCGAGGTCCTTGAACAGGCTGAAACTGTGAGCATCGAGGCTTTGCTGCTGCGGACACAGCTCCGCTGGGCGGGGCATGTCTCCAGGATGGAGGATCATCGCCTACCAAAGATCACCCTGTTCGGCGAGCTTGCTACTGGACACCGTGACAGAGGGGCACCAAAGAAGAGATACAAAGACTGTCTCAAGAAGTCACTTAGTGCCTACCAAATCGACCACCACCAGTGGTCTTCGCTTGCTGCGGACCGTGACACCTGGCGCTCCACCATTTACAAGGCAGCTGTCTCCTTTGAGGACTCTCGCAGAGCTAGCCTTAAGGACAAGCGGCTCAGGAGAAAAAACAGAGATGCCGCAGCTCAGAACCCTGGCCATACCTTCCCCTGCAGCCACTGCGGTCGAACCTGCCTGTCTCGGATTGGCCTCCGCAGCCACGAACAAGCCTGCAGACGTCGTGGGCAACTCCTATAAAATCTTCGTTCGCGAAGTCAAGCCAAGAGAGAGACGTCTGATCGCAGGTTTGTGATTTTGGACCTTAAGGTCCAAAATCACAGACCAGCGATCAGATGTACAGATTCTGTAAATAAAAAATCTGCAGCCATGCACACTAGGTATAATTATATCACAGAGCCGGTAGCACGGGCTGAGGGAGATTGTCAGTTTGGCTAGGGGTCGTTTTGGCCTTGTCATGGCAATTTTTCACCACAGATTTAGAAGTACACTTGAGGTCAGGTCCTTCAGGGGTGACGCTGATGGCCGGGCAGTCAACTTCGCTATATGTATGCGTAAAAATCTACCCTGCGTGAGTCTTACCCGGCGCAAATCTACCCAGCGTGAGTCAAACCAGCGCAAATCTACCCAGCGTGAGTCTAACCAGCGCAAATCTACCCAGCGTGAGTCAAACCAGCGCAAATCTACCCAGCGTGAGTCTAACCAGCGCAAATCTACCCAGCGTGATTCTAACCAGCGCAAATCTACCCAGCGTGAATCTAACCAGCGCAAATCTACCCAGCGTGAATCTAACCAACGTAAATCTGACTAGCGTGAACCTATCCAGCTCGAAACTATTCAGCATTAGTTAGTTAGTTAGTTGGGTTTAACGCCGAGCAGGCGACTAAGGCCATCTCACGGCGGCCGCCTAGTCAGCGTGAATCTGTCCAGCGTAAATCTAACCAGTAAAAATCTATCTAGTCCAAGCCTTTCCTCCGTGACTGACGGTGTCCAGTACAAATGTCAGATCCAGTTTAATTAAGTTATCCAACGGGAATCCACCCAGGGCAGATTGACGCCGCTGCCGCCACAGCCCACCCAGATTGGTACGTTGGGTGGGTTAAGAACTAAGTCATGTTTGTCTTCATTGAATCCAATTTAACTACTCTTTGACCAATCCGTATTTTTGGCTGTCCAAGCCGGTTTGGTGTGCTTTGAACGAGTTGCCAGAAGACTAGCTCATAGAAGCCCGCTATATTCTGAACTCAAACGGCGGCAGCTTGGCCGAATTCGGCCAATGACACGGGGTCAGTCTTAATTTCACTGACGGCGATGAACGGCCGTCACTGAAGCCACCTATCGGAAACTGAAGTCACAGAGTCAACAATAACCCCAACATGCATCGCGTCACTGACGTCCAACTTGTGACCATATATGGCCAGCGAACAACATGACAGTGTTAGTGACGGTCTCCACAGCTGCATAAAGCTGCGCGCCTACGTCACACGTTATACACACTGAACCTTCTATCTGAAAGAGACATAGATTCTCATGAGCCCCTACAGTCGCAGGGGCTCATGAGAATCTATGCCTCTTTGCAACGACTGGCCATATCTGCAGTTCGTCACACTGACAAAGAACTGAACTGAAGTGCTCGGGACGGTTCACGAGTGCGCATTCCAACCCAGCGTCTAGTCTTGGGTTACGTTCAAAGTTGTCGCTGGTCTCCAAAGCTTGCGCACAGTTACTTGTGCAGGTATAGGCTAACGTACGAAGAAAAGTGAGACTTGTCAGTGTTACTGAACGCATTACATATCCGGCCCGGCATCTGACGTCATGCACCCTTCCACCCATGTGATCCAGATAAAGGCTGTGACACTCAGTATAGCACATGAGGTCATCGACACAGAGTAAGCCTCTGAACTCTTTTTAGTCCCAAGGTCCCATTCCTTAAATGTTGGAGGTGTTGCCTAAAGACTATATACCAGTTCAGTGCAGCACATGGATTGATCGTGATAATTCAATGGTAGTGCTAGATTAGCTTGGCGCCTGAAGCGCCAAGCTAATCTGGCACTACCCTTGAATTATCACGGCGGTCAAGCCATCTCCTGCTATAGGGATCCGGAGCTAAAAGGGTTAAGGTTGTCAATGCCCAATGTCAATATCAATGATCATCATGGTTAGCGCTGTCGCCATCAGAATAGCTTGCAGTGAACTTCAGATATATTTAAAGTACCATTACACGTAAAATTGAACACACATTTCAGCACCATTTGTGTTTGTTATGCCTTGTCGACACACCTAATGAACTTTAACAGCAGTTGGGACACGCAGCAAAAGCACACGCGTAATCGCACTTATCTATTCTGCCCAGCTGTTAGCTTACTTACTTACTTACGCCTGTCACCCCTACCCGGGTATAGGCCGTCGACGAGAGACCTCCAGCAACTCCTGTCCTGTGCTTCTCCTTCGATTCTACTCCAGGTGGTTCCCAGTCTCTTGATGTCTGCTTGGAGGTCTCGACGCCAGGAGTTTCTCGGCCTACCTCTTTTTCTCTTTCCCTGGGGGTTCCATGACAATGCCTGCCTAGTGATACTGTAAGCTGGCTTTCTCAGACTGTGACCGATCCATCCCCATCTTCTTCGCCCAATTTCATTCTCTGCTGTTATCTGCTCTGTTCTCTCCCAGAGTCTGACGTTGCTGATCTTCTCTGGCCAGTGGATTTTCAAAATTCTTCTAAGGCAACTGTTCATGAAGGTCTGTACTCTGTTGACTGTGGTTTTTGTCAATCTCCAAGTCTCTGCTCCATATAAGAGAACTGCTTTTACATTGGAGTTGAAAATCCGGACTTTGGTGTGTTGTGACAGCTCTCTGGAGCTCCACACTTTTTTTCAACTGGACAGCTGTTAGCTTGTCAATCTATTTTTAGCTGTATCTCATACTGAAAGCGTTGTATTTATAGAATTACTTAATATCAAAACGACGTGTGCTGAACTGGATTGCCCTGTGTCTAAATAAACCATAACTAGACCTGTGTGTAGCGTTTCGTTACCATCTGCTACAGAAGTGTATCTTTGAACAGTTACAGCGGGTAGTGGGCCTTTAAAAAATGTGAATGGAACTTTCTTTCTGAAGTTTTTATTTGCGAAGTAATTTTTATAGGAGAAGTGTCGTCCACAGGCATGTAAAGTCAGGCCCCGCTGAAAGGCGTTGCTTTATACTGACAACACTTCAGAGGGTCGGGGGAGTGGGGGAGGAGGGTGGGAGCGTTTCGAAGGTTCCCCCTGACCAGAAAAAAATTGCAAATTTAATTCAGTTTTTTACCTTCAGGGAGCTTGGGAAAATGCAATGGCATAATTATCGGGGAACTACCTCTAAAAGTGTGGAGTCCCCTGCCCCCGCCCTCCACACTGACTACACCTCCCCTTGAGAGTGTGGCATCAGCGCCCTTCCCCCCCCCCCATCCCCCACCCCACCGGCCCCCTCCCCCTGCTGCTCCACCTGAACGCAAACACCTCAGTCCCGCCACCTCCCAACAGTCGTTTGAATTTTAACCGTCGCATACACAGCTTCCGGCGGGTGCTGACCAAAGCGGTCGTTACTCTTTTTTTTAATGAACTCTTGGTTGGTGCGATTGTGACGAGGCAGACGTAAGCCAGCCAACCAGCTGCTAGCAACGAGGACGGGGACATGCGATAAGCTGACATAACCCGGCCCAGAACTCGGTGAGCTATTTAAACAGCCGACCCTCACCTTGGGAAGGTCGCACTGGCAAGTTACGACTCGGTAGGTCTATACAGGGTCCATGTCAATCTAAGCGTCTCCAGAAAACTGAATGACGATTGGAGCGACTTTGAGGGGTGTGTATCCCCAACACCCCCCCTCACCACCCCCCCCAAAATCAAAGCANGGGTGTTTATACATATTGATTGGGAACGGGCCAAATCAAATGACGTACTCTGCCATGCTGACGGTATCGCTTACTAGTACCTGTATGCGTACAAAAAAATACCTGATCGAATGACATACCCCCCCCCCCCCCCATCCACCCACGCGAGCCCCAAATCCGGTTAATGGTTCCTTTACCAGCCCATAAAGCTCTACACCAGGACATGGATCGACCATGAAAGTTCAAAACGTTAAACGTTTTAGGGCTTAACGTCTTTTGTCCACCACGAAGTTGATTTCAAAGACGGGGCCACACCGTAAAGAGGCCTTCACAAATTTTTGACCTCAGCTGGGTTCGAACCCACGACCTTTCGGACGAGAGTCGAACGCTCTACCAACGAGCCACCCAGCTCCCCCATGAAAGTTCAAGGGAGGTGTCAAAATAGCTAGGCGCCGCAAGGCGGCGCCAAGCTATTCTGACACCACCCTTGAACCTTCATGGTCGATCTGTCCACAGAACTATGACGTAGACCGCAGGTGTGTAAAAAATATTGATCATTTTATCCTGAGGCTGTAACGAGCAAGTGTACCAAACCTGACATTATGATTGGAAGACAAAGTTGTGACGTGCAACGTATCTGACGTCGTCACTGACGTCACTGTCATTGTAGGCCGCTGTACTGATGTACACGGTCAGTCTTGGCTTCACTGAAGGTCTGCGGCGGGCCGACGTCGGTCGTAGTGGCCTCGCGCACTGTCGACATCGGCCTGTGGGCCTTTTGCGCTTACTGGATCTAAAAGCCCAGACGCACGGCAGCTCACCAAGGAACGTCAGTCAATATCGTAGGCTCAGAGATGGTCAGGTCCAACGTCACAGTTACAGGCCTCTGATTTGTGTAGACAAACGACTCACCCTTGTGCGTGTCTCTAGCGGTTTCTGTCGCGATGGACTCAGTTGCAGGAATAATTGCGACACTGAAACCACGCTACCGACAGTCAAATGGTTTAAATTCATCGGTCAACTTCTTGTGAGGGGGGAGAAAAATAAAATTCAATGGATTCCGCTCGGACCAGTGTGTGCCGCTGGAGCCTTGGTTTCGCGACCATGTCAATTTCTGACACCACAGGGGCCAGCTGCATGAGCGAGCTTAGTCCTGCACCAGCCACTACTAAGCAAGCTGCGCCGCTATAGCGGCGCACCTTGCTTAGTGGCTGGTGCAGGACTAAGCTCGCTCATTCAACTTGCCCCAGGAAGGTGATATCCCGACTTAACCCACATCATACTGAGACTAAAAGCTTCAATTTTTCCGTACACTGCCACACGCAAGCTACATTATAGTACTTACAGATATGGATATAGACCAATGGCTTTAGTTCAAGGGTGGTGCCGGAATAGCTTTGGCGCCTAGAGGCATTACCCTTGAACTATTTTAGTCAAACTTATTTCCCACACACACGGGTGTATTTGGAATGATAAGGGTTAAAGAACTGCCGGCCACAACAACACTGGACACAGCCGGACAGACGTTGTAAATCCCATCACTCATTCTGCCATTCTTGTGGATCAGTTGCAGGCGGTTTCCAGGGGAGGATCGGCTACCTCGACGGGGGGGGGGGGGGGGGGGGGGGGGGGGGGTAACTTTTTGTTTGGGACCTTCAACCTGATACAATAGACCTCCCCGACGCCAGACCTTGCTTCCAGGGGGCCGAACTGAGCGCGCGAGGGTGGGGGGGGGGGGGGAGTGAGGGAGGTGCATGTTATCACTCTCACCACCGTTCGCCAAAATATCAAACAATGGCCGAGGGGGGGGGGGTGAAAACTCGCCAAAATTTTTAACTTGGGGGGGGGGGGGGGCAAACACCCTGCTAAAAAGGGACTTTATTATAGCATTTCTGTTTAAAATTGGGTCGGTGTGGGGGTGTTCTGGACCCCCCCCCCCCCTCCCCAAGGGCCGCCCCTGGTTTCGTTGTCAGACGTGCCCTTCCCCCCCCCCCTACCCCAAAGCCCCCCCCCCCCCCGGCAACCGCCCCCGCCCCCAACCCCATCCCCCCTCCTTCTTGACACCCCCTACCCCTACCACCACTCTGACCGGAAAAAAATGTCTTGCCGAAAACCTGTACCCTTGCCCCCGAATACTGCCGCATTAATTTGAAAGGGCCCTTGGAATGTCAGTTTGAAAAGTGGGTAGCAGGTGATGCGCAATGATTCACTCAACGGGACGGCGTGCGGGGTTTTCCGCTGCCGACTACCGTCCTCCCACGAAACCGCTTGTCCTGTTCAAGTTTAGACTACTGAGTACTTGATGTACAGTGGCACTCATGTCACAGTATTACCCAACATAGTGTGTTGGCCGTTGCCACGGTCACATCCTGACGTGGACTTGTTAACGTCTTCTGAGTCAGTCCCTGCCACTATACTGATCAGTACATTTTTTGTCGGTTAACTTGAAGTCAGTCCTGCCGCGCCAATCTTGGCCGTTCATTCCGCAAAGCCGCGCCAATGAGCCAACACCGTCGTCGAAAAAAAACATGCCTGGATACAGATTGGTCTCAGCCGCAAGAGGCATAGATCCTCATGAGCCCCCGCAGCAGTCGCGGGGGCTCATGAGGATCTATGCCTCTTGCAGTTGAATCGTTTCCACCTTTTAAGTTCTCTCGGCAGTGAAGGGGTTAATAGGACAGAAGTAAGTAGAAACTCAGTTGAGAGCGCGGCCGCACGGTAGCGAAGGGACTTAGCTCGGACTCGTGTTCTGTTATATCATGCCGAGTTTTACGTCCAATCTTGCTGTATGCGGAGCCCAGTTTAGTTTATTACACTGTCGCCCGGCCCTCTCTCTCTCTCTCTCTCTCTCTAGCAATAAACATATTAAAGTCTAAAGTCTCTCTCTGTAAGCTCACAGGTTTTATTTCATCGAGTTAAACTCCGAATAGTTCAAAGTCATAAATTTTCCCAAGCGGCAAGACTGACTAAGCGTTCACCTTGTCACAATACACGAGGAAGTCACTCGTCCCCAAATGTCAAGTGAATGCTGGTCTGTGATTTTGGACCTTACGGCTGCGGGAAGCACACGAAGACTAGGACTAACGCTTTTCTTTTCTTTTTTTACCGGCGCGGAAATTGCCCCCCCCCCCCCCCCCCCCCGCTTCCCCCCCAAAAAAAAAACAAAACAAAAAAACCGCTGTGTGGTGTTGTTCACAATCGGGCTGTCTTCAGCAGAAGCACTGACTGAGCCTCGATAGTGCGCACTTAGCCGAAGATGCTGTGTCCGGCAACCAACATCCGCTGCCTATCATTTAACCCATTCGGTCCCAACGCCCTACGGCAGGAGATGAATCGATCATGATAATCCAAGGGTAGTGCCAGATGAGCTTGGCGCCTTCAGGCGCCAAGCTCATCTGGCACTACCCTTGGATTATCATGGTCGATCCAGTCTCCTGCAGCAGGTACATCTAGTAGTCTTTAAGTGGCACCTCCAAAATTTGGGAAATGCGGTCGTGGGGTGAAATGGGTTAAGATAGAGGGGTACTGTGTGTGTGTGTGGGGTGGGGGGGTGGGGGACTACAGTCACGGCCTCGCCCGAAGGGATCGTCAGTTTTGTCAATCAGGTAAATATAATTCATGTTGAGCGTGCCGCCATCTCGATTTTCAGTTTGGCAACACTAATAGTCATTGTTTTCGCTACTGCGGGATAGCCACAGCAATTCGGCATTACGCGAACAACACCGCCACTGAGCCGCGTCGCAATATGATCCCGGGCTACCCGGACCCCGATATAAAGTACATACCGCACAGCACCCGGAAGCAAAATGCGGTAAACAACAACCATTTCCTCTCCCCGACGGAGTGTGTGTGTGTGTGTGTGTGTGTGTGTGTGTGTGTGTGTGTGTCAGTGTGTGTGTGTGTGTGTGTGTGTGTGTGTGTGTGTGTGTGTGTGTGTGTGTGTGTGTGTGTACACTAAAGAACGACTTTTCGCAGCCACCATCGATTATCTTTTACCACCGAGTAGTCTTGATTAGAGCCGGTGTGTGACGTCTGTACGGCCGTGGCCCCAGCCTGCCCTTATCTAACAAAAGCCGGTATCACCGATAGTCCAGTTTTGAGAAAAGCGGCAATGTTTTCATTTAATAAAAAGCTAGTATGCCCATTTTTTTGGGGGGGAAACCGGGATTTTCAGTGTCAGTGTAACAATGAAAATATTGTTTTCCTGAATAAAGGACATACCGGCTTTTGGCAAATAACACAGACCCGTAACTGAGCAAGTCCCCGTGTCATCGTGTCCCCGGCGAGAGAACACTGAACTGAAACTGTACGATGGTGACTCGGTCACCAGTGGACTTCCTGCATCTCCCTTTGTATTTATTTACTGATCCACCCGGGGAAAAAAATTAAACCGGCTCTTCCTCGTGATCTCGAGCCGCTGGCTTTGGGCCCTTGCGCAAGATGCCGCCTTGATCTATTCAACTGATGCGTTGTACTCAGTCTTACGGAGTCTTATTACAACTATATGTATGCAAACCAAGGGGAATCACAGCGCTGGACAGACAACAGTTAGATCCCCTGCCCCCTGCAGGGGATCTAACTGTTGTCTGTCCAGCGCTGTGATTCCCCTTGGTTTGCATACAATTCTGCCAGCGCTAGCATCACCTATCTGGTTTGTGAGTTATTACAACTAGCATTACCGCATGTATTCACAGAGAGGTTTCGCTTGCCGCAAAGAACGCCTTCCAACAACCAACAAGAGCGAAATCCCTGGGGGTAGCCAGCCTCTTCCGTAAGTGAGACAACACTCCAAACATCTCCAAGAGGCATAGATCCTCACGAGCCCTCCGGGCTCATGAGGATCTATGCCTCTTGGAGATGTTTGGCGTGTTGTCTATACTTATGGTCGTCCAGACCAAAAAGGTGACTGCCAAGCGTATAAAATGCAGAGAAGAACCCAACGGAGAAAGAAACACGCTTAGAAAAGGCAGTTACAACACAATTTATTAATATTTCGGGTAAATACCCCTTTTTTTTTGGTTAAAGAATAGACAAGCAAACAAATATAGAGATCAGTCTCACAGAAGGAATGTGGCAACAAACAATGCTGCTTACTTTGGTACCGGTGCCAGGCCAATTTATAAATTTCAAATGCAAGCGATCAAAATTTGTCCACATTCCTTCTGCGATAATGAAGATAAGTAGCGACTACTCTCTCTCTCTCTCTCTCTCTCTCTCTCTCTCTCTCTCTCTCTCTCTCATGTTTGCCGACGACTCAACATTACATTCCGCTGGTAAAACTGTGGCTAAAATTGCACATAATCTTCAAAAGAGTCTTCATGAAGTCTCTCGGTGGTGTAATGAAAATCGCATGCTTGTAAATCCCTCAAAAACAAAAGGCATGCTTATCACAACCCGCCAGAAACATCAGCTCAAACCTCCATCACTCAACCTTTCTTTTGACTCCATCCCAGTTGAGCAGGTCAGTCAACACCGCCTGCTTGCAGTAATAATAGATGATGATCTAAGCTGGCAAAGCCACCTATACTATATGAGAAAACATTTGTCCAAAAAGTTGTTTCTACTTTCCAAACTTAAAACGATCATCGACCTTAAGACGCGCAAACTATTTTTTAATGCCTACATTAAACCACACATTGATTATGCCTCAACAATATGGGATGACTGCAGTGAAAATCACTTCAAGAAATTAAACTCATTAAACAAGCGCGCTAAGAGGAGTATCAGGGCAGACAAGAGGGCCTACACAGACGGCCTAGCAGCAGAGGCAGAAAAGGCAGCAGGCAGCGGCAACATGAAACAGATCTACGACATTACCAGAAGATTGTCTGGCAAGTATGGCCATAAGGAAAGACCAGTAAAAGACAAAGAAGGCAAACCTATTGCAGACAGAGCAGACCAACTCGACAGATGGGCCGAGTATTTTGAAGAGTTACTGAACAGACCTACCCATCAGCTGTGACAGACCCAGCCGGGATGAGATCAGAAGAGCAGTGCGGGCATTTTTGATAAACGGCAAAGCAGCAGGGCCAGATGGCATCCCAGCGGAGGCTCTGAAAGCAGACCTAGAAACAACAGTAGAGATGCTGTACCCACTGTTTGGAAAGATCTGGGAAGAGGAGTTGATGCCGGTTGACTGGAAGGAGGGGTACTTAATCAAGCTTCCCAAGAAAGGCGACCTCAGCAAGTGTTCCAACTACAGAGGAATCACCTTGCTGTCAGTACCATGAAAGGTCTTCAACAGGATCATCCTGGAGAGAATGAAGAGCTCCGTCGACCCCCAGCTGAGACCGAGACCAGCAAGCAGGATTCAGGAAAAACCGGTCATGTACAGACCAGATTGCCACTCTCCGCATCATCGTGGAACAGTCTCTGGAGTGGAGCTCCCCGCTGTATGTCAACTTTGTGGATTACGAGAAAGCATTTGACAGCGTAGACCGAGAGACTTTATGGAAACTCCAACGACACTATGGTGTACCCACAAAACTCGTCTGCCTGATCAAGAGCAGCTACGATGGCATGACATGTCGCGTGATCCACGAAGGGCAGTTCACCAGGGAGCTCCAGGTCAGAACCGGCGTCAGGCAGGGGTGTTTGCTGTCTCCATTCCTCTTCCTACTGGCTATAGACTGGGTCATGAAGAGGACCACAGAGCGGAGAAGAAGCGGAATACAGTGGACACTGGGGACACAGCTTGACGTCCTCGATTTTGCAGACGACTTGGCTTTACTGTCCCACACTCATCAACAAATGCAAGACAAGACAACGAGGCTTGCTGACATCTCATCCCAAGTGGGCCTCACCATTACAAACAGAAAACAAAGACAATGAGGCTGAACACAACCAGGGAAGAACCAGTCTTGCTTGCTGGCACCCCGTTGGAGGAGGTAGAGTCCTTCACCTATCTCGGGAGCATCATAGACAAAAAAGGCGGCACTGATGCAGATGTCAGAGCACGAATCGGTAAAGCCAGAGCAGCCTTTCTCCAGCTGAAAAAAGTGTGGAGTTCCAGAGAGCTGTCACAACACACCAAAGTCCGGATTTTCAACTCCAATGTAAAAGCAGTTCTCCTATATGGAGCAGAGACTTGGAGGTTGACAAAAACCACAGTCAACAGAGTACAGATCTTCATAAACAGTTGCCTTAGAAGAATCTTGAAAATCCACTGGCCAGAGAAGATCAGCAACGTCAGACTGTGGGAGAAAACAGAGCAGATAACAGCAGAGAATGAACTTGGACGAAGAAGATGGGGATGGATTGGTCACATTCTGAGAAAGCCAGTTTCCAGTATCACTAGGCAGGCATTGGCATGGAACCCCCAGGGAAAGAGGAAAATAGGCAGGCCGAGAAACACCTGGCGTCGAGACCTCCAAGCAGACATCAAGAGACTGGGAACCACCTGGAGTAAAATCGAAATAGAAGCACAGGACAGGAGTCGCTGGAGGTCTCGCGTCGACGGCCTATACCCTGGGAGGGGTGACAGGCGTAAGTAAGTAATACAAGCGCGCTGCTAAGCTAATCCTCCCTGATCCGTCTTTATCCACTGACGCCAAGCTGGAGGCCATCGGACTTCTCCCTCTGGTTAAGCACTTCGCACTAAACAAATGTGTACGGACGCACAAAATTCTTAACGAGAAAGCTCCACCTTACTTATCTAGGCTTTTTTCGCCAACTGAAAAAAAAAAAAAAAAAATACAGCACCTCCAGGAACAGCCTCTCTATAAAAAGGCCCCGTATAGACTTGTTCAAATCTAGCCTGTCTTATTCAGGTGCTCTTTTATGGAATTCGCTTCCTCCCACTATTCAACAAACCACGTCCCTCTCTCTGTTTAAAAGTAGAGTACATTATTACCTTTCTAAGACAACGTAATGCTGATCCTTTGTTCTTCCTTGTTTCTAGACATGATACCCTTCATGTTTTTCAATTTTCGCAAGGTGGGTTTTTTTTTTTTTTTCTTTTTTTTTTTTTTTTTTGCTTTCCATCTAGCTTCCAAATATTGTTTGTTCTGTTTTCCAACTTATTTTTGATAGTACACAAAATATCATACCTACTTATATGTTAGATATGTGCGCACGTACGTGTGTATGTGTAGGTACAAAAGTGCGCATGTGCACGAGTACATGTGTGTCTGTGTGCGTGTGTGAGACGTTTACTTTTAGTTAGTTTTTCTTGTTTGGTTGGTGTTCCTTTTACAATTTTTTTTCTTCTGAATAGCTTAGCAAGGACAGAATGTAAGAAAGGCCTGCGCGCCTAATATCTCAATCCTTGGAAAATAAAGTTTCCTTCGTTCGTTCGTTCGTTCTCTCTCTCTCTCTCTCTCTCTCTCTCTCTCTCTCTCTCTCTCTCTCTCTCTCTCTCTCTCTCTCTCTCTCTCTCTGTGAATAGCGGTTTCATGTACAGAATCCGTTATGCTCTTTACTTTTGCTGTAGTATAGTTTTAAGTGATAGCAATGTATGTGTACATTATATATATATATATATATATATATATATATATATATATATATATATATATATATATATATATATATATATATATATATATATATATGTGTGTGTGTGTGTGTGTGTGTGTGTGTGTGTGTGTGTGTGTGTGTGCGTGTGTGCGTGTGGAGGGTTGTGCAGGCTGGGCTTGGTGCCTGTGGGCTACAAGCTAATCTGGCACAAACCTGTGCACGCGGCAATAGCACACCGGCGCGCGTGTGTGTGTGGGTAAGAGAGTGATTTTACTGATGTACGTTATTTTGTTTTGTAGTGTGTAGCAAGGACAAGAATGAAAACAGGTCTGCGCACCTATTGTTTTATCCTTGGAAAATAAAGTTTCATTTCATTTCATCTCTCTCTCTCTCTCTCTCTCTCTCTCTCTCTCTCTCTCTCTCTCTCTCTCTCTCTCTCTCTCTCTATATATATATATATATATATATATATATATATATATATATATATATATATATATATATATATATATATATATATATATATATATATATATATATATATATATATATTGGGGTGTCTATTTGTCTATTTTGAAATATTACTAAATTGTGTTGTAACTGTCTTTTCTATGCGTTTTTCTTTCTCTGTTGTGTTCTTCTCTATACTTACGGTAGACACTGACGTTCGCTGTTGCTAATCTAACGTTGGGTTGTCTTAAGACCTTGCTCGTAGTCTGGCTGACCAGATTTTTACCCATCCCGCCGTGAGATGGCCTTAGTCGCCTGCTCGGCGTTAAACCCAAATAACCATTCTTCTCTATACTTACGGTAGACACTGACGTTCGCTGTTGCTAATCTAACGTTGGGTTCTTCTCTATACTTACGGTAGACACTGACGTTCGCTGTTGCTAATAACGTTGGGTTCTTCTCTATACTTACGGTAGACACTGACGTTCGCTGTTGCTAATCTAACGTTGGGCCGTTCTTCTCTATACTTACGGTAGACACTGACGTTCGCTGTTGCTAATCTAACGTTGGGTTCTTCTCTATACTTACGGTAGACACTGACGTTCGCTGTTGCTAATCTAACGTTGGGTTCTTCTCTATACTTACGGTAGACACTGACGTTCGCTGCTGCTAATCTAACGTTGGGTTCTTCTCTATACTTACGGTAGACACTGACGTTCGCTGTTGCTAATCTAACGTTGGGTTCTTCTCTATACTTACGGTAGACACTGACGTTCGCTGTTGCTAATCTAACGTTGGGTTCTTCTCTATACTTACGGTAGACACTGACGTTCGCTGTTGCTAATCTAACGTTGGGTTCTTCTCTATACTTACGGTAGACACTGACGTTCGCTGTTGCTAATCTAACGTTGGGTTCTTCTCTATACTTACGGTAGACACTGACGTTCGCTGTTGGTAATCTAACGTTGGGTTCTTCTCTATACTTGCGGTAGACACTGACGTTCGCTGTTGCTAATCTAACGTTGGGTTCTACTCTATACTTACGGTAGACACTGACGTTCGCTGTTGCTAATCTAACGTTGGGTTCTTCTCTATACTTACGGTAGACACTGACGTTCGCTGTTGCTAATCTAACGTTGGGTTCTTCTCTATACTTACGGTAGACACTGACGTTCGCTGTTGCTAATCTAACGTTGGGTTCTTCTCTATACTTACGGTAGACACTGACGTTCGCTGTTGCTAATCTAACATTGGGTTCTTCTCTATACTTACGGTAGACACTGACGTTCGCTGTTGCTAATCTAACGTTGGGTTCTTCTCTATACTTACGGTAGACACTGACGTTCGCTGTTGCTAATCTAACGTTGGGCCGTTCTTCTCTATACTTACGGTAGACACTGACGTTCGCTGTTGCTAATCTAACGTTGGGTTCTTCTCTATACTTACGGTAGACACTGACGTTCGCTGTTGCTAATCTAACGTTGGGTTCTTCTCTATACTTACGGTAGACACTGACGTTCGCTGTTGCTAATCTAACGTTGGGTTCTTCTCTATACTTACGGTAGACACTGACGTTCGCTGTTGCTAATCTAACGTTGGGTTCTTCTCTATACTTACGGTAGACACTGACGTTCGCTGTTGCTAATCTAACGTTGGGTTCTTCTCTATACTTACGGTAGACACTGACGTTCGCTGTTGCTAATCTAACGTTGGGTTCTTCTCTATACTTACGGTAGACTCTGACGTTCGCTGCTGCTAATCTAACGTTGGGTTCTTCTCTATACTTACGGTAGACTCTGACGTTCGCTGTTGCTAATCTAACGTTGGGTTCTTCTCTATACTTACGGTAGACACTGACGTTCGCTGTTGCTAATAACGTTGGGTTCTTCTCTATACTTACGGTAGACACTGACGTTCGCTGTTGCTAATCTAATGTTGGGTTCTTCTCTATACTTACGGTAGACTCTGACGTTCGCTGCTGCTAATCTAACGTTGGGTTCTTCTCTATACTTACGGTAGACACTGACGTTCGCTGTTGCTAATCTAACGTTGGGTTCTTCTCTATACTTACGGTAGACTCTGACGTTCGCTGCTGCTAATCTAACGTTGGGTTCTTCTCTATATTTACGGTAGACACTGACGTTCGCTGTTGCTAATCTAACGTTGGGTTTTTCTCTATACTTACGGTAGACACTGACGTTCGCTGTTGCTAATCTAACGTTGGGTTCTTCTCTATACTTACGGTAGACTCTGACGTTCGCTGTTGCTAATCTAACGTTGGGTTCTTCTCTATACTTACGGTAGACACTGACGTTCGCTGTTGCTAATCTAACGTTGGGTTCTTCTCTATACTTACGGTAGACACTGACGTTCGCTGTTGCTAATCTAACGTTGGGTTCTTCTCTATACTTACGGTAGACTCTGACGTTCGCTGCTGCTAATCTAACGTTGGGTTCTTCTCTATACTTACGGTAGACTCTGACGTTCGCTGTTGCTAATCTAACGTTGGGTTCTTCTCTATACTTACGGTAGACACTGACGTTCGCTGTTGCTAATAACGTTGGGTTCTTCTCTATACTTACGGTAGACACTGACGTTCGCTGTTGCTAATCTAACGTTGGGTTCTTCTCTATACTTACGGTAGACTCTGACGTTCGCTGCTGCTAATCTAACGTTGGGTTCTTCTCTATACTTACGGTAGACACTGACGTTCGCTGTTGCTAATCTAACGTTGGGTTCTTCTCTATACTTACGGTAGACTCTGACGTTCGCTGCTGCTAATCTAACGTTGGGTTCTTCTCTATACTTACGGTAGACTCTGACGTTCGCTGTTGCTAATCTAACGTTGGGTTCTTCTCTATACTTACGGTAGACACTGACGTTCGCTGTTGCTAATAACGTTGGGTTCTTCTCTATACTTACGGTAGACACTGACGTTCGCTGTTGCTAATCTAACGTTGGGTTCTTCTCTATACTTACGGTAGACACTGACGTTCGCTGTTGCTAATCTAACGTTGGGTTCTTCTCTATACTTACGGTAGACACTGACGTTCGCTGTTGCTAATCTAACGTTGGGTTCTTCTCTATACTTACGGTAGACACTGACGTTCGCTGTTGCTAATAACGTTGGGTTCTTCTCTATACTTACGGTAGACACTGACGTTCGCTGTTGCTAATCTAACGTTGGGTTCTTCTCTATACTTACGGTAGACACTGACGTTCGCTGTTGCTAATCTAACGTTGGGTTCTTCTCTATACTTACGGTAGACACTGACGTTCGCTGTTGCTAATCTAACGTTGGGTTCTTCTCTATACTTACGGTAGACACTGACGTTCGCTGTTGCTAATCTAACGTTGGGTTCTTCTCTATACTTACGGTAGACACTGACGTTCGCTGTTGCTAATCTAACGTTGGGTTCTTCTCTATACTTACGGTAGACACTGACGTTCGCTGTTGCTAATCTAACGTTGGGTTCTTCTTTATACTTACGGTAGACACTGACGTTCGCTGTTGCTAATCTAACGTTGGGTTCTTCTCTATACTTACGGTAGACACTGACGTTCGCTGTTGCTAATCTAACGTTGGGCCGTTCTTCTCTATACTTACGGTAGACACTGACGTTCGCTGTTGCTAATCTAACGTTGGGTTCTTCTCTATACTTACGGTAGACACTGACGTTCGCTGTTGCTAATCTAACGTTGGGTTCTTCTCTATACTTACGGTAGACACTGACGTTCGCTGTTGCTAATCTAACGTTGGGTTCTTCTCTATACTTACGGTAGACACTGACGTTCGCTGTTGCTAATCTAACGTTGGGTTCTTCTCTATACTTACAGGAGACACTGACGTTCGCTGTTGCTAATCTAACGTTGGGTTCTTCTCTATACTTACGGTAGACACTGACGTTCGCTGTTGCTAATCTAACGTTGGGTTCTTCTCTATACTTACGGTAGACTCTGACGTTCGCTGCTGCTAATCTAACGTTGGGTTCTTCTCTATACTTACGGTAGACTCTGACGTTCGCTGTTGCTAATCTAACGTTGGGTTCTTCTCTATACTTACGGTAGACACTGACGTTCGCTGTTGCTAATAACGTTGGGTTCTTCTCTATACTTACGGTAGACACTGACGTTCGCTGTTGCTAATCTAACGTTGGGTTCTTCTCTATACTTACGGTAGACTCTGACGTTCGCTGCTGCTAATCTAACGTTGGGTTCTTCTCTATACTTACGGTAGACTCTGATGTTCGCTGTTGCTAATCTAACGTTGGGTTCTTCTCTATACTTACGGTAGACACTGACGTTCACTGTTGCTAATAACGTTGGGTTCTTCTCTATACTTACGGTAGACACTGACGTTCGCTGTTGCTAATCTATCGTTGGGTTCTTCTCTATACTTACGGTAGACTCTGACGTTCGCTGTTGCTAATCTAACGTTGGGTTCTTCTCTATACTTACGGTAGACACTGACGTTCGCTGTTGCTAATCTAACGTTGGGTTCTTCTCTATACTTACGGTAGACACTGACGTTCGCTGTTGCTAATCTAACGTTGGGTTCTTCTCTATACTTACGGTAGACACTGACGTTCGCTGTTGCTAATCTAACGTTGGGTTCTTCTCTATACTTACAGTAGACACTGACGTTCGCTGTTGCTAATCTAACGTTGGGTTCTTCTCTATACTTACGGTAGACACTGACGTTCGCTGTTGCTAATCTAACGTTGGGTTCTTCTCTATACTTACGGTAGACACTGACGTTCGCTGTTGCTAATCTAACGTTGGGTTCTTCTCTATACTTACGGTAGACACTGACGTTCGCTGTTGCTAATCTAACGTTGGGCCGTTCTTCTCTATACTTACGGTAGACACTGACGTTCGCTGTTGCTAATCTAACGTTGGGTTCTTCTCTATACTTACGGTAGACACTGACGTTCGCTGTTGCTAATCTAACGTTGGGTTCTGCTCTATACTTACGGTAGACACTGACGTTCGCTGTTGCTAATCTAACGTTGGGTTCTTCTCTATACTTACGGTAGACACTGACGTTCGCTGTTGCTAATCTAACGTTGGATTCTTCTCTATACTTACGGTAGACACTGACGTTCGCTGTTGCTAATCTAACGTTGGGTTCTTCTCTATACTTACGGTAGACACTGACGTTCGCTGTTGCTAATCAACCTCACCAGTACTGATCTGTCGTCACTGTATGCTGGTCTTACCCATGTAAAAATACCCAACAAATAAAGAAACACGCTTAGAAAGGTCAAGTATAACACAATTTATTAAACTGATTTTCGGGTTTTAACATGGACATTCAGAAAGACAGAAATACAAATCTCTGCCGCTTACTTTGGTACCGGTTTCAAGCCACTTTAGTTATAAGCCGATTAAAATTTCAATAGCTGAGCTGGCCCTTCGCACCATGTGAATTTCCTGAAGATGTTTGTCTTGTACTGTGTTTGTCTTTATAGTGAATGTATGTGTTTCACGTGAGCGTGCGCGTGTTGGAGTCAGCTCTCGGCGCTTTGAGCTTATTCAAAGAATTGCGTAAAGCGCCTATAATTTATAATGACCGGTATTATTATTATTATTATTATTATTATTATTATTATTATTATTATTATTATATTCGGTATCGACTTAATGCTGCCTGAGATGCAACGAATAGTATAGTTTGACAGAAAGACTGACTGACAACAGCCCGCGCACATTACGGGCACGGCCAAAAGCCTGCTCAGTCGGTTTCTAGCTGTCTGAAGCAGGACCGTAGGGTAGGGTCTGTGCGCCCGAATCAACTGATTAGACTGAGCTTCCAAATGTATTTGTCTTGAACCATCAGTATCTTACAGTTGGGCTGATCTGCCGCTGTCTTCGGGCCTCAGCACGGAGAGATCACTGACTCTACGCCAGACTGACCGCCAGTTGGAAGCCGGAAACGATAAAGGCCGGTCAGTCGCAGGCGAAAGCCGGTCAGTGTAGGCCAACATTCTTGCGAAATCTCTCCGAGGCCGTTTTCTTTTTTTCCTTCGTCTGCAAAGCAAAACTGATATTATTTCGGCTATTCCTGGCCTGTTTCCCAGACGCACGCACGGACTGCTCGTGCAGTCGTTCTAGGCCAGTTCGTTGCACTGATGACGTCAATAGAGCAGGGCATACGTCAGCAGTATCCCGGCTCTGAAAATAGCCCAGTCTAATGATTTTCTGCGCATCGCGTGAACAGCCGCCATAATCTGCAAGGCGCATACATTCTCGTGAGCCCCCGCGCTCAGCGGGGGCTCACGAGAATGTATGCGCCTTGCTGGCTATATTGATCAAAGATGTTCTCACTAGCGCGTATTGACTGAACGTTTGTTAAACTGGGAACAAAAACCGCCAGCCCGTATTGCAGACTCAGTGATAGGATTTTTTTTCTATAAATATACTGCAGCAAGAACTCGGGTTTGCCATCGATCGGAGAGTGAGTCATGTAGGTTTTGTGATCGACGTGTGCAAAGAGCACTGAAAGATCCTCATGAGACACCGCAGGTTTTGGGGTCTCAGAATATATTATGCCTTATAGCAGTCTGATCTTCTCGCCGTGACACGTATGCTCCACGTGAGCATAGCCACCCATCTCCTGGTATCACGACATGGGAACATGAGGGATGGATGTCACATGACATATGCCTCAGATAAATTTACGCTGCAGAAGAAAAGAAAAAAAACCTTCCTCCGCAATAAAGTCACTTTAACCCTATTAGCCCCAAGGTCCCATTTCTCAAATTTTGGAGGTGTTGCCTAATGACTATGTACGAGCTGCAGGAGATGGACTGACCATGATAATTCATGGGTAGTGCCAGATTAGCTTGGCGCCTGAAGGCGCCAAGCTAATCTGGCATTACCCTTGAATTATCATGGTCAATCCATCTCCTGCTGTAGGGACTCGGGGCTGAATGGGTTCACTCCTTTCATGCATGAGCATGGATGGTAGGACATTTGAAAGAGTTAATATAACGGAGCATGAATAATTCTCCATGAACCTCAAACGTTTGCATCGTCATTTCGATGACAATGCATGAATTGAAATGTCATCGTGCATAAGCAAGTCTTTGCGGTTTGCTTAATCTGTGCTATGCAATCTTTCCACCTGTTACCTGTAAGGAGGCTATTACGTCATGGCCTGGGTACCGGCTGCAGCATCGTTTGTACTTTGTAACAAATTGCGCAGGACATGTAAGCGTGTATGCATGCGAGCGTCCGTTTAGTGATTTTCCTGCTCTCTTAACCCTTTTCGCCCCGGGACCCTGCAGCAGGAGATGGATTGACCATGATAATTCAGGGGTAGTGCCAGATGAGCTTGGCGCCTGAAGGCGCCAAGCTCATCTGGCAGTATACCCTTGAATTATCATGATCAATCCATCTCTTACAACTGGTACAGTTCTTAGGCAACACCTACAAAATTTGAGAACTGGCACCTTGGAGCTAAAAGTGTTAAATACGAATGCGTGTGAATGCCTCTGGTTGTTTGAAAGACAACATTGAAGTTGAACTTGTCATTGCTGTCTGCAAGAGGAATAGATTCTCACGAGCCCTTGCAGGGGCTCATGAGAATCTATTCCTCTTGCTAGATGAAACTGCTACTGCACCGTCAACACACATGCACACACAAACGTGCATCAACACGCGCACACAACACACACAAACGTGCATCAACACGCGCACACACCACACACACAAACAAGCTTGCTCGTACACACACCTCATACCAACTCAGAAAGACGGAAACCTTTCTCTTTATAACAACAGCTAGTTTATTGCTGCTCAAATTATAAATTAGTTAGATAAACACATTTGTACAACAACCTGTTGCATGTACACATAATACACAATACACCCATACAGTATATCCATGCATACAATGTTCTAACTAACATACATGTCTGATACAACATGAGTGAAAATGGTGTGAGATACCAATCAACAGCTCTCTCTCTCTCTCAAGAAATAAAACCAATGGTTCTGTGTATGCGCGTGTTTGTGTGTGATGTTCGTACTAATTTGAGTGTTTGAGGGATTTTTTTAAAAAAAATTGTGGAAAGGGGTGGGGGCTGTATAACAGTCCCATACCCTGTACATGTGAACAAAATACTGAAGTCACAACATTCATAACTAGAATAATTCTGACATTCACGACTTCTCAAATACTCAGTGACTTGGACTTTACTGGCCTTCTACAATGTTCAGTCTCCCAAGTATTCGTACCCTCTGACACACAGTACTAAATGACTTCCATTCTACAGAATGCAAGTCATTTATTCTGCGTGTTGGAGGGTCATAATAAATTGCACACACTGCAGGAGACAGAGAGAGAGAGAGAGAGGAAGAGAAAGCGAGATTTGTCTTTTGGTCTGCGTATTTCTGTCCCCCTGTTCTGCGCTACTTTGAAGTCATTATAACCACATATTGATCATATTTTAACAATGTTCTGGTGTATAGGATTTTACCCGTTGGCTGTTGGTAGCGGTTTTTGTCTGGATGATTCCTGCAGGAATCATTGCGACAAACGGCGCTACTGGACAGTCACAGGAAGAAGTAAAACAATTGCTTGTTAGGTTTGAATCTGTCAGAATGACATGAAATGTTAGGGAT
The DNA here is from genome assembly GCA_036245525.1 of Semisulcospira habei. Taxonomy (NCBI): domain Eukaryota; kingdom Metazoa; phylum Mollusca; class Gastropoda; family Semisulcospiridae; genus Semisulcospira; species Semisulcospira habei. The sequence continues at coordinate 108,409,440 of BTPG01000001.1, read as the reverse complement.
GAGCTGATGAATGACCATGTGACTACAGCTTCATCCTTCATTTCCCATCCAAAATTCTGAAGTGAAAGTAAGAAAAAGTGAGCAGTCGGTTGATACAAAAAGTTGACGTATGTCAAACGCTCACACATGCATCACCTCAGTTTCACACACACACTGTGTAACATTTTCTCTCAAAACAGTCACACCGTTACCACCGCTCTCACTATTAGTTCAAACAATGGGTGCATCAGGATGAAAAGGGTTAAATAACCCCTTCACGGAACCCAGGCCAAATGACCTATATTTGCAAAGGACGGCCATAATTGGGGCCAGCCAGAAGCCAAACCGGAATCTGCGGGGGCGCACGACGGTCTGTGCCTCTTGGTGTAGGGACGTGCTTACATCTTGCTGGTAGTGAAGGGATTAATGATACCAAACGAGCACATACACGCATGCAGGCGCACACAGATATGCTGCCACACACACAAAGGTAGTAACCTTGTTCTGATCAACAATCACCCAATATCGCGAACAAGGTTCACATTAAAAAAAAATCACCCTCTCTGGCACAGAAACCTTTAACATTTTTTTCCTCAATTTTCTTTTTGTTATTGGAAACTAACAAGGGCCTCTGTTAGGTGCTCATAACCATAAACAAAACTCCTCACGTCACTAACAAGTCAGTATGTGCACTAAGGTCCAAAATCACAGACCAGCACACATACATCTCAATTTGTCTATATTTAACCCTTTTAGCTGTCGGGCGCACTATTTGTCGAGGTGATTCCTGCAGGAATCACCTCAACAAAAAGCACGCCTGACAACCGAAGGGTTAATCCCGTTGCACAGTAACCTGTACTGGTGGCTTCATGCACACAGGGGTAAATATTCAAAGAATGAAATCGAGGCTAAAAAAAAATCTATCAGGGATTTCATTTCTTACAGCCATCTTTCCAACGTGCACAGTGCTTCAGCAAAACACATGCACCACTGAAAACAACGGCTAACTGTACCATAAATCCAATCAACATCCTGACTGACCCAGCATGTGGTACAGTCTACAAACTATGGATTTCTGTCCAAGTCCCAATCAATACGCAACAGACAATCGGACTGCCATCAGCTCCTACATGACTCTGCTTGGGCCAACTGTGCCTGACGTCGGCATGATCACCTGGGGTGGCAGACCTTACGTGCAATGGGGTTCAGCTCCTCTTCCAAACCGTCTTAGCTGAACTGCCATTTTTGTTTCACAACCACTACTCTGCTAACAACCACCACATGAGTAACATTCACGTCACTCATGCCAGTCTCTTTTTCTTTCATTCTTTTTTTTTCAATCTGTTCACCCTTTCTCCATTCTTTTCAGCTTATTATGTACTTTCAGCCTTTCGTCATACTTTTCAGCAATATGCTGATCTCATTTTGAACAGTTTGTACAGTCAGGCTGTAAAAAATAAAACTTACCACCACAACACCACTACTTAGAACTGAAAGGTACCCAAACACTTTTTTTTTTTTAAAGGAAAAGAATATTCTGGAACCTACCCTCAATATCAAACACATTCAGTTCCTTGCTTCAGTCACATTCGCAGCACCCAACTTCACTTGACTGATCGTCCAACACAAGTTCACGCACACTGCTTATAAAAAACAGTCATATTCTCACGAATTCTTTTCTTTGCTGATGCACCATTACAGGGCCTTTCACTATCTGTGAAATGTTCCTGTGTAGTTCCATCACTCATGGGGAAAGTAAAAAAAAAAAAAAACCCAGCAGAACAAGTCACTGCAGAATGACAATCGTCACAGCAGAATAAATCTTTTCGATGGTATGAGCATGTGAACGTTATCACAATTTTTTCACGCTGCGTGTATTTCACTGCAACAGGCCCCCAAGTCGGCCTGAAACCATTTCAACTACAAGATGCACAGAATCTCATGAGCTCCTGCATCTGCAGGGGCTCATGAGAATCTGTGCATCTTGCTAGGAGAGCTTCACCAATTTACCTCCTCATACGGAGGAAGTCATCAGGGTGTAACGCCTGTGCCTGTTTAGATACCTGAGTTTAACATTTTCGCTACAAGGGTGGCGCCTGGCCCATGCCACTACCAATCGAAGGGGCCAGAGTCGGGGACAGACACCTGCGGCACCACCTGCAGGGTGTTGGAATGTTCCAGGTTGGGTGGACTGCGCAAGGTGGGGACGGATCGAAACCAGGGGTGTGCCAGGATCTCCCCGACACCCAGCCTTTGAGCGGGGTCACGGCGCAGGAGACAGTGGATCAGACACTTGGCCTTGGCGGACACAAAGTCGGGAATGTGGAACTGGCCGATGCGGATCTTGTCGAAGAGTGCCAGGGGCTGGGAGTCGTGGAAGGGGTAGCGGCCGACCAGCATCGTGTACAGCATCACGCCCAAGCTCCACACGTCGGCAGATTTCCCAGAGTAGCCCGCCTCTGTAGCGGACAGTATCTCGGGGCTGACGTAGGCCGGGCAGCCATGTTTGTCCTTCAGCACATCGGGGTCATCGTCAGACAACACTACCGCATCTTCCAAGTCTTCCAGCTGCAGGGTGGTTCTGCACACACACAAAAATCTTCATTAGTTTAGAAGCAAAGTACATTCACACAAATAAACATTCAGACAAATAAATGATAGCATTTTCTTACATACATCTTATCAGGATAATGAGCAGCGGACAGACTGTGTGTGTACATTGGTAGCTTTATAATAGATGCAGCAAGATGTGTGTGATGAAGCTCTATGCCCATGCATAAAGTTCACACAGGGTTCCTGCATTGTACTGTTGTGTCAGCGGTTTTTTGGGTGTAACCAGTATTCCGTGTATGCACGAGGTATTGTGCGATCGCGAGGAAACCGATCAGCACGGAGTTTTAGGGAGAGCTCAGCCTAACACAGTAACAGAGCTTTAGAGTATTCAGTACAGGCTATTTTGTCATTGAGAGCGGACATAATATATCCACATATTATGTGGATATATGCTAGCCGTATTCAGAGACTCTGAAACCTAGATTTTCAGTTACGTTTTATTATGTATTATTGACAGCTACTGAGTTAAAGATAGTATGCGTTAGTAAGATTTAGTTCGGTTTTGTAGCGATGATTTGGTTCAGTTATGTCGGTTTAGAATTGGTTGAGATAACCAGTGATTTTCCTACGTAGTTATTTACTGAGATGGATAACTAAGGAATGTGATGTGGGTATGCCTAGGTTGCTTACGAAGGTGGTACGTGAGTGTGTTAAACATAATCTTTTCCAATGTACGAACCAGTGTATGGCACGTGCGTCATGTTATAGTCGTTTTCAATGTAGTGACTGAGTAATGGTGTGCTGTGAATCTAGTCTGTTTTATGGAGCACGAGTGTGTGAATGAACATGTAGATTTACTTGTATCAGCCAGGTTACGTAATGTAACTCATATCACCTAATATGTGTGTGTTAAGCAAGTGTTATGATATATATTAGAACTTTATTGTACAGAGTTCTTATCCGGAGCAAGAGACATGACGCCGAGACGTCAAGCTCAACAGAGGCTGCCACTGGAGGAACGTGTCGTGAAGACATTCACCGCTCGGCGAGCGAGAGGCAAGCTTGGTGCCGAGACATCAAAGTCAACAGAGACTGCGCAAGAGGAGCGAGTCGAGAGGGCTTCCACAGTTCGGGGAACGCGCGACACAAGAAACTACGTGCCTAGACGTGAAGGGAACGTGTGAACGATACAGAGCGGTAACAGCAGTGACTAGGTTGGATAATGAGGACTTGTACCTAACCTGGCTTGTACTATATTGTGTGGATGTGAGGGTGATGTGGTAGTGTTGAGAACTGTGTATTTTGTAAAGAGTATTTTTTTTTTTTAGTTCACGTTTTTATTAGTTAGTTTAGTAAACAGCCACAGAGCAAAAGAATGAGGTTTTGCATTTATACTGCACGAATGTGTCCGACTGAGAGTTGCCGTTGTTGTGTATGTGCCCGTTGCGTTTGCGAGTCTGTGCGTGCGACCGGTTGAAAGGCTGTGTATGTTACAGTGGTGACCCCAAATTTTTTTCTAGCAGTAGCCTAGGTTTGAGTAGAGTGGCCGAAAGGGTCTTAGCTAGCATGTGTCCTAGTGTAGGAACTAGTTATAGAGTAGGGTATGATTGCTATGTGGTCTGGGTGTATGTGTTAGTTGTTCCCCTCTCCGATTCTAGGGGGTAAGATCCATTGTTTTGGTAGTTTTCTGGATCTTGCGAGGAGCTAGTTTCTTCCTTTTGTATAGCTATTACTGTTCTTCATTCCTTGCTCTACTGTCTGTCATTTTGTTTCCCGTTCCTTCTGGATGTCAGTAAGTAGGTCACTGTCTCTTATGAGTAGTCTGTGTTTAATTCTGTGGCCCTTCTTTTAAGTTAGTTTTTCTTAAATTTAATTTGTTTTTTGTTTTGTTGTGCTAAATAATTTGTTTCCGATTCAGAAAGTTGTTTTCCGTAATCATGGCTTCGGACCCAGTAGAAGCTTATATTAAGCAAAGGGAGAGGCTAGCGTTGAAGGAGGACAAACTTTTTGACTATGTTGATAAATGTAAAGACAGCGAGAGAGAGAAATAAGAGAAAGATAGAGAAAAGGAACAAGCCTAAAGAGATAAGGAACAAGCCTTAGTAAAGGAATTAGACTGTCAGAGAGAGAAAGATGATAAGGATTAAGGAACAAGCCTTAAGAGATTGGAAACAAGCCTTAAGAGAGAAGAAACTAGAAGTTCAGAGAGACTCAGACTCCGTTTATTGTTCAGACAAAATGTCCATACAATGGAGTGAGACATTACATAATTTATAATTCAGGTGTATATAAAAGCCATAAGGCGATGTTTATAACAACACAAACACACACACACAATTTCCATTCGATCTACGCCAGCACATAATAGCCGAAGTTCAGAGAGAGAACAACGGTAAAGAACAAGCTTTAAGAGAGGAGGTAGAATTTCAGATGGGAGCTGCAGGGGCTCATGAGACCCTATGTATCTTGCAAACAGCAAGTAACTTGATATTTGTCTTTCAAGTGACATACAATTTGCAACCACCCCCCCCCCCCCCCCCCCCCCCCCCCCCCCCCCCGAAAAAGAAAAGATTAACCCTCACCTGCCGGCATCCTTGAAGATGAACTTGCGCAGCTTGAGATCACGGAGAATGACACCGTTGTCATGGCAGTGAGAGATGGCAGACACAATCTGGTGGAAGAGGACCCGGGCTTCATCCTCACGCAGTCGTTTCTTCTGCCGCACGTAGGAGTGCAGGTCGCCGTGGTTGGTGGGAAAGAAGACGTAGGCCTTGGACTGTCCCAGAATGACTTCCGTGCTGGTGGCGATGTGCTCATGGCAGTCCACTTGCCAGTACGGGGACAGGGCAGTGCGATAGTCTTCCAGGGGAAACTCCTAAACACAAAAGGACAAAATTGTAGGATATAATGCACCTCACGGGTAAACTCCTGAACAACAAGAAAATGACAAATTGTAGGAAACACAACCCTGAGAAAACAAAAAATGTCAAGCATGCAGACACGGATACTGGTGACTGCGTGCACAAGGCGAATAAGTGAAAGCCCTATACTCAACAAAAAGACAGAGTACCTGTAGAGACAACTTTTGCTTCGTGAATGGATGCTACATTATAATGTTAGTGTTCAGTCATACAAAACGTAAACTATTCCACAGAGAGAGAGAGAGAGAGAGAGAGAGAGAGAGAGGGGGGGGGGGGAGAACAGAGAGAGGAGGAGATAGGATATTAAATTCTAGAGACAGGTCGAGCATGATAGTTCAAGGGTGGTGCCAGAATAGCTTGGCGCCTATGGGCGCCAAGCTATTCTGGCACCACCCTTGAACTAACTATCATGCCCGATCCATGTCTTGCTGAATGAGTTAACTTGCAAAAAAAGAGCATAGTACCGTACAGTACAAGTACTTACTTGACACCTCATACCCAATGTTGTCACTATTTGCATAATACCTACTACCTAGCTGCTATAATCCAAATGCCGAGTTCAATGAACAGCTGATTATATTTGTAGAAGAAAATATTCACTTAGTATAAGTTCAGGCGACCGATGCAAAATCAGACTCCCGATGCAAAATCAGACTCTTTTGTTAGAGGGTGTGACTGATATTATATATTTAGCATGTCATCACAAGTCAGCAACATGGCTACAGTGTGACTCCATGAGTGCCAGACATTGCACCATCCACTAGAAACCTACAGTGACTACATGTTGGTGTAATCAGCTGCAACTTCATCGGCCCCGAGAATAGTAAAATGCACAATCATGACTTGAAATCACACTGGTTGTCTCCCGCGATTCGGGACCACCGAGCAGCTGTTGTGAATTGAGCCAGACAACGGTGAACCAGTGTGATCTTGAATAGTTATTGCATAAACTGAAACATTACAGGACTTCTTCAATAAAGGCAGTATAGGTTTAAGTTACAATACCTGTATTACACTAATTTCAAGAATCATTTTGAATAAACTATTTTTTCTTTCCCCATCATCATGGTAGGTGGTTTTGGAATTTGCAATTTGTAACCAGCATTTCCTGGGTGGTTTCACCGCCAAAAAATGACTGATTGATTGATTGATTGTACATTGCTTAACGTCCCGACAGCAACAAGGCTTTCTCAGGACGTGCCTGCACTGATTGTGAAAAAAAAAACAACAACTAAACAGAACATTGAATGTATGTCGCCAGCGGGTCAAATACATTAAATAAACCTAACACATGGGGCCTAAATAAAGCTAAGACCATTTAGCAACACACATCCAATATCAAGAGCTACAGGCAGTGCAGACAGTAGGGAAAGTTTTAAAAAGGCAAATACAGGTGAATGGACAAAGGGTAGACAGAAACACATGCCCCAGAATAGAGAGAAAAACCCACCCTGTGGGGCTGACCAGGTGACCCTGGGACAAAAAATGACTGGATGACAAATCGTTTTACAGAATATTACACACTAGAGTGCATTATAAGAAATACTAATGATGAACTTTGTTAAATAATATAGGTCAAATTCTCTTTAGAAACCACCTGGATGGTTGCACAGCCGGATTAACCCATTCACCCCTGACACACTACAGCAGATGGATCGACCATGATAATTCAAGGGTAGTGCCAGAGTAGGTTGGTACATGTCGGCACCAAACAAATCTGGCACTACCCTTGAATTATCATGGTCGACCCATCTCCTGTAACCGGTGCACAGTCGTTAGATGACGCCTCCAAAATTTGGGAATTACGGCCGTCGGGGTGAACGAGTTAAATATTTCAGGGAATGGACAACCGGCTTCTGCGCTTGCAAGTCGCAAGCCAGGGGCCATCAAAGGGACTTGTTTGACAGGAAGGGCAGAGGGTTCTGACAATTTCCTCCTAAGCTCACTGTTTGCCATCTTACTGGGTTCCTTCACACAAGATGCTTGGTTGGCCTCACTGTTACCTCAGCCAGCGGCTCAAACCCTTAACACCTCCTCCTTTGAGGAACTGCGAGATATAATCACAGCCAAGCTCTGTCAGTACGAGGCATGGATTCCCATGAACCTCAATGCCTCTTGAACATGAAAGGTGTGGGAGAGGGATTACGATTCTGGGCTAAAAACGGGGGCAGGGATTGGACAAGTTGGGGTCGTGGAGGGCGGCAATTCCTGTAGGGGCGGTCTAAATTGATAGCCTTGGGTACTGGGGATAGGCGGGTCATGGATGAAAGAACACAGGCTGTTGGGGAACGGGACACAGATTGTGGACAAAGCAAACCACATTAACCCTCTTCATCTTGGTACATTATTGCTTGAAATAAAGTTGACTATGATAGTTCAAGGGTGGTGCCAGGATAGCTTGGCGCCTCATGCGGCAAGCTATTCTGGCTCCACCCTTGAACTACAATGGTTGATCTATCTTATCTTCATAGGATAATAAGCACATTTTAAAAGTTCAGCCTCACGATGTTTTGGGTTAATAAAAAAACGTCACAAAAAGGAAATGCCCTACCACTCCAGGCTAACACCTCACAGGCAACACTGATAAACAAAAGCAAATGTACTTAAAAAATTGACTTGGGTGTGTATTTTCCTTATCAAATACAAGAACTCCTGAATAAAAATTATAATGATATACTAATGCCACACTAGTTACACTGATCTGTAACATCTAATGGCCATAAGTGTAACATACCGACTTGTACAACTCTACAGTTAGAACACCGCATAAAAATAAGTATAACAATCGCTATCAAACTGCTATTGTTAATGGATAGATTTTTAAAATTTAAAATGTTGACACTCATGAAAATCACAATTCTGCACTGCACAATATCAAGAGAATGTCACTTGACTTGGGCATCGCACCACACTCAATAATGAATGAAAGTGGAAGCGGTTGTCATGGGTTATCACACTGTAGTGCCTTGTGGCAATTCAACAGATAGTGATACCACATTAAATGACAGCAACTTGTATTTATTATTTTGCAGTGTTTTGGCTGGGGGAAAAAAACTGCCAAAACAATGCAAAGCCACAACTATAACAGTCCAACCAACAACAACAAATCATTTCTGATGAGTCATCTGCCATCAGTCAGGCCAGTGGCACAGGTGAGTCGTGACACAGCAACGGCTGATGGCGGTATTGCAACGGCCCACCGCCACCTTCACCACCACCACAGCTGTGAGGCAGCAAGGAGTTGCGTCCCTTTGATCACGGGCCTGTTCAGCACAACCAAGTGCGTCATTAGAAACTAAGTCGTTTCTGACAGACACAATAAAACTAACACCTTTTGTGTAACACATTCAGCTGAGATCCGCCTCTCTTGATCAGCTTTATGCCTGATCTAAAATGTTGATTCTGTACATTCAACAGACTCAAAAAAAAAAAGGAGTCTTGTAACACCACACAAGGAAGTGTATTATACTTTATCACTAATGGCAGCTGACACTAAAAATAGAATCATGGGAACGTTCAATGATTCATTCAACCTACTTTCACTTGTGAGGAACAGTGAATCTTCAAGAACACTGTGCATGACAGATATGATACATGTACTGTCTTTTGATCACTATGGCAAAGTTCAACAAGTCGGATGCAAGACAAACATCTTTACATTCTATCAAATCCAAACATTATCAAATTAATATTATCAAGAGACCTGAGACCCTCATGCCCCCCACCCTCAAGTTTATCATGATTTTATATCAAATGGTCCTATCAATACCTCATTTTTACAAAGAACATCCAGGCCTGTTCAACTAAAGGCCGAAAGGATGCATGTGCAATAACTTGAATAAGTAGCTAAAGCAAGAGTCTGCCTTGGTAAAATGCCAGGGTGAAATAGCACTGGTATGTTCATACTCAACCAAAACGATGTAGGGCTGCAACTATATTATAGTATATGGCAATAATAAAGAACCACAAACCTTGCAAATGAGTTCCTCTTGAGTTGTAGTATCTATCGCCAAGTATGTGTCCTTTGAATTCTGTCCAAATAGAACATATTTCCCAAGCTTGAGAAAAGCTTCCTTCTCTGAAGATGAACTTGGAAAAGGAGGCAAGGAGTTTGATTGCACATCTGGAGTCAAATTACCTAAGTTTGGTTCCTGATCTTGAATAATTTTCTTTTTCGGCCCATGACTTATGACTAGTCTGGGCCTGTTTCCTGTATAACTCATCAAAATCCTCCCACTGGACAAAGGATGCAAATTACTCCTGTCGACTGAAAGGTGTAATGATGAGAACGCAGGTTAATCCTCTTTGTGGTAGACTTTGTCTTTGTTCTGTCCAGACGCGTTGCTTAGCGTATAGCACCTGGCGGCAGTGGGCTCTGATGAGCTAGCACAAAGGACTAACGGTCCTCACCTGGACAAGGGGGTACTATGAGGTTGGCCATTATTGCACGTTGTGATAAAATGAAATTGTTAGTCTCAGATCATAAATTGCACATACACACGAAGTCTAACTGATTCATTCCAGTCACAGATCTAGCACGCAGTTCTCATCATGATGATGATTCACCTCTTCTTAGTTCCTTGCCTAGCGGTACATAAACCCACTAACAGCACCGGTGCGAAAGCACCAAAATTGAAGACCGATTCCAACCACGTCTGGGTTAGAAATCTGATATTTGGAAAGACAAGAATACCTGAGACTAAATCAAACGATGTCCAGTTGGCCCACGTCCCCCTTTCCCAGGTTTGAGTAATCCAGGCTGCTTATGAAAGCCGAAATTTCATCGAGTGACGAAATTCGACAACGGTTTCCTGTCAACGGACGAACACTGATGGGGTCACCTTTCGTGAACGTCGGACAGTCCTACGAGATCGATAACTTCTGGTCAGCAGACAAGATGTTTTCCAACGACGTGTCGCAGCAAACCTGTTCACCTAGAAACCTGGGAAGGGCTAATGGATCGGCCCTTCTGCGTTACTGGTTTCCGCGGCTCGAGCTAGCAGACGCCATTGTGGTGATGTCGTGCAGGAACTGCGCGCTATAATCGCTGGTTCACACAAGTGTCCACATCCGCGCACGATTTCCGCACTCTAACAAATAAGACAAATAAAACAAAAGAAAGTAAAAAACAACAGTACAAATGACTAACTATTTATGCATGTACATTAATGTTACTTCTAAGCTGCAAGTAAAAGAAAATGAGTACAGTTTAAACGAACTATTTTGCCCTAATTCTGCTCATGTCAGAGAGACCTAATTATAGGTGGTTTTTGCCGATTCGCTAGTCGAGATCACATGGAAATGACGTCAAGAGTCTTTGCCGTATATGGGCAAGGGGGGCTACAGAAATAATCAACAGTGGACGGACAATGCATACCATTATGACTACTAAATTCCACCTGTCATCGATTTTTTGTTTTTGTTTTTTGCACAGGTATTCCAGGCGTTAAAAGTTATCGGCAGCCTTGGCTTGCAGCAGAACTCTGTGAAAGACTGACAAAAAGTATTTGGGTCAGTTACTACCAGCCATAATTAATTACTGGCGGGCGTTACCGTAGTTGAATGATGGCTGAAACGGAAACAGAAAGACATATATTAAAACAACATACAACAAAGAAAAAGAGACGAACAAAACAAAAACGCAGTAAACAAAATAAATGACAATAAGTAACTGGTACACAGGTCAGTACACACAGTGACACACGCACAACTTGACTCAGCTGGTGACTGAGTGTGTCAGTGAGGCTGAGCCAGGACCCCCCCCCCCCCCCCCCCACCACACCACTACAACCAACAAAATAAATAAATAAATAAAAATTCATAAATAAATGAATAAAGTTAAATACAAAATACAATACAATAAATATTAAAAAATAAAATAAAATAAATATAAAAAAACTAAATAAAAAATGTATCTGCCTGTTCCACAAGTTTCCAGCGGTGACATAGGTGGTGGTTAAAACTGAATACAACAGAAATTTTTAACTGACCCTTTGTGTGTCGGTAGTGGTCAGTCGTGATGATTATTATTATTATTATTATTATTACATGGTATTTATATGGCGCATTTCTCATATTTATAATATAACTCAATGCGCAGAATGTAGCCGCGACATAGAACTGAACCCAACAAGCACACTCACGTGAATCACGCGCATTCCCTCACTGTACGTAAACACAGAACATTCACGTGGTGCTAAGGGCAAGCTCAAGCGAGCTACTGAAGTTGTATTTGGAAATCGTTTTGTATTTGAAATTTGATTAAGTTGGCTGAAACTGATACGGGCCAAAGTGGAGGGGGAGGAAGAGCCGGAATACCCGGAGAAAGAACCCCCGACGATCCGCCCGAATTAACGGTGACACTTACTAGAGGAGAAAAGTCCGACGCCGGAACCAGTCGAACCTCGCACCTTTAGCATTGGTGGCAGGCGCCTTGACCACTGCGCCACGGACCGCCCCGTAGGAGTCCAGCTGTAGGAGTCATCGCGACACTTGAAACTGCCGGAACGGCTGCCGGCACACACAAAGGGTTAATGCTAATGCTTTATGCGTAGTGAAGTGTAGTCCGTCACACGATGTCCGCAGTGGGGGGGGGGGGGGGGGGGGGGGGGGGCAGCGTGCCGGCCCGGCGCCGCAGCTCCGGGCCGCATGGCCGGCATAGCCATGGCCGAGCAAGTATTATCAACGTGTCCAGCACACACACACACACACACACACACCGCGTCACACACACACGCCGCACACACACACACACCGGCACACACTCGAGCACGTGACTGTGTGCCGGTGCGCGTGAGGCCAGTGTGCCGCTGATGTGTGTGTGTGCGCGAGTGCGCTGTAGTCGAGTGACAGTACGCGAGTGTGCAATCACTGGGTTGCGTTCGGGGGGGAAATGAATGATACAAATACCGCGAATACCTTTATCGCCCCAAGATGGGCAATCGGTTTGCAGCGCAATTTTTAAGACAGACATAAAACAAACATGAAGTGACATAAACAAATAAATACATTTGACTGATTAAAACACACTGACCTATCACAGCGAGTATATGCACGTACATAACATCACAACCGTCTGTAATAATACTGATAAAATTAAAGTAACAAAAAAAAAAAAAAAAAAAAAAAAGAAAAAAAAGAGAGTGATTTTCACCTAGAAAGAAAACGTGCTTAAAATTTAACTGAGACGACGCTACTGACCTTGTACGGTCACTCGCACAAACACACACACACTGACGCACACACTCACGCAAAACGGCCACAAACCTATAATTTTATGTTGCTCTCATATTGCTTCAGTAAGTTTCATCTTTCACGGAATTTGCGAGTATCGTTCACTTGGGGCTTTTTCGCTTGCGCGCGCGCGCGGACACACACACACACACACACACACACACACACACACACACACACACACACACACACACACACACACATACACACGAACTCACGTACACACACACACACACACACACAAACACTGACACTGACCGCACACACGCACGTACACACGCACGCACACAAGGCCGGCCACACCGTGCCCTGCGCCACTTTCTCAGGAGGCTCTCACACACACTCTTATCATCATCATCATCGTCATCATGACGACGTCACTTCAGTAACTCATTCTACCCCAGACACACCACAGCAGGATAAGGATCCACCATGATAGTTCAAGGGTGATGCCAGAATAGCTTGGCGCCTACGGGCGCCAAGCTATTCTGGCATCACCCTTGAACTATCATGGTCGATCTGTGTCCTGCGCGGCTGCAATGCAGTCTTGAGAGGACACTGAGGGGCAAAATTTAAGGATTTTGGTGTTGGGGTAGAGTGAGTTAATTGAGTTTCATACAGCACTGTCATGCAGGCGGCGTATGAAAATCAAAGTGATGTCACTGTCATCATAAGTCAGGCGTATGAAAATCAAAGTGATGTCATTTCAGTTCAGTTATCACTGAGCCAAGCCGAGCAATCGACGCATCAATCAGCGCCGAATACGTGGAAGAAAAAATACAGTTTATGAACCACTGCCCCCTTGATGATGCAAGCGCGTGAAAATCGTCCTGTCCGGGCAAGGTTTTGTTGCCCCTCTTAGCATGTGCTGACGTGCGTTGAGTGAAATTTGCCACGTACGCCGTGATAGTTGCATCAGCGGTCGCAGAAAACGGGTCAGCGAAAAAGCCCGCAACCGACACCTTCCATCTGCAATCAACATAGACTTTCATAATCCTGTGCTGAAACAGTGGCTTAGAAAACTGAATGGCTCGATAGCAGTCATTCTATTCCTCAGAATGAGGAGAGTGCTAATTTGGGGCTTGGGTCGTACTGCTCAGTTCTGGAAAAGCATAGACCATAAATAACCGGACCGCTCTCTCTCCTGCTTCCGGTCTCTGCACTCGTCGCGCAACTATTCTTGCGCATCAGTCAACTCATTATTCCGGTTCAGTACATCGGAGAGCTTTTCACGTGGATTGTTTCTATGATTTTGGTTAGTGGTGCAGTTTGTAAAGTGTCTTTTGTCTTGCATTATGCCTGGTGCAAGTTGTACGATTGTGGGCTGTGGTGCATGCAACGGAAAGCACAAGGGGCTGTCGTTTTTCTCCATTCGCCAACCAAAGGACTTGAAGTGGGAGAGAGAGCTTGTTCACGCCGTGAATCGTGCAGACAGCAATTTTAACAAAGACACTGCAAAGATTTGTTCTAGACACTTTCGACAGGAATGCGTGAAGTTGGGTAAGTATTATTTACCTAGAATATAAGCTCGTTCTAATCATATTAAGTTCAATTCACTATACAAAAGTTTTATCCTGCGATTTATTCGGGACTCTTGCATGATGTTAATATCGTAAGCAAAAGTAGCAGTACTCCCCAGTAGCACACGTGTGTACTTTCACTTTCAGTAAGTATTCAGTTCTGAGTCTTATTCGGTTTGCTACTTCATGCAGAGGAACGATAGAACGGAATAGAAATCACAGGAGTATAATTAACTGTCAATTTTGTTTATGGTTGATCACTATATAATTTGTGTCTTTGCAAATTTCTTATTTTTCTGGTATTATGTTGCTGTAGGTCCTGGTGGGAAAAAACGGTATCTTCTACCCGGGAGCCTTCCAACAGAGTGTATACTTTTCAAGTCCATTGTCACAAGGCAACCTCCTCCAAGAAAAGAACCTGTAAGTGTCTATTTATCTTATAAAATCCTGTTGACAGTGTTGTATGACATTTGATAACATCCCATGGAGCAGTAGATCCATATCCGATGAACAGTTGTGCACTTGCCCATGCAGTTATGTCGATTTTGTACTTTAGACTTGGGCATTCATTTCTCCATTGTGGCATAAATCTGGTTTTGCCTTTGGCATTGATTTCTCCAGGGTTTATGATCAAATTGCAATAAAATTAATTTATGACTATATTAAGAGGATAGTCCTGTAACTTTCCCAGGGCATGTGCAGTGCGCATAACTCTGTTTAAAGGGGTCACACAATTACATGGAAATGTCACATGTTTATATAAAATATATTTCCATTGGATTGAGGTCAAATTTAAAATTTGGTGTATAGTGACCTTATGAGGTGGTATTGTCAGTGCAATAATTCAGACTAGGCCAGTAGGGGCTAAACTGTTTAACAAAAGTGTGCTCATATCCTCAGTGCTTTTGGACCGATTTCATGGACATTTCACTTGAAGTGGCCACGACAACGTTTGTCACCCAGGTCATGGCCACAGGGTCAAGATGACTGAATTTCTTTGTACTGTCACATGAAGGCAAATTTGTTTTATTGGCAGTACACTTTTCGCAGACAGCAATTATGTCTCTTGTGCATAAAAGGATGCTATGGGGTGGGGATGTAATTTTTGTTTATTGGCAAAACCTGTTATAATAATAATAATGATATAATAGAATATTATTGTTATCTATTTGGTAACATTATGCATCATAATACAACTTCACACTTTTTAAAGGGATTACTCTGATACCTGAATTTCTTTGTGTGTATTTCAGGTAGCACGTGAACCACCTCTGGTGCCTGTCAAGGTTGTCTACAATAACTTCAGTGATGTTAGAAAAGCTGCATCAAAATTGCAAGCTCCATGGTGTGTAGTTCTGCACTCCGATGCCCAAGTTGTAGCTGTTTCACTAACGCCAACTGGTATTGGACATCTGCAAGTTAGCATCACCCCAGATCTATCCGCAGTGGTTTCTGTTTTTGGACTGCAAGCACCCCACCTGACGGCCAATATTGAATCAACTCACCTCTCTAAACATCTAACAGCTTTGATTGGTCTGCATGTATGTCCAGGTGTAGTGGACCATGCCCTGCAGAAATTTGCCGAGCTCCCAACTGGACAGGATCTATATTACAGACATGTACTCTATGTCTCAGAGACTTCTTCTATAACACATTCTTCTACTGCTCGATCAAGTACCTGTCATTTGCTGGTGAAAGAATCCTCCAAGATCTGTAACGACTGCCTTGAAGTAAAGAACTTACTACTGCGAAAACAGGCAAGAGCACATGCAAACGAAAAGACGCCAATTCTAAACAACAATCCATTGGTGTCAGTGTCACACAAAAAGCTGAAGCAAGCGTTCAAGACCATTCGCAAGCAAGCTGCTACGCTGAAACTACAACTGGAAAACTTCAAAAAATCTCTGAAGACGGACTCCGTTATAGTGAGCGACACCTTGCATGAGTCTTTGATCAGTGCCATAAGTTGAATTTGAGCAACCATGACGTTTTTTGATTTCTTATCAAACATCAAAAGAATTACTCATTTTTTTGCCATTCCAAAACAAAGGGAAGTAATGAAGTATGAATTATAAATAAAATAATAAACCGACCAACGCTTCTTATTTTTTGAGGGGGAGGGGTGGTCATGTCACCCTTAATACAATATTTTGTTTTTATTTGGCCTAACAGTGAAAGCATTTGTGTCATTTGTCGCACAGTAAGCAGACTGCTAATTATTTAGACCACAAGCACTTTTCAGTGAAAATCAGAGGTATATTATTTGCTTTTATGTTCATATAACTTATAATTTTTTTGGGTGGTAAAAGTTTCGGTTCTCTTAATTAAAATTGACTAAAGCGAACTGTTCTGGCTCTAATACTGCACGTTCATATTTAGATTCATTGTGTGTTAACAATAGTTTATGTTGTAGCTATGTTGTAAAATTGTATGTTACAGTTGGAATGGTGTTGGAAGAATACATTATATATATTTTAATTCTGTCTTTCATTTTGGTGTGTTGTTCCTCTAATGTTCTCTGCTTAACTCATTCTACCCCGGACACACCACAGCAAGATAAAGATCGACCATGATAGTTCAAGGGTGATGCCAGAATAGCTTGGCGCCTATGGGCGCCAAGCTATTCTGGCATCACCCTTGAACTATCATGGTCGATCTGTGTCCTGCGCTACGCTAGAGTCTTCAGAAGACAACAGCAAAATGTGGGGATTTCGGTGTTGGGGTAGAATGGGTTAACATGCACTAATACACCATAAAACAAGAGCACCCAATACGAGACATATTCAAACGAGTCATGCTTTCTAACACTGGTGGGACAGGTACTAGAAACATTTATTGTATAAATATCAATACATTGTAGAAATACAATACAATATAACTTTATTGTCTGATGTTCATCACATACAGAAATTTGTCTTTGGCTCGTCGTTCGCAAGAAGCATGCAATAATGCCAATAATTATATCCTTTTTATATACACAATCAGCAGAGACACATTCATTTCTAATGACACAGCAGCAACCCTAAATTCCAATCGAATACATTCATAATCTAAACCCCACATCAATAATAACTAATAATTTTACATTCATGCAGAAAAAGCACACGCACACACACCCACACACAACATAATCTAATAACAGCACAAGTTAAGTGTTGTCTTAAACTATACATATCACGGCCTATACATGATTATAATGGCAGTGCTTAAAAGGTAGAGGCATGACTAGAACATTCTACATTTACCTATACATAGACAGTCAACAAGCAATTACATAATACAGTGCAGTAACAACATTCTTAAAACATTAGTAATAAAAAACACAGCAAAGACACAACTGAGCCTTTCTCATAACTAGATTAAATTTAAGAGTACCATAACAATGGTTAGGATCATTAAAATAACAAGATACATGTTATGTGACTAGAACAAGTTCATTCAATCTACTAATTAAGAATGTCATAGCTCAGCAAATTACATCCAAGCATTCGTGACAATTATGATGTTAAGTAAAATGAATATATATATATGTCATACTGCTATACAACATTCACCCATTACCCCATCGCTTACCCCCCACTCCCACCCACACAGTCTACATTGGCACACCCTATCGATGCAGCACATACAAAAGCAACGCTGCACGTTCACGCCTATAATAATAATAAATTCATGGAAAGCATCAAAAACACTAAAACTTAGGTATGCTCAATGCAGCGCACAAAAGCAAGGCAATAATGCACTCACATGATTGAGAAAAAATTCTGTTGCGAAGATGATTGGTTGAGTAAAATTGTTAAAACACCTAAAAGCTGTTGGGGGGAAAAAAAAGGTCGGAATAATGGTTCCTGATGGATTTGGGGGAACTACTTAAGCTGTTTACGGATACCCTTTGCTTTTTTTGTTGTCTTAGTTCTTCGCCTAAACGAGTCCATGATTGTCTTGCATTTGTGATACATCCTCACCTTGAAATAGAGGTGAACAACATCTTCCAAGATCTTTTCTTTCGTACTGTCTGACACATCAGTCTTGCATAAAATATCATACAAGCAAGTAGACACAGACTCTGACTGACTGCATCTTTCAAGATATGTTTTAAATGAAGCATTCACACTTGATGCATCTCCAAACAACTCCCTGAAACACATTTCAAGACCCAGAAAAATCTGAACGCTATTTGGTTTCAGTTTGATCAAACCACCTCTGTCGAGAATGCTTGTCAGTGTCTTTCTGGTACCTGCAGTAGCATCAATTCCAGTTTTAGTAGTACTGTCACCATCACTGCATGTTAGTTTTTCCAGGCACTTGATGATCCTTGCCCCAACATCTTTATCTTGGAGTCTTCTTGCCTTTTGTCTGAGTTTTTGGATTACAAAACCACCAATGTACTCGACAATGTCATGCTCAGTGTCAAGAAGGGGCATGCTTATTTCAGAACACACTTGTTCAGGTTCATATTGAAGCTGAATTAACAGCTCAAATGTTTTCAGACACAACCATGGGGCTACAATTTCTGATGATCTTTCTGCAACAGTGGACATGTTTTCTGTGCACATTTGATGAAACTTGGTGTAGGCACGTTCCTTTGCTGTATTTTTAAATTTGTGTCGTGGTACCAAGCAGTTGTTCAGGAACTGGAGAACAGGCAGCATCACACTGCCTAAAAAAAAACCAACAACAACATCGTATTAGAGAACAGGTTGACATTCACTTTGCAGCAACAGTAAAACCAATTTCTTGTTCCTTTTATAATGTAAGCTCTTGCTCAAATAGAAAGATATTAAAATAATGCCTGTTTCTATCAGAATCAAAATGCTTTTTGGATACCACACAGGAATCAATTGATAATTAATTAAAATAGACAGCAATAGCACTGTCACATGGCTAAAATGTAAAAAGACATCCTGATCACACACAATTCATACACCTACACCACATTTACAATAACATTTTAATAAATATATACTGCACAATATTATGTATCCACACTAATATAATTATCAAGTACTAAAACTCATTCAGACAAATTACAGCAAGCACATTCACTTCGATTTTCATTAAATAAAATAAAAAATGCAACAGTCAAAAAGGGATTATAAGAGTCATCACAGAACACATCTCACTACAGAACAATGAAAAATGGTAACAAAAATAAAAACAATGCTTGCACTACTCACACTCACATTGTGCATGTGAGTGTGAGTACTGCAAGCATTGTTTTTATTTAATGCTTTGTGAACCAGTACATCCACACCAATAGTAGATATTTAGATGTGCATTTTGTGTCATCCCACTGATTTCTGAACACTGTAGAAAGGTGAAAGGCAGGGATAATGGGGGAACATATGATGGTACGTACTGTCTAAGTTTTTGCAGATTTCACGAACGCTCTCTGGCATACAGTCATCTCTTTGCAGCTCTCCGCAAGCCTGGTTAACAATATTCACCGTCAGCTAGGAAAAAAAAAGGTTAACAGCGCCATTAATACATTAGGCAATTAAAGAGAATGCGACATGTATACCCATTGATTAAAAAACAGGCACAGACTAAGTTAAACCAAGAACAATTAAAATGTTAGCCTTCATGCTCCCTGACAATTTATTTAGTTCTTTTGTGTTGTATAGTTATTTTATTTTTTTGTTGAGGGGGAAGGGAGGAGGAACGTACGTGTTACTTTAACCAAAAGTTTGTCACTTTCCCTCAACCCTTACTGTTGTACACGTGAGAGATTAAAAATCAGTTCTTTGTAATGGTACAAATATTATTGATTAATACTTTTTGCACTAATATGTACCTTGACAACGTTGGAAGTGGCGGGTAACGCCGAACTGGCAGCATGCAGACACTCTCCAACATCTTGGTCCTGATCGAATTCCTGGTTTAGATATTATAAGAATGTTAATACAGCTCGGCAGAATTATAGTGGAAAGAATAATTACAGATCTGTCTAGATAGAAGCTACAGACTAATTTATGACAGATTTACAATACAGTCAATTATATTTCAACAGTTTCCATCTCGTGTAAACGTGAAACTAATACTAGAACACTTCACTTGATCTACTCCAGCAGCCTATCACGTGTGACACAAATAAACGATAGAATGCACAAAGGAAGACTTCAATCGAAATATAAACCGTCAAAAAACAAAAAAGGCTACCATGTATGCCCCTATTTATTGAATAAGTGTTCAAGGTAGAAAATCTTGGGAATGTTTGCTCCTCTTTACCTGCAAAACAGTGTCGATCTCCATCTGTTGTTGTGTGTGGAAACAAAAGCGGATGCGTAGGATGACTAAATCAATTGACGCATGCGCGACGGGAGTTCGGCCTGCGGTTCGTCTGTTTCTCGGCAAAGAGATGCTTGTCCGGTTATTGTGGTCTATGGGAAAAGGTAACGTGTAGAACAAACAATTCAGTACTGAGGATCCGAAATTTGATTGGTCCATTGGGTCTTCCGAGTTTTCCCGAATGTTCGCGAGGCATGCTGCGCCATATTCGGAACACTACAAAACTGCGTGATTGGCTGGTCATGACGAAATCCCCGCGTCTATAAATAGACTATTAGTTCAGCTACCGAGGTGCGTGTTGACAAACCTCCCGGGCGTCTTGATTGAACCTGTTGCCATGCTGTGTGTTACCTGCAGTGTCTGCGTGTTTCGTTGTGCGTGTGCGCGGTGTGTGCCCCTTCATGTTTGTTGTTGTTGGTACTGACTGTATAAACACCTGTACTGCCGGCGTCCCTATTTCGTCAGCTAGGAAGCAAAGTCGGTGACTGTTCGACTCGACTGAAATCAGTGCCGGCATATCAGTAGTTTTTGCCGCCGCATCATGATTCATGTGCATGACCACTGCAAACTACAATTAACCACTTCACTACCGAAAAAAACAAACAAAACCATAAGCACCATCCAACTCAGGGCCGGATCAATCAGTTTTTAAGGGGGGGGGGGCGGGGTGTGCTGAATGACAATATAAAAACTGTATACTGTTCAGGAGCGAAAGGCGCGTGCTTCCAGGGTCCGAAGAAATAAAAAAAGCGGGGGGAGGGGTGGGGGGAGGGGAAGGGGGTGGGGTGGGGAAGAAGAGGGGTAGAGAGAGAAATGGCGCGTGCTTCCAGGGTCCGAAAAAATCGAAAAGCGAGGGGGGGGGGGAGGGGGGCGGGGCGGGGGGGGGGGATAGACAGAGAAGAGGCGCGCGCTTCCAAGGTACAAAGAATAAATCGAAAAGCGGGGGGGGGGGGGGAGGGGGGGAGGGGGGGGCGAGGGGGAGGTGGGGAGGGGGAAGTGCTTCCAGGGTCTGAACTTGATACCTAAAAGCGGGGAGGGGGGGGGGTGCTGCAATAACATTATCCCACCCCCCTCCTTCTCGGACCATGTTGTGGCCTGGTAGTGAATGATTTAATTTTATTTATTTTATTTTTTTAAGCCGAGGGGGAAGGGGTGTGCTGTAGTACCAAAGCACCACCCCCTCCCCCCCCTGGATCCGGCCCTGCAACTGAAAGAGACAATGAACTTCATGAGCCCCCGAACGGGCTCATCAGTGAAGTTCATTGCCTTTTGCTGGACCGGCCTCTTCAGTCACTGATACATGCGTGTTTCTTAGACTGACGGAACCATTTTGCCGTTGAACTGATTTGCCGCCCGAGATATTATTGTGCATCCGCACCGGAAGTGAAGGGGGTTAAGGCTGATGTCCCCAGTGCAATAAAATGAACCGATGAACCCATAAAGACTGAGAAAAACAATGGCTGAGGCTCAGTTTAGAATGGCAAGGACTGAACAGCGAGTCGGCCGCGTCAAATGATGATTCAGTTTCAATGTATCTGAGGCTATGTCAAGGCTTATTCACTCCTGCCCAGATCCATACAGTGACCGACTACTCCAAGCAATAATAAGAGGCAACTCATTCAGCCCGACGGGTCGTATTTTCCACATTTTGGAGGCGTCATCTATAGTAATGACTATGCAGGACTGAGTTGAGATGGATCGACCATGATAATTCATGGGCAGTGCCAGATTAGCTTGGCGCCTGTTAGCGCCAAGCTAATCTGGCACTGCCCTTGAATTATCATGGTTGAGTTGACCCATCTCCTGCTGCAGTGCGGCGTCAGCCAATGGGTTAACCATTGGGCCGCAATGACTGTCCGGCATCATGTTCTTGGTACGTCTTGGCAATAGTGCAGGACAAACGGGATAAGTGACTCACAAAGTTTGGATATAGATCATGTATAACTTACAGAGTCAAGTTTAGTTTCTGCTCTTCGTGTCCTTTGCACTACTACGCATCAGAGTTCTTTCGTTACACTACACTGACAAGGGGCGCTGGAAAACCGTGACCCGGGCTCTAGTAGTACGCATCACTGAAGTTCCTTTCAGTCATGTCAGTCCTGCTGACTGATCACACGGATTCAGTTAGTTGTGAAAGCATTGCGGATACTGATTGATAACCCGTTGCAGAAGTATGGGCCAACATTTTGGCAATGCGCAATACCGCCATGACTGAACTGAGAATGCTCTACTCAGTTTTGCGCACGCGCGCGCGCGTGTGTGTGTGACGTTGTGTGTGTGTGTGTGTGTGTGTGTGACGGTGTGTGTGTGTGTGTTTGTCTCAGCGAAGAAAAACGCATTTTCCACTGCTCACCGGAACAACAGCTTGTTTACCAGAAACGGAGCCCAAGAAATTGTTCCATGATAGACGGATATGATTTTTATGCGTCATGGAATCACTGCTGACTGACAACTTGTGAGCGGCCCTTTATCACAGTCGGGCCGATGTCGGCCGCCGCCGCCGTAGTGCCCGCGCACGCCCGACATTGGCCCGATGACCTTTTACTTACTGATTTGGACAATCAGTCCAGGTCAGTCAGTGACTGGGCTCGGTACCGCCTTTGAGCGGACAGAGTTCTGCGGTCTGCAGTCTGACCAGTAAGGGTTCGATGAAATCGGTGCTAACTACGGCGCCAAACCCACTGAATGGATGAATGAACGAGTTTAACCCAAATCATACTGAGGCTAAAAGCGTAAAATTTGTACACTGCCATATATGCACGCTACATGATAGTACTTACAGATAAGGATAAATACCAGTGGCTTTAGTTCAGGGTGGTGCCAGAATAGCTTGGCGCCTAGAGGCGCCAAGCTATTCTGGCACTACCCTTGAACTATTTTAGTCAAACTTATTTCACACACTGGTGTATTCCGAATGATAAGGGTTAACTGACTGACCATCACAATTCCCCCCCCCCCCCCCACTACCCACCCCAGCTCCATCCAGCCCAGGGCCGTGTCAGTAAAACATAGATCGACAGACCCCTTAATCCCATACACCCATTGCTGGAAATAAATTCGACTATGATAGTTAAAGGGTGGTGCCAGAATAGCTTGGCGCCTAAGGCGCCAAGCTATTCTGGCATCACCCTTTAACTGAAACGGTTGATCTATCTCCTAATCTGTAATCTAGTCAGTCGTCAGTAGGGCAATAAGCAGGTCAGTTTTTTTTTTAAATTAAAAAAAAAATCAGCCTCAGGATGTAATGCGTTAACCGAGTCTTGCGGGACCACGGGGACTCACTGGATCAATGCCCGTTTTTCTCCAGATCTCAGCGCGGAAGAGTCCAGATGAGATGATAGGGGCGGATCTGGGGGTGGGGGTTACAAGGGTACCGGACCCCCCCCCCCCCCGCCCCCATCCCCGACCAAACATTCTTTAAAATGATATAACAAAGTCCCTTTTTGGGGTGTTTGAACACCGGCCCGATATTTTGTCGAATGGTGAGAGTCTTAACACAAGCGCCTTCAGTCTCTCCACCCCTCACTCCCCCCCCCCCCCCTCCTCCCACGAGGTAACTGATCCTCCCCTGGATGCTGGATGGCATACAGTGAATAGACATTTCTCTGACCGATATCGACCAAGACGACCTGCGCACTGAGGACGGAGGGCCACCCAGTGAGTCATCTGATGGGGCTTCAACAACTGAACGTGAAGAGCAATGGTCGGCCGCACCCGCATGTAGTGGTGGCCTGCTCGCTGCTCGGATCCGCACGTACGCCATAAAAAAACAACAACCAGTTGATGTCCGCACCTCAGTTCAGCCATTCGGCTTCGGTCTCTCAAATCAATGGAATTTCATCATCTATGGCGGAGGAATACAGTGGTTGTATCTTAAAGTACCATTACTCATAAATGTGAAGACACGTAGTTTCTGCACGGTTTGTATTTGTTTTATCGACACACCTAATGAACTTTAACAGCAGTTTGGACAGGCAGCAACAGCTCATGCTTTATCGCACCTATTTATTCTGTGTCAGTAGCCGTTCACGCGTTAGCGCTTCAGTGGAAACTATTTTTAGCTGTTCTCACTCGTCGTACTGATAGCACTGTATTTCTAGAACTGAGTGGAGTCGTTGTCAGGTTACTTGATATAAAGACGACGTGTGCTGAACTGGATTCTCCTGTGTCCAAATGAACCATGAACTAGACCTGTGTGTAGCGTTTCGTAACCGTTTGTAATTACACTGAGTGTATCTTTGAACAGTTACGGCGGTAGTGGGCCTTTAACCCTTTTAGCCATCAGTGGATCCCTACAGCAGGACTTTCGATGGCTTGACCATGATAATTCAAGGGTAGTGCCAGATTAGCTTGGCGCCTTCAGAGGCGCCAAGCTAATCTGGCACTACCCTTGAATTATCATGGTCAAGACATCTCCTGCAGCTGGTACTGACATAGTCGTTAGCTAACACCCCCAACATTTGAGAAATGGGACCTTGGGGCTAAAAGGGTTAACCGGGCCTCTCTCGCCCCACCCACCCCTACAATATTTTGAGAAAATAAATATTTACAGTTTGGATGGGAATTTTTTTTATAGAATTTAGATTTTTATATGATGGAAAAAAAAAACACAACCCAACACCCAGATATCGGGAGTTACCGGCATTCTTTAGCCATTACAATAGGTACAATAGATTTTAATGTTTGTTTTTACGGGAAAAAGTAAGCGCGAGGGGGTGGGTGGGCAGAGTATACTCTGCTCTCCCCCCACCCACCCCGATCTTTGGAGAGCAAAATCGCAAGATACTATGTATTTTTTTCTACAATTTCTTTACTGTTCGGAGGGAAAGAAACAGTAAGATTTTCATTTTTCTGCGGCTTATTTAGAGTATCGCTCCCCCGTCCACCCCCCTCCCTCCCCGCCCCCTTGCGTTTGACTTTTTAGGGGCTGGAAAGTAGAATACAGTACAGGTCGTTTGACATCGGACCACACAACGTTTATCGCAAAAATCTCCGCAAAGAACCCTAATCATAGAACAAATATCAATCAATGACGGTTGACCTACAAAGAACCCTAATCATAGAACAAATATCAATCAGTGACGGTTGACCTACAAAGAACCCTAATCATAGAACAAATATCAATCAGTGACGGTTGACCTACAAAGAACCCTAATCATAGAACAAATATCAATCAGTGACGGTTGACCTACAAAGAACCCTAATCATAGAACAAATATCAATCAGTGACGGTTGACCTACAAAGAACCCTAATCAAAGAACAAATATCAATCAGTGACGGTTGACCTACAAAGAACCCTCTTCTCTTGGCTTGACTTCGCGAACGAAGATTTTATAGGAGTTGCCCACGACGTCTGCAGGCTTGTTCGTGGCTGCGGAGGCCAATCCGAGACAGGCAGGTTCGACCGCAGTGGCTGCAGGGGAAGGTCTGGCCAGGGTTCTGAGCTGCGGCATCTCTGTTTTTTCTCCTGAGCCGCTTGTCCTTAAGGCTAGCTCTGCGAGAGTCCTCAAAGGAGACAGCTGCCTTGTAAATGGTGGAGCGCCAGGTGTCACGGTCCGCAGCAAGCGAAGACCACTGGTGGTGGTCGATTTGGCAGGCACTAAGTGACTTCTTGAGACAGTCTTTGTATCTCTTCTTTGGTGCCCCTCTGTCACGGTGTCCAGTAGCAAGCTCGCCGAACAGGGTGATCTTTGGTAGGCGATGATCCTCCATCCTGGAGACATGCCCCGCCCAGCGGAGCTGTGTCCGCAGCAGCAAAGCCTCGATGCTCACAGTTTCAGCCTGTTCAAGGACTTCGACGTTGGTGACATAGTCACTCCAGTGAATGCCCAGGATGGTACGCAGGCAGCGCTGGTGGAAGCGTTCGAGGAGTCGTAGTTGGCTGCGGTAGAGGGCCCAGGACTCGGAACCATACAGCAGGGTGGTGAGGACCACAGCTCTGTACACGCTGATCTTGGTGCCTGTTTTCAGCTGTTGATTGTGCCACACCCGCTTGAAAAGTCGCCCGAAAGCACTGTTCGCTTTTGCCAGCCTGCTGTCAAGCTCCTTGTCCAGCTTGGCGCCCGACGTGATAATGCAGCCAAGGTAAGTAAACTGGTGCACGGACTTTAGTTCAGACTCGCCAATGGTGATGTGAGGAGGGCGATACACTGTCTTGGGTGCCGGCTGATGGAGGACCTCTGTCTTTTTCAGACTGACCTCGAGTCCAAAGAGCTGGGCAGCATCTGCGAAGCAAGACGTGATGCGCTGCAGGGCTCTCTCTGTGTGTGCAACGAGGGCAGCATCATCAGCAAAAAGCAGCTCACGAATCAGTTGGTCTAGGGTTTTCGTGTGGGCCTGCAGTCGTCTGAGGTTGAACAGGCTGCCATCGAGACGATACCTGATGTACACTGCATCGTCATCATCGAGGTCCACTGTGGCCTGCTTCAACATCATGCTAAAAAAGATGGTGAAGAGGGTCGGTGCCAGCACGCAGCCCTGCTTTACGCCGTTGAGAATAGGGAATGGTTCTGAGAGGTCATTGTTGAGTCTGACCTGGCCTTGCTGGTCCTCGTGTAGCTGGACAATCATGTTGAGGAACTTTGGGGGACAGCCAAGTCGCTCCAGGATCTGCCACATGCCTTGCCTGCTCACAGTGTCGAACGCTTTTGTTAGGTCGACAAATGTTACGTACAGCCCTTTGTTCTGCTCGCGGCACTTCTCCTGTAGCTGTCTCAGCACAAAGACCATATCGGTGGTGCTCCTGTTTGCTCTGAAGCCACACTGGCCCTCTGGGAGTTGGTCTTCAGCGATGGCAGGTACCAGCCGATTCAGGAGCAGCCTTGCAAGGATTTTCCCAGCAATGGACAGCAGGGTAATTCCCCGATAGTTGGAACAGTCAGACTTCTCGCCTTTGTTCTTGTACAGGGTGATAACGACTGCGTCACGGAGATCTTTTGGTAGTGTTCCTTCCTCCCAGCAGCTGAGAAAGAGGTCATGGAGCTTGTTGTGCAGTGCTGTGCCTCCATGTTGGGCAGTGGGCAGATGTTCACATCTGCACGGGACATAGACGACCCCGCCCTCCACGAGTCGCCTGCTGCCTTGCAGGCCTGGCCGCTTGGCTGCGGAAAGGCTAAGGGAGGAAACCCCTGACATCAAAGCCCCCGTGTCTCCGGGGAAGGCTTTTGAGCCAGAGACTAGGACAAGGACAGTCTGATATAAAACCTACGACCCGAGGACCTCGATGCCATCGTCCCAGCTTGCTAGGCCATGGCAGATGAACCAAGGGTTTAAAGGGTGGGGCCAGTACTGCGCACACTGCACTCCACCAAAAAGCTCCACCGCGCAGGCTTTAGGAAACGTCCACGGACCATGACACTGACCATTCCAAGTCCTGTAGCGACGGGCGAGGGGCGAAACGGCAGGTGAAAGATGTCACTGGAAGCCGCAGTCTCAAACCTGCATGCAGGCGGTTCAGGATATTGGTCGCCTGATGTTGACCTGGGGATGACAACATCACTCGGCACACCCTGAACGACCAAGCAGCCTTCTCTAGGGACAGCACTGCTTGCTCCACACGGAGAGGGGCCTAGAAAAGGTGGCCTAACCAAAGCTCGTCCCCTCGCAACCCCAGTTGGCTAGCCGCGGTCAACGGGCATCTTCTCCTGCGGTCAAAAAACAAGAAAGAATAACGGATCCACTCTCATGACGACCACGACCGGACTCAACGTAGCATGCTGGAACGTCCGAACCATGCTCGACAAAGCAGACAGCGGACGCCCTGAACGTCGCTCCGCCCTCATTGCCCATGAATTGCGGAGGTTAAACATCGACATCGCCGCGCTCAGCGAAGTACGCCTTCCGGACGAAGGCAGCCTCCAAGAACTTGGTGCTGGGTACACCCTCTACTGGTCAGGCAGGCCTGCATCAGAAAGACGGCTTTCAGGCGTGGGTTTCATGGTCAAGACAACCATTGCGACTAAGCTGGAAAACCTACCAACGGGCCACTCAGACCGCATCATGTCCATGCGCCTCCCACTGAGACACCAGCAGCACGTCACCCTTCTCAGTGTGTACTCCCCAACCCTCCTGGCAGAGCCTGCTGAAAAGGACAAGTTTTACACTGACCTGCGCAGCCTCCTACAGAGTACCCCTGCAGACGACAAAGTCATCATCCTTGGCGACTTCAACGCCAGAGTGGGCCAGGACTCTGAAGCCTGGAAAGGAGTCCTCGGCAAGCATGGCGTGGGGAACTGCAATGACAATGGCCGCCTACTATTGGAGTTCTGTGCGGAGCAGCAACTGGTCATCACCAACACTACTTTTCAGCAAAAGGACAGTCAAAAGACCACCTGGATGCATCCTCGCTCCAAGCACTGGCACCTTATCGACTATGTCCTAGTGCGTCAGAGGGACCGCAGTGACGTCCTCCTCACCAGAGTGATGCCCAGCGCAGAGTGCCACACTGACCACCGCCTTGTCCGCTGCAAACTCAGGCTCCACTTCAAGCCAAAACCCAAGAAATGGGGGCCCCCCAAGAAAAAGCTTGATGTTGCCAGCCTTCAGCGTGACGATGTGAAAGCTGCCTTTCAGACAGATTTACAGCGCAGGCTCAAAGACACAGCGGACCCAGTAGACTCCTCCCCTGAAACACTTTGGGAACAACTGAAAACTGCTATTGCAAAATCCTCTGCAGAAGTCTTGGGTTTCGCCAGAAAGAAGAACAAAGACTGGTTTGACGAAAACGATGTAGAGATCCAGGAACACCTAGCAAAAAAAAGAGCCGCCCATCAGGCCCACCTAGCCCAGCCTTCCTGCCCTGTGAAGAAGTCTGCCTTCCGCCTCGTCTGCAGCAGTCTCCAGCGCAAGCTCAGAGATCTCCAGAATGAGTGGTGGACCAGACTTGCACAGAGGACCCAGCTTTGTGCTGACAATGGTGACTACAGGGGCTTCTACGAAGCACTGAAAGCAGTGTATGGCCCCAGGCACCTGGTACAAAGTCCCCTGCGAAGCGCGAATGGCCAGGCACTCCTCACAGATAATACCTCCATCTTGAACCGCTGGTCGGAATACTTTCAGAGCCTCTTCAGCGCTGAGCGCACTGTTCAAGAAGCAGTCGTCCTACAAATCCCACACCTCCCAGTAAAGGTTGAATTGGACGAACCGCCCACCGCTGAAGAGACCCTCACAGCCATCCACCAGCTCAAGAGTGGCAAAGCAGCAGGCATTGATGGAATACCGCCAGAGATCTGGAAACAAAGAACCCTAATCATAGAACAAATATCAATCAGTGACGGTTGACCTACAAAGAACCCTAATAAAGAACAAATATCATTCAGTGACGGTTGACCTACAAAGAACCCTAATCATAGAACAAATATCAATCAGTGACGGTTGACCTACAAAGAACCCTAATCATAGAACAAATATCAATCAGTGAAGGTTGACCTACAAAGAACCATAATCATGAACAAATATCATTCAGTGACGGTTGACCTACAAAGAACCCTAATCAAAGAACAAATATCATTCAGTGACAGCTGACCTACAAAGAACCCTAATCATAGAACAAATATCATTCAGTGACAGTTGACCTACAAAGAACCCTAATCATAGAACAAATATCATTAAGTGACATTTGACCTACAAAGAACCCTAATCATAGAACAAATATCATTCAGTGACAGTTGACCTACAAAGAACCCTAATCATAGAACAAATATCATTCAGTGATGGTTGACATACAAAGAACCCTAATCATAGAACAAATATCATTCAGTGACAGTTGACCTACAAAGAACCCTAATCATAGAACAATTATCATTCAGTGACAGTTGACCTACAAAGAACCCTAATCATAGAACAAATATCATTCTTGACCTACAAAGAACCCTAATCATAGAACAAATATCATTCAGTGACAGTTGACCTACAAAGAACCCTAATCATAGAACAAATATCATTCAGTGACAGTTGACCTACAAAGAACCCTAATCATAGAACAAATATCATTCAGTGACAGTTGACCTACGAAGAACCCTAATCATAGAACAAATATCATTCAGTGACGGTTGACCTACGAAGAACCCTAATCATAGAACAAATATCATTCAGTGACAGTTGACCTACGAAGAACCCTAATCATAGAACAAATATCAATCAGTGACGGTTGACCTAAAAAGAACCCTAATCATAGAACAAATATCAATCAGTGACAGTTGACCTACAAAAAAACCTAATCATAGAACAAATATCATTCAGTGACAGTTGACCTACAAAGAACCCTAATCATAGAACAAATATCATTCAGTGACAGTTGACCTACAAAGAACCCTAATCATAGAACAAATATCATTCAGTGACAGTTGACCTACAAAGAACCCTAATCATAGAACAAATATCATTCAGTGACAGTTGACCTACAAAGAACCCTAATCATAGAACAAATATCATTCAGTGACAGTTGACCTACAAAGAACCCTAATCATAGAACAAATATCATTCAGTGACAGTTGACCTACAAAGAACCCTAATCATAGAACAAATATCATTCAGTGACGGTTGTCCTACGAAGAACCCTAATCATAGAACAAATATCATTCAGTGACAGTTGACCTACAAAGAACCCTAATCATAGAACAAATATCATTCAGTGACAGTTGTCCTACAAAGAACCCTAATCATAGCGGAACAAATATCATTCAGTGACAGTTGACCTACAAAGAACCCTAATCATAGAACAAATATCATTCAGTGACGGTTGACCTACAAAGAACCCTAATCATAGAACAAATATCATTCAGTGACAGTTGAACGAATACGATTCACTTTCAGGAAACTCAAGGCACTGTGTCAGTTCTGCTGTACTGTCGTAAAGATTCGGATTTTTATTTTCATTAAATGACTGATTTTACACCCCTAAATGTGCCCCAGATATATTATGCCCCGTATAAGAAAGATCCAATTTCACGTGAATTGGCCACGTTTTAAAACCTGAAACAGCGCAGGCATACATGACGTCTGTATAATTGACCTCGATATTGAAATCTGCCGGGGCTCTGTTTGGGGTATTGAAATTGCCTCGCGGCTCTCGTCGTTTCACCAACTTTTCAAAGTTACGACTGCACTGCAAAAATGACAAATCATAGGGGTTCACTAGAAAAATTTAAAAAAAAAGAAAAAAAAAATCCATATTATGTCAATTGGCACTAAATGATATTTGTTCTTAAAGTGGTACAGAAAAGTCTTTCTTTTCGGAGATATTTGGCATAAACGTTGTGCACTACAATGTCAAACGGCCCAGCTCTACGTCAGACACACAGTATATTTTACTACTCCACAGCGAAATGTTCCACATCATGTGATAAACAACTTTAACTATTTTATCCCCGCACGGGTGTCTTCCCAAATTTTGGACTAGTGTTACTGAAGGACTATATACCAGTTGCAGGAGATGGATTGATCATGATAATTCAAGGGTAGTGCCAGATGAGTTTGGCGCCTTCAGGCGCCAAGCCCATCTGGCACTACCCTTGAATTATCATCATCAATCCATCTCTTGCAGGGCCGGACCTGGGAAAAGTGATGGGGGGGTTACAGATTCAGTATAAAGCGAAGGCGCGAAGCGCCGAGCCTTCTAGGGGGGTCCGGGGGCATGCCCCCCCGGAATTTTTTTTTTTCAAGGATGCAAAATGGTGCAATCTGGTGCAATCTGAGCCTTGAAAAAGCCATTTGTGATGGTCTGGGGACTTTGAGCTTTTTGAACAATCGAACTGACAAACTCTGGGGTACAAAAATTATCACCTGCCCCTCCCTTAAAAAAAAACACCCACACCCACACCCACACACACACACACACACACACAAACATTTATTTATCAACAGAGATGTTTTGTATACTATTATTATTCACTGGCTTTTCGTTGATCGTTAACGGTATAAAGCTTTACCTTGTAGTTTATGATAATCAGGGCCCTGCTTTCACTTCAGTTCAGTCTTGCTGCACTAGGTTCCTCGGCATTAGTACCATTTGTGAATTGTATCTTCTGGCAAAACAGTTCACTGCCTCTTTGAAGTCAATATCAACATCCCTGTGCACTTTCAGTAAAGCAAGTGCATTGAGTCTCTGTTGCCCCATTGTAGAGCGCAGGTAGTTTTTCAGGTTGCGCAACTGACTGTTTGAACGCTCACACTCGGCAGTAGTGACAGGCAGGGTGCAAAGGTTCTTTAGCATGATGAACAGGTTGGGATAAAAATCCCTGTCACAGTGTTTCAGTGCTTCTGATGCCGTGGATGGGATGATAGCTGTCGCATTCTCAGCAGCACTTCGCCATTTGCAAACCCACCGTTGGTATTCTGCATCAAGGGTAGCGTTGTCTGGTAGGTCAGACTCCCACAACATTGCCAGTGTCTTCACCCCTTCTGGAACCTGTATGAACCATCCTGGTTGTCTATTAAAGTGCTTGGCACCAGACAGAGACCATCAACTGCTAGGTCAGCATTTTTGAACCTCGAGTCCAATTCGGTTGACAGGTGTTCCAAGAAAGGAATGGCAATGCTAATCTTGAAATATTCTTCTGGAGTGGCCGCAGGTTGGTTGTCACGGAGAGTCTGGCGGGATGCTTGACGAGGAACAACAACATCAGTTGTCAAAGCATTTGCCATTTTGCTGACTTCACCAAACCAGGCAACGAATGCTGTGTCAACATCTCTTCTAATAGAAGACATGCAGTTACTGACCTCTTTGATTTCCCTGTAGGCATCGACAACATCTTTTGTTCTTTTCTGGAGCTTCACTGTCAAGGGTTTTAAGTAACGCAAACAATTGCGGACGACAACGAATGCAACGAGGAAAACACTGCTGCTCAAGGTGTGGAGAAAGCCAGTTGCCTTGGTCAATGTCTCACTGTCCCAATTGTCACTGTCTTCACACATTTGTCCCAAACAGTCGTGAACAACCAGGAAGAGAGATGTGTAAACCTCCAGTGCTTCATGTTTTTCTACCCATCTTGTTCTGCACAGATCAACAAGCTTTGTCTTTGTCGTGTCAGGCTGAGATGCTTCGATGGTATCTTCAAGTTTTCGTTGTCTCTTTGGAGAGTTTGAGAAAAACAGTGACAGTTCCCTCAGTGCTCCCATCATGTTCTTCACTGCAGGCAAGCCGCATGCTTTTACAATGCAGAGACTCAAGCTATGGGAAGCACAGTGAAAGTACAGTGCTTTGTTGTTCCTTGCTTGAAAACGTGCCTGCACTCCTTTAAACTTTCCTGCCATGTTTGCGGCCCCGTCATAACCTTGTCCTCTAACATTGTTGAAATCAAGCCCCCACAAGCCCAGACACTCAACAATCTTGTTGTAAAGTGTTTCACCTGTGGTATCTCTGCACTGGACAAAAGCCAGGAACTCTTCACGAACTTTCAGACTTCCATCGACGAATCTCAATATAATTGAAAGTTGTTCCCAGTTTGAGCTGTCTGTGACTTCGTCAGCAAGCACGGTAAACTGTTTTGCTGCAATAATTTCTGCAAGAATCTTGTTGCGGATCTGATCACCAAGAACCTCTATCAGTCTGTTTTGTGTACTTTTTGAAATGTATGTGGACTTCTTATCGCATGTATCTAGATGTTTCCGGAGAGTTTCATCTCCTGCATTGATGCACAGATTCAAAAGGGCATTGAAATTGCTTCTGTTCTCACTCTGAAGAATGCCATCATCACAGTTGCCCCTCAGAGCTAACCCCTGTCTTCCACACACTTCAACAATCCTGAAGAGGCTTGTCAGAACTTGTCGATTTGCAGCGATGTTTTCTGCATTTTTCTGATTGATTTCACTGGCGATGCTCTGCTCTGGTTTATCCATGATTGTCAAAAACTGCTCTCCATTTGCCATTGCATCTTTGTGGTATTGTAATAACGAGTGCTTTTTGATCTGATCACAGGCTTTATTCCAGTTCTTGCATGGCGTCTTCACAAACTTGCCCAGGTTTTCAGTAGACTTTGCAAATAATAGGCAATACTTGCAGTAAGCCCCATCCTCGAAAGGAGAATACACAAGCCAGGAGTACTTTTGCAACCACTCATGCTGAAATTTTCGGTTCTTGTTGTTTATCACTGTTGTTGGAAACTGAAAACCAGGTGATGGTCTCCAGTGTTGCCTTAGAAGATGCTCCTTGTCACGGCTTGACAGTGAAACGACTCGCGTGTGTTTCTTGAAAACTTCACCAAAATCGATATTTTTGTTGCTGGTGATCTGAGAGGAGAAATCTGAAGAGGAGTCAGAAAGCAGGCTCACATCAGGCTGGTTGGTCATTGGCATGGCAGAGGATTCAGAAAGCAGGCCCCCGGCAGGCTGATCAATGCTTGAGGAGGAGTCTGAAATACAAATAAAAGTTGGGTCTATGAGAAGTCTGAAATACTAAAACGATTGTGTGTGTACCTGTGAGAGAGAGAGAGAGAGAGAGAGAGAGAGAGAGAGAGAGAGAGAGAGAGAGAGAGAGAGAGAGAGAGAGAGAGAGAGAGAGAGAGAGAGAGAGAGAGAGAGAGAGAGAGAGAGAACAATGAACAATGAACCTTTATTTTCCAACGGTAGAAGTTATTGGTAACAGGACCAGTTTTCAAACTTGCCGTTGCTACATCTACTACATAAGTGACATAGACATGTAAACATACACATACCACACACTGCTGCATGCACTGCTGCATTCGCTTACGCACGCACGCACGCACCACGCACATACACACACACATACCCACACACGCACTCAGGTACGCACGCATGCACATCACAACTCGCGCATGCACGCACGCACACACACACACTCATGTACACCGCAATTCAGTACGCATGCACACACGCACGAACACTCACACACACACACACACACACACTTACACACGCACGCACTCAGGCACATACGCACAAAAACAAACACGCTCTCGGACACGCACTTCAGACATTCCTACCCGCATACGCGTACGCACAAAAATATAAAATGAGTAAAAATACAAAGTAAAGCAATAAACAAAGAATCATTAAGTACATTAAAGTTCATACAGCAAGGGCAAATATGTATGCAGGTGCTATCTCCCCCCCCCCCCCCTCCCTCTCTCTCTCTCTCGCCGACACACACACACACATACACACACACACAGCATGCACGCACGCGCACACACACACACACACACACACACACACACACACACAGAGTCACACATACTGAGAGAGAGAGAGAGAGAGAGAGAGAGAGAGAGAGAGAGAGAGAGAGAGAGAGAGAGAGAGAGAGAGAGAGAGAGAGAGATCAGAGAGAGAGAGAGAGAGAGAGAGAGAGAGAGAGAGAGAGAGAGAGACCTGCAACAAGATAATTACATTTAAAGCATATATATGTCTTCGTTTACACACTTCAGTCAAGCTTAGATATATATTTATGATCTGAAATAACAGCTTTTCTTTTTAGACCCCTCCCCCCAAATGATGGACAAAATCATTGCTACCTTATGACTCGTAGAGTCTTCTTAGGCTAATGATAGCCAATGGAACACACCAGTCATTTTGTTTAATATTAATTATTAAATTGAAACACTCAATCACGTATCAATTTCAGGTTGTATTTAATTTAATTTTTTTTTTTTGAGAGGGGGGGGGGGGAGGGGGGGGGGCGGGGCAGTAAATTACTCACCAACACTGCTTTTACTTGTTCCCATGTCACTGTTTCGAACTCCACTACCAGTGGTCTCACTTTGGGTTGATTTTTGTCTCTTTCGAGGAACTGCATCATCTGCCGTTTAGAAAAACAACTTTTATTATTATTATTATTATTATTAAAGGTTTTCTTATATAGCGCTTACCTGTAAACAGCTCTAAGCGCTTTACAATTTACTCAACAACAACAAACAAAAAGAAAAAAAACAAAAAAAACAAAAACAAAGACATAACATAAAAATTAAAACATGAAATTATCCTAAAAGCAACAACAAAAATGTAAAATAAAATAGAACCGTCTTTTCAACATCTTATATATGATTATGCATTGCAGGTGTTAACACGTCTACTACAATTTTATAATAATAATTTAATATAAAAAAACAGTGGTTTTCTGATTAGTTCTTAGCTTATTTTAAATTTCATCAACAAAAGGCCTAAGGGTGAATAATCTTATTTTGTAGCACGCTGTTCACAGGCATAGGAACTGTTAACAAATTTGCTGATTTTCAGCAGTTGGCAAAATTTCAGCACATTTTTATTTTCCATTTTATTATGTGAAAAAGGCAGTGGTTGGGATGCCGTCATGATGGCTTCTTGTCATTCCAAAAACCGAAGTCGTCATGACGGTTTCGCACCCGGAAAGGCTATGTTGCCGTCACAATTGATGGCGACGCTGTCAAAGTGGTGTCAGATAGGCTATGGTTTCCATAGTCAGCCATCAAGACGGTTCTGTTCTGCTCTCTGAAGAGATTTACGTCACAATACATAGCTAGTAAGCTGCACTAGTGAAAACGATACCTTATAACTTAGCCCTTGGTTTTGTTATTGAAAACGATATTTTGCCGTCCAAAGATTTTTTTTTATAAATATAAAAGCAATATTGATCATTGATGCCGATATCTTTATTCTTTAAATTGACATTTTTAAAGTTATATATCATAATACTTTGTGAAATAAATTTTAGGCTATGCATTACTTTAATTGTTACCCACAAACCAGATAGGTGAGGCTAGCGCTGGCAGAATTGTACAACAAACCAAGGGGAATCACTCAGCGCTGGACAGACGAACAGTTAGATCCCCTGCCCCCGCCTATCAGGCACCCATTCGCCAGCCCACAGAGAAATACGCAGGTATAGAACAAGACGATCATCTACATCCCTATGTAGATGATCGTCTTGTTCTATACCTGCGTATTTCTCTGTGGGCTGGCGAATGGGTGCCTGATAGGCGGGGGCAGGGGATCTAACTGTTCGTCTGTCCAGCGCTGAGTGATTCCCCTTGGTTTGTTGTTTAATTGTTACCTGTTTTGGTATTTTAATAAGTGGGGCTGTTTTATATCTATACTTACGCCTGTCACCCCTACCCGGGTATAGGCCGTCGACGAGAGACCTCCAGCAACTCCTGTCCTGTGCTTCTCCTTCGATTCTACTCCAGGTGGTTCCCAGTCTCTTGATGTCTGCTTGGAGGTCTCGACGCCAGGAGTTTCTCGGCCTACCTCTTTTCCTCTTTCCCTGGGGGTTCCATGACAATGCCTGCCTAGTGATACTGGAAGCTGGCTTTCTCAGACTGTGACCGATCCATCCCCATCTTCTTCGCCCAATTTCATTCTCTGCTGTTATCTGCTCTGTTCTCTCCCAGAGTCTGATGTTGCTGATCTTCTCTGGCCAGTGGATTTTCAAAATTCTTCTAAGGCAACTGTTCATGAAGGTCTGTACTCTGTTGACTGTGGTTTTTGTCAATCTCCATGTCTCTGCTCCATATAGGAGAACTGCTTTTACATTGGAGTTGAAAATCCGGACTTTGGTGTGTTGTGACAGCTCTCTGGAACTCCACACTTTTTTCAACTGGAGAAAGGCTGCTCTGGCTTTACCGATTCGTGCTCTGACATCTGCATCAGTGCCGCCTTTTTTGTCGATGATGCTCCCGAGATAGGTGAAGGACTCCACCTCCTCCAACGGGGTGCCAGCAAGCAAGACTGGTTCTTCCCTGGTTGCGTTCAGCCTCATTGTCTTTGTTTTCTGTTTGTGAATGGTGAGGCCCACTTGGGACGAGATGTCAGCAAGCCTCGTGGTCTTGTCCTGCATTTGTTGATGAGTGTGGGACAGTAATGCCAAGTCGTCTGCAAAATCGAGGTCGTCAAGCTGTGTCCACAGTGTCCACTGTATTCCACTTCGTCTGTGCTCTGTGGTCATCTTCATGACCCAGTCTATGGCCAGTAGGAAGAGGAACGGAGACAGCAGACACCCCTGCCTGACACCAGTTCTGACCTGGAGCTCTCTGGTGAACTGCCCTTCGTGGATCACGCGACATGTCATGCCATCATAGCTGCTCTTGATCAGGCGGACGAGCTTTGTGGGTACACCGTAGTGTCGTAGGAGTTTCCACAGAGTCTCTCGGTCCATGCTGTCAAATGCTTTCTCATAATCCACAAAGTTGACGTACAGCGGGGAGCTCCACTCCAGAGACTGTTCCACGATGATGCGGAGAGTGGCGATCTGGTCTGTACATGATCGGTTCTTCCTGAATCCTGCTTGCTGGTCTCTCAGCTGGGGGTCAACGGAGCTCTTCATTCTCTCCAGGATGATCCTGTTGAAGACCTTTCCTGGTACTGACAGCAAGGTGATTCCTCTGTAGTTGGAACACTTGCTGAGGTCGCCTTTCTTGGGAAGCTTGATTAGGTACCCCTCCTTCCAGTCAGCTGGCATCACCTCCTCTTCCCAGATCTTTCCAAACAGTGGGTACAGCATCTCAACTGTTGTCTCTAGGTCTGCTTTCAGAGACTCCGCTGGGATGCCATCTGGCCCTGCTGCTTTGCCATTCTTCAAAAATGCCACTGCTTTTCTGATCTCTTCCCGGCTGGGTCTGTCACAGCTGATGGGTAGGTCGGTCTCTGCCGGCTGGATGTCGGGGGGGTCGGGTGGGCTAGGTCTGTTCAGTAACTCTTCAAAATACTCGGCCCATCTGTCGAGTTGGTCTGCTCTGTCTGCGATAGGCTTGCCTTCTTTGTCTTTTACTGGTCTTTCTGTATGGCCATACTTACCCGACAATCTTCTGGTAATGTCGTAGAGCTGTTTCATGTTGTCGCTGCCTGCTGCCTGTTCTGCCTCTGCTGCCAGGCTGTCTGTGTAGGCCCTCTTGTCTGCCCTGATACTCCTCTTCACCTCGCGGTTGGCTTCCGAGTATTCCCCCTGTGCCCTTACTTTGGCTGCTCTCGTGCGACTGTTGTTGACCGCTGCTTTCTTCTGCTTCCTCGCTTCTATCTTCTTCAAGGTCTGTGCTGACAGCCAGTCCTTGTGGTGGTGTTTCCTGAACCCTACAGTGTCTTTGCAGGTTGAGTTCAGCGCCTCTCTAACTGCCTTCCACTGCTGCTCTGTGGTGACCGCCTCCTCTTCATTTACTAGCTCCTGTAGCGCTTGAAACCGGTTGGACAGCACCAGTTTGAACTCTTCTCTAACTCCAGTTTCTCTCAGGAGGCCTACATTATAGCGCTGTCTTCTTGTTGTCTCTGTGCGGCTTTTCTTTAGCTTGAGCTTCATTCTTAAGGTAAGCAGATGGTGGTCTGAGGCGACATCTGCTCCCCTCCTCACTCGAACATCTTGAAGGGATCTTCTAAATTTCTTGCTAATGCAGATATGGTCTATTTGGTTCTCTGTTGTATGGTCAGGTGAGACCCAAGTTGCTTTGTGTATTCTTCTGTGTGGGAAGATGCTGCCTCCAATGACAAGTCGGTTTAGAGCACAAAAGTCTACAAACCTCTCCCCGTTCTCACTCATCTCCGAGCCTAGTCCCTGTCTCCCCATCACCTCTTCGTATCCGGTGTTGTCCTCCCCTATTTTGGCATTAAAATCGCCCATGACGATGGTGATGTCTCGCTCCGCACATTTGTCCACGGCACTCTGGAGTCGGTCGTAGAACTCTTGTTTCTCTTCCTCGTCACTGTCATTGGTGGGCGCATAACACTGGATGACGTTCAGCTTGAGCTTTTTCTTGGTTCTAAAGGCTGCTGTTATAATTCTTGGCCCAAGAGGTTCCCAGCCCATCAGCGCTCTCTGTGCCACTGGTGACAGCATGAGTGCTACTCCTTCTGTATGGGGGGCATTCTCCTCTTCATGACCTGAATACAGAACCATCTCCCCACTTAACAGCCTTTTCTGGCCAGACTGCGTCCATCTGGCTTCACTGATGCCTAGCAGGGAAAGGTTGTACTTTTGCATTTCCGCTGCTATCTGGGCGGCCTTGCCGCTCTGGTACATGGTCTTGACGTTCCATGTGCCCATGGTTGTATCCCTGGATAGAGCGGAGAGGCGGCTCGGTCCTGTGGCTTCCGAAGACTTCCGGCTTTCACCACAGAACGTCATAAGTCTTCTAGTAGAAGAACCTTCCTCCTCCAGGAAAGGAATTACTGTTATTCTTTTCGTCGGCGTTTTTGTAGCTATTTCCTTTTTTGCAGGGTGGGGAAGCTACCCCCACGCCCAACCCCCTTACTAGGAGGACCAGGGGTTTTCTGTCGGGGTCACCTTCCCTTAGACCATGTTGGTTCACGGCACCTTATTTCATTCGGTGCACCCCTCTCACGAGGGACCCCCTATCCACCACCCAGGGGACGCGCCTCAACGCCGTATGGTCCCAGCGCGAGGTTTATATCTATGATATTCATTATATGCAGCTAGTATCAGCTCCTACAGCATAGGCTACACTCACAGGAAGGAAGTACCGGCTCCATCGCCACGTGCTCATTTGAATCGAATTCGGAATGGGGGAATTTTACCTAGTTCTACTGACTACATTTCTTTTATGAGACAAAATTGGATTTAAAAATGTACCCACCTTCTGAAATGGAGCTTGATGAAAACCAGCATGACAGTCGCCTACTGCCATCAGCATCTGTTTTTTTCAGTTTCGGCATTTTCGAGGAGACAGCAAAGTGAAGTGTTACCAAAGAAAATAGATCTAGATTTAAACTTCCCCCCACAAACCTTAATGACGTCAGACGTCTTTTCACTGATCTTTCTCGGAAAGACATGCACTGAAGGAAAGCAACTCTTTTGGGTACCTGGTCGATTCAACGGAAATCCATTTCAACGATGTTTTTGGACGATTCAACGATGGTCGTTTCAACGGATGTTCGTTACAACGAATTATCATAATTATCAACTTAGCGTCTTAATTAATCTTTCTAAAAAGTCGTTTTTGGGGGATTAGGGCTGTATCAAGGTGAAGGCGCTGGAAGAGGCTTGTGGCCAGAACAAGAAAATATGGCTGCATTTACTAATTTAGGGTTAGGGGTTGGGTTACTTGGTTGTTTCAACGGGAAAACGTTTTGGACGTTTAAACGGATCCCTTGAAATGGATTTCCGTTGAATTGTCT
Organism: Semisulcospira habei; assembly: GCA_036245525.1. NCBI lineage: Eukaryota > Metazoa > Mollusca > Gastropoda > Semisulcospiridae > Semisulcospira > Semisulcospira habei. The sequence continues at coordinate 108,367,897 of BTPG01000001.1, read as the reverse complement.
ATAAATAACTCTTTGTGCCTTGGATCAAAAGTGACTAAAAACTGCAATGTTTTAAAAACAATAAAAAAATAATAAAACTTTGGAACTCCCTTTGCATAAAAAAAATACACTTTTTTTTTTTTTTTTTTTTTTTTTTTTTTTTTAGTTGGGAGGGGGGGGGTTCCGGAACCCAGGTAACCCCCCCCTGGGTCCGGCCCTGTCTTGCTGCAGGGCCGTCCTGGGGCTGAATGGATTAATTAGTTCTGAGTGACCAACCCAACCTACTCAGTCTCTCTCTCTCTCTCTCTCTCTCTCTCTCTCTCTCTCTCTCTCTCTCTCTCTCTCTCTCTCTCTCTCTCTCTCTCTCACCGTCTCGCTCTCCGTAACCGTCAGTCTTGGCCGGATCGGTCTCGATCGCTTACCCTTGTACTCGCCTGTTCCCCCTTTAATTTGTAGTTTTGCATTCGGCGATCGTAGCAACGCGTGAACAATATGGCTTCAGTGTCGGGTTAGTCTATGCTAATACCCGTTACTGTTGAAAAATAAGCCGCCGATTTCAATGACTGACCCAGTCTCTCTCTCTCGTTCTCTCCGTCAGTCACTCTCTGTTAGTAAATTCTCTCTCTCTCCTCTCTCTCTCGGGACAGTTTGGAAGAAAGGTATTTCAATGCCTAAAACTTTATCCTAATAAACCTTTCATCATCATCATCATCATCTCTCTCTCTCTGAGTTTCTCGCTCTGCTCCGTCAGTGCCGTGCGGCATGTGTGCGTTGTCACGTGTGTGTGTGTCCGTCAGTGTGTGTGTGTGTGTGTGTGCGGTGTGTGTGTAGACCTTCAACCGGTCGGTACTGACACCGCTCGGCTGACTATTTACTGAAATGTCGGCAGAACTTCCTTACGGGCTAACTAAAACAAAAACTGGGTCAGTCAGTCAGTAAAACCGGATCCAGGTCAAAGCTATTCCCGGCTATGGGCATGGCCGATTTGGGAGCGATGATGCAACGCTAGAGTCATACACCAGTCTACTCAGATATGTGACATACAGTACTCAGTCTACTCAGTCGGTCAGTCCGGCCATTACGTGATATGTTAGGTCACACAAGTAACCGACTTTTGAAACGGAACACGCCTTCCATTGGTCGGTCTATCACAGTAACTGACTTGTAAGGGCCCTTTGCGCGGTGTCGGTAACCGGTTATTTTTTTTTTTCAGTTTTGTCGCGATGACTTTCCTAGTAAGGAATAACAACACCCTGACATCACCTACAGGAATCATTGCGACAAAAACCGCTACCGACACGCAAAGGATTACTAAATCAGTAAAACCAGGTCACAAGTTTTGAAGTAGCAATGCATGCCCGCCCATACTTCAAAACTTTCAAGTCAATACTGAAGCAAAGTACCATTACACGTAAAACTGAAGACAAGTTTTAGCATTACTTCAGTGAAAGTTGTGTTGTTATGCCTCAGTTGTCGACACACGTAATGAGCTTCTATGGCGGTGTGGACATAAAGCACTTACTTATTCGGCGCAGCAGTTAGCGCCGTGTCAATCTCAGTATTTTTTTAGCTGTTTCTCGTACTGATAGCGATGTGTTTATAGAACTGACAGAGTGGAATCATTGTCAGGTTACTTGATATAAAGACGACGTGTGCTGAACTGGGATGACTAGATCTGTGTGTAGCCGAAACCAGATCTGTTACAGAAGTGTATCTTTGAACATTTACGGCGGTACTAGTAGCCTGTATTTATGTCACTTCATGCCTATGCAAGTCTGCCGTTAAATGGAAAAGTCAATATGAAAAAGTTTTGGAGAAAAGCGAGACTGATTTTATTGTATAAACCTAATCTAGCACCACCCTTGACTGAATTATCATCGTCGAACGATCTACAGCATCTGGCACATAGTCGTTACATAGTCTGATTACATAGGCAAGTGGCAGTCGTGGGATTACTGAAATGGGTTAAAGTGATTGGAATTATACGGCCGGACTGAGATCTGCCGCCGAAACAAGTCCTTTTGGCCGGTCCGCAGTGTCACAGTCGGCATTATTCACTCATCAGTCGTCAGGTGATATTTATGTAGTTACTCACAATAACTTACAACAACCTACTCCAGACACGTATCCGGAGTCGGCACGTCTCGAACTGAATGATATAGATCGTACCAGTATCTCCTTAACTCATTCTGCCCGACGACCGTATTTCCGGCAGCCGTCCCAACTGAATCAGGAGGCGTCGTCTAATGCCGGAGATAGGAGATAGACCGACCATGATAATTCAAGGGCAGTGCCAGACTTAGCTTGTCGCCGGCGACTCGGCTCCTGCTGTAGTGCGCGTCAGTCAGGGCTGCCGGAATGGGTTAATAATGAACCGCTAAAAATAGTTCTCAGTTAGCGGCATGATGTCCTAAAATAGCTCCAATGCGGGACAAAAAGGCGTACTTGAATTATGGAGTTTGGATGTCCTGAAAGAAAGAACTTGGCCTTCTCTTCTCCTCCTTAGAACGGTACGCAGAAGATCAGTACTGCAAACTAGTTCTTTTCCTTTAAAGCTCAACAGGCAGTTGTAAACCTCTGGCCAGTACGTGAGTGTGCCAGCTTAGTCACGTGGAACTGAGGTGAAAAGCAAGTTAGACAAGTCAGTGTCTTAGCCGCTGAGGCAAGACAGTAGGCACCCGCTCGGTGTATCGGTGAATTTTAGTTTTCAAATCCCGGCAGGGAGCAGATCAGTCGCTTTAACCCCGTGAAGACGAGAAAAAAAATGAACACGGTCCAACTGCAAGAGACATAGATCCTCATGAGCCCCCGCGACTGCGGGGGCTCATGAGGGTCTATGCCTCTTGCTGAGACTCCAATTCAGTTGTACCAACGTTTCTTAAGGTCTCAGTATCTGAGGTTCATAGAAATCCCCATTATTATTATTATTATTGCTTTTGGTCGCTGCCGAATGAACAAAGATTTCAGACAGAAAAATGTACGTGCAGTGCCAGGGAGGGGGGGGGGGGGGGGTAAGGCCGAGCTGCCTTGACTAAATATGGCATAACAAGACTGCAGACCTTGTAGTCCGGCCAAAGACAAGGTCTACTCTTTTGTCCAAAAAAATTACAAGACAAAATCTTTAAAGAATGAAAGAGTCGAGCATATTTGAAATCACGGCCATTTTTGTTCAGGGTTGTCTTTGAGTTTCATGTGAGTAGTATACTGATATCTCAACAGCAGACGTGAAAAATTGATCCAGACGTCAGGAATGCCAGAAATACCTTATTCGCTGCTGAAAAGATTAGACTGGGAAAATCCGGTGTCGATAATACGACTGTGACATGTAATGCTATCTGCTTTACATCTGCACACTGGTGAAATGACGCAAACGTGATCATTGTTTCAACGAATTGATAACCGTCAGCCGTGCAGTTTGATTCTGGCTTGCAGCCGTGACCTAGATCCCAATGCGCAAAAGACCATCGGGCCGACGTCGGCCGCCATTGGCTCGCGCACGTCCGTGCACGGGCCAACGGCGGCCTACATCGGCCCGATGGCCTTTGCGCATTGGGATCCGTGTCGGTTTCCATGAAGCAGACGCGGATCACTGAGGTAGCTTCCGAGATCGCCTGCGGGAGATTTTGAGTCGAACTGTTGTACAGCAGTGGCGTTTAGCTCCTTCACTACTGCTGAGAAAAACTGAAAAGTGAATATGATCCAACTGCAAGAGACATAGATCCTCATGAGCCCCCCGCGCGACTGCGCGGGGGGCTCATGAGGATCTGTGCCTCTTGCTGAGACCAATTTGTACTCATGTTTCTTGGACGGGGTTGGCTTTTAGTCGTTGATTGAACCAGGAATTCATCAACAAAAACTGATACCGGCACACACAGTGTAGGTACAGTGGCAGGGGAAGGGTTATCCACAGTGTAGGTACAGTGGCAGGGGAAGGGTTATCCACAGTCGGTACAGTGGCAGGGGAAGGGTTATCCACAGTGTAGGTACAGGGGAAGGGTTATCCACAGTGTAGGTACAGGGGAAGGGTTATCCACAGTGTAGGTACAGGGGAAGGGTTATCCACAGTGTAGGTACAGGGGAAGGGTTATCCACAGTGTAGGTACAGGGGAAGGGTTATCCACAGTGTAGGTACAGGGGAAGGGTTATCCACAGTGTAGGTACAAGGGAAGGGTTATCCACAGTGTAGGTACAGTGGCAGGGGAAGGGTTATCCACAGTGTAGGTACAGGGAAAGGGTTATCCACAGTGTAGGTACAGGGGAAGGGTTATCCACAGTGTAGGTACAGTGGCAGGGGAAGGGTTATCCACAGTGTAGGTACAGGGGAAGGGTTATCCACAGTGTAGGTACAGGGGAAGGGTTATCCACAGTGTAGGTACAGGGGAAGGGTTATCCACAGTGTAGGTACAAGGGAAGGGTTATCCACAGTGTAGGTACAGTGGCAGGGGAAGGGTTATCCACAGTGTAGGTACAGGGAAAGGGTTATCCACAGTGTAGGTACAGGGGAAGGGTTATCCACAGTGTAGGTACAGTGGCAGGGGAAGGGTTATCCACAGTGTAGGTACAGGGGAAGGGTTATCCACAGTGTAGGTACAGGGGAAGGGTTATCCACAGTGTAGGTACAGGGGAAGGGTTATCCACAGTGTAGGTACAGTGGTAGGGGAAGGGTTATCCCCGCTGAGACATGAACCGACTCTCAGCGATCGGCCGTGACTGAGGAGATACGGGTGGTAGTGGTGGTGTGTTTGTGTGGGGGTGGGGGTGGGGGGGGGGGGAGGGGGGTTGGAGTTGAGAGGATCTTGCCAATGGACAGGAAATCAAGCAACTGGGAAAGGGTGGGGGGAGGAGGAGGGCGATAAAGTCCACATTTTAACGAGAGGGTGGCCGGGGAGGGTGTAGATGGGTTACTCATTCCTAAATAATTTTAAAAAAATATAAAAAAATATGTGTGTGGGGGGGGGGGAGGGGGAGGGGGTAAACTTTAAAGTAAGGGGTTCGGGGGGGGGGGGGGGGTTCGGATTTACAAACAGAAAACAAATATTACCCTATTTTTTTTTTTTAAATACTAGTAGTCCAGAAGGTTGGGTTCAGGACCCCCCCTCCCCCGAAGATCCGCCCCTGTTGTCACACACAGCAGGGTCTGTCGCCGCGTTGAGTATCGCGTGACGACTGAAACTGCAGGTCAAACGACTTTCGGGACTTATAATTATTAGAATCCCGTTTCACGGTAACTCATTCAGCCCCACTGCCGTCAGTTCCCCAAATTTTGGAGGCGTCATCAAACGACTATGTACCATTTGAAGATGGATCGACCATGATAATTTAAGGGTAGTGCCAGATTAGCTTAGCACCGACAGACGCCAAGCTAATCTGGCACATCAAGGGGCGTGATGAGTAATGCAAATCCGCTGCGCCACCGCGTACACGATAGCTCAAGTCAGAATACTTGAGCTTAGTAGGCGGTGGCGCGCACGCGGTGGCGCAGCGGATTTGCATTACTTAGTAGTCAAAGCACTATCGACAGGCCCCTATGATCTGGCACTACTCTTGAATTATCATGGTCGACACATCTCCTGCTGTAGGGCGTCGGGGCTAAACGGGTTAATGTATAACCCTTATCATCGGAACTGTTACACCAGCGTGTGAAATCAGTCAAGTTTGACTAAAATAGCCTGTTCAAGGATCTGGCACCACCCTTGAACTAAAGCCATTCTGGCACCACCCTTGAACTAAAGCCATTGGTCTCATCCTTATCTGTAAGTACTGTAATGTAGCTTGCATGTGGCAGTGTACAAAATTGAAGCTTTTAGTCTCAGTCAGGGTATGCGGCGGATTGTGTTAATGATCGTCTGAGAACTGAAATAAAGGGTACACGGATTGTGTGACAGCAGTACCGGGCGTGTTTCAAGTGCACGTCAAGTTGTACAGTGATATGATCACGAACTGCCGATAACTTAACCCGCCCTTGCCTGCTGCTGAAAATACCGTTGGGAGAACTGACTGGCAAGACGCGCATGGTTACGTGTAATTGTCGTCGAACTCTCGTCAGTAGCAGTACGAAAATACCGTTGGGAGAACTGACTGGCAAGACACGCATGGTTACGTGTATTAATTGTCGTCGAACTCTCGTCAGTAGCAGTACGAAAATACCGTTGGGAAAACTGACTGGCAACGCGCTTGGTTACGTGTATTAATTGTCGTCGAACTCTCGTCAGTAGCAGTACGAAAATACCGTTGGGAGAACTGACTGGCAAGACGCGCATGGTTACGTGTATTAATTGTCGTCGAACTCTCGTCAGTAGCAGTACGAAAATACCGTTGGGAGAACTGACTGGCAAGACGCGCATGGTTACGTGTATTAATTGTCGTCGAACTCTCGTCAGTAGCAGTACGAAAATACCGTTGGGAGAAGGCAAGACGCGCATGGTTACGTGTATTAATTGTCGTCGAACTCTCGTCAGTAGCAGTACCGCAGGGGTTCACTCATGTAATCCCACGGCAGCAATTCGCTATTTAAAAATTTTTTTTTTTAGGTGTCACCTAACGACCATGCACCAGTTTGCAGGAGCGGATCCGCCACCATCAGTGATAATTTAAAGGTAGTGCAGATTAGCTTGGCGGGCGCCATCAGGCGCCAAGCTAATCTGGCACTACCTTTGAATTATCATGACACTACCTTTGAATTATCTGGCACTACCTTTGAATTATCATGGTCGATCCAGTGCGTCCCCAGGACTACGTAGATTTGACTACGCTTCTTATTCGTCGGACGGTATCGTCAGATGCAGTCTGAGTTGGAGTCATGGGGTCAAAGGAGTATAGTACACGCGTTTTCATCAGTGACGTATACAAAATTTAGTATATGTTTATTCATCGTCGGCGGGTTTGGTATCGCCGCGCTGCCCGTCCCACACTCAGCTAGCCGAGTCGACACGTTTTGTCATGCCGCCACACGTTTTCCGTATCATGTCATCAAAGGAGAACATGTCAGCGCCCTCGGGGTCCGGGCGCATGGAGCTAAGTTTAAGTTGACACGAGGGCACAACTGACTGAAGAAGTGACAAAGCCCCGGCTCAGCTTGACAGCAACAGCAACGCCCAGCCCGGTGGTAAGTCGGTGACGAGGCGAATTTCCTCCCATTTTGCAAAAGATATAGATCCTCATGATCCCGTGCAGTTTTCAGGGGCTCGTGAGGATCTATACCATTTGCAGCACGGTCAGTGCGATTATGCGTGTTCCCTTCCTCGGCAGGAGGAAGAATCAACTCGTGACTGCGCACCCCCGCCCTCTCGGCCTCAGCCGGAAAAACGACGGAATAACCCGACCTGCTCGGGGGTGTCATTAGCTCAGGCGCGTGACCTCCTGCACGCTTGATGCAGTGCAAAGGTCATGTGGTACTTTTGCACGTGTTTAATTTTTTTTTTTTTTTTAAAGAAATGAAATGTTAGCTAGTTGCCACAGGTCTGTTTTCAGGAATGAACTTGCCTGAGAAAAAAACTTATCCCGTTCAGTGACGAGAAAATGTGAAAACTACCCAACTCATATGCAAGAGGCATCACCTGTATATCCTCATGAGCGGCCATTGCCGTTGCGGGGCTCATGAGGATCTATGCCCTTTTGCCGACACCATTTTGAATCCGGACAGATGAGATTTTCTGGTATTGAATTACTACTTAGTGGCCATCTTTGCAGAAAACACAATCTGAAAAGGCACTGAACGAGTTAAAATGGAATAGCATTCGTCTCGCAGAGATTATTATTGTCTCAGCTGCCGCTTTGCGGTGCGCGGTGACGGCCCCCCCCCCCCCCCCCACTTATAATCAGTTACCGCGCTGAGACGCAATGGCTAAACTGCGGCGTTTACCAGTGGGGTCGTGACCGGTTACGTCATCGGCAGTCGAGTCTAGGTCACTTTGCGTGACAATGTCAGCGTGAGAGCTTTCTCCGCAGCCTTCATCAGCAGCTGAGTTATGTAACTGATAATCGCGTATAGTGCAAACTGTCCGTTGTAAATGCGGTGTGGTTTTATGTATGGCCACTCCGCGTTAGGTATTCAGCGCACACGCAGTGGGGGAAACTGCGTCGCAACGAGAACGTTTTTGTCACTGATGAGGGCGTTAAATTACGCACTATCAAATGCCTATGAAGTTCGGCATATCAGTGGCATTATTCAACGCGTTTGTTGGATGAACAGAGTGTCTGTTTTCAAAAGGCTGCGTGCTTATTTTTATTCTCATATTCGATCGCTAATTAACACATTATGCACCCGAATATACAATTATATTAATTTAAAAAAAAAAAAAATCTGTTTTTAGGTCTGCACCACAGTTCTGAGACAGATCAACCATGATAGTTCAAGGGTGGTGTCGGAATAGCTTGGCGCCTGCATATCTGTTTTTAGGTCTGCACCACAGTTCTGGAGACAGATCAACCATCATAGTTCAAGGGTAGTGTCGACACCACCCTTGAACTATCAATGTCAGTCCACATCCTGCTGTAGCATGTTCGGGCTTTGCGAGTTAAACGATCGTATATATAAGAATACTTCAGGATAGCTCAATGATAACGCACAGAAAACAACACGCGTGGAATTCATCACACCACTTTTATTTGCAACACCACAGTCATCCTCGATGCATACACGAGGCATGTGCAAACGCCAAAACCCATAACACTCATTTTTGTTGTTGTTGAAGATAGTTGCATTGTACAAATTACATTCCTCAAACACATGCAAAACAAAAATCATTAAACCTGACTAAAAATGCATTTTTTTCTTTTAAAAAACCCAACAAAACTGTTGATGAAGTGTGTGTGTGTGTGTGTGTGTGTGTGTGTGTGTGTGTGTGTGTGTGTGTGTGTGTGTGTGTTTTCAAGAATCACCTGCCGATGGTGGGTACCAAACCCGATTACCAGAACCTTTCAACAGACATGTTAATAGACTTACGCACTAGTTGGTTGGTTGGTAGTACATGGCTTAACCCATTCAGCCTTGAGTCCCTACAGCAGCAGACTGACTGACCATGATAATTCAAGGGTAGTGCTAGATTAGCTTGGCGCCTAAAGGCGCCAAGCTAATCTGGCACTACCCTTGAATGATCATGGTCAACCCATCTCCTGCAACTGGTACATAGTCATTAGGCAACACCTCCCAAAGGCTGAGGAATGGGACCTTGGGGCTGATAGGGTTAATGTCCTGACAGCAACACTAGAGACTTAATCAGAACGTGCCCGCACCGCAAGCAAACCCCCCCCCCCCAAAAAAAAAAAAAAAAAAAAAAAAAAAAAAAAACCCAACAAACCCCACCAAAAAAAAAACAAAACAAAACAAAAAAAAAAAAAAAAAAAAAAAAACCAACAGAACACAGCACGCATATCACTAGCCAGTCTAAAAGAACATAGACCGAAGACACCTTGGGGAGTCGAGACAAAATGGCTGAAAATATCAGTCATACATCAAACACAGGAAAAACTTAACCCTTTGTCTGTTGGTCAATCCTTTTGTTAACCCAAGTAGCCCCGACACACTACAGCATTTGATAGATCGACCACCACAATTCCAGGGTAGTGCCAGATTGGCTTGGCGCCATCAGGCGCCAAGCCAATCTGGCACTACCCTGGAATTGTCATGGTCGATCCATCTCCCGCAACTGGCACATAGTTGTTAGGTGACACCTCCAAAATTTGGAATACGGGCCTTGGGGTTTAATGGGTCAAGGTGATTCGTATAAGCAGGCATTACCTTGACGAAAAGTTCAACTGGCAGCCAAAAGTTAAAATAAGTTAAAGCCAAATCCACAATACTCTTTTAACACAAAAGGTGAAACGGGACAGATTTGAAATCGACAATCACACCCATGCAAGAAAATCCACATTTTGTATGCAAAAACAAATAGCGATCTGTAAGCGAAGTTCGTGAAAATTATGCGTCCACTACATGCAAACATTAACCTGTACACCCACGAACATGTGTTTCTCCTCATGTCAAACATGGAACACCCTGATAAATTACAAACACTAGACAGCACAGCTGCTTGGCTCATAAGACTGATTTTTTTGGGGGGCACCCTTATTTCTATCACGATACACTATCAATAAAGTAACGGCCACGATATCGTGACTGTTTAACCCCTTTCAACCCCAAGCTCCCATTTCTCAAACCGTGGAGGTGTTGCCTAATGACTATGTTACCAGTTGCAGGAGATAGACTGACCGTGATAACTTGTATACAAGGATAGCTTGGCGCCGGAAGGCGCCAAGCTAATCTGGCGCTACCCTTCAATTATCACGGTCAATCAATCTCGTGCTGTAGGGACTCGGGGCTGAATGGCTAATCTGGCGCTACCCTTCAATTATCACGGTCAATCAATCTCGTGCTGTAGGGACTCGGGGCTGAATGGGCGTAATGTCATATTGTATTTGTCGCTGTTCACCGTTATACCTAACATCGTGACTATTTACAGAGCCAAAGTGTCTGTCAAGTCTGCAAATAAAGACACCGAGTCCGGCCGACCGTGTCTTGCACACATTATGTTCAACCCGTTCAGCCCTGACGCACTACAGCAGGAGATGGGCCGACCATGATAATTCAAGGGCAGTGCCAGATTAGCTTGGCGCCTGTCGGCGCCAAGCTAATCTGGCATTGCCCTTGAATTATCATGGTCGATCCATCTCCTGCAACTGGCGCGTAGTCATTAAAATGACGCCTCCAAAATTTGGGAAATACGACCCTCGGGCTGAATGAGTTGGACGTGCAGTTTTGTGCACCCAAACATGTACTGTATTTGGCATAGGCAAGATTACAGAATGAATTGAATGAACCTCAGGCAATGAGGTTAACCCATCCAGCTCCCAGGCACTACAGCAAGAGATGGCCGATTAACCATGACAATTCAAGGGCAGTGCTAGATTAGCTTGGCTGTGTCAAGCGCCAAGCTAATCTGCCACGACCCTTGAATTGTCATGGTCAATCCACCTCCTGCAGCTGGTACACAGTCACGAGGTGACAGCTCCAAAATTCGGGACGTGGCTGCAGCATTAAATGGGTGAACTGAGTGAAAGGAAAGTATTAACCCTCTGGCTGTTGAAAGCATGTTTCCTGGCGATTCCTGTAGGAATCGCTGCGGCTAAAACCGCTACCCACTGCCAAAGTGTTCACGGGAATGACTTGACGAATGCACCAGTACACCAACACAAAAGGTGCCATGCACAAACAAATGAAATGACGTTCATAATGATACCAACACAATTAGGGAAATGACTTGACCTAGATTTAATGATCACATCAAGACGAACAGTTACCAGATATGGTGCAATACTGCGAGATATAGCCCTCCACCCCATCGGGAAAAAACGAAGAAAAAAAAAAAAACCCGTTCAAACTAAAAGCACAACTGTACATCAACTTGTTGACATATTCTACCCCAGGGCTGAAATCCCCAAATACTTAAGTCGCCCTCTGAAGGACTGTATTACAAATCTAGACAGATCGAGCATGATAGTTCAAGGGTGGTGCCAGAATAGCTTGGCGCCTATGGGCGCCAAGCTATTCTGGCACCACCCTTGAACTATCATGCTCGATCCATGTCTTCCTGTGGTGTGTCCGGGGTTGAATGAGTTAAGCAATGTTGTGATTTAGCTTTTATAACTAATTCAGATAAATAAATGAGGTATCAACACACACACACACACACACACGAAAACATACAGTACAGACAAATTCATGCATTTTTTTTTTTTTTGGAGGGGGGGGGGGGGGGGGGGGGGGGCTGTCCGCAACGCTTCTTGTCAGGAATCATCGTGACAAAAAGCACCACCGACAGAAAAAGGGTTATAAGATCGTTAATGACCTGCATTACAAACAAACACCCCAACTAGTGCAACTTCTGACTGACGTCAGCCTCGTCCATACTGAACACCCTGGAGCCAAAAGGTCGCGCTGCATTATTTGCATCCGTGTTTATCGTGGTGCCAAACATACTTGGTGTTGAGAGTAAAAACACCCAGCAAGCGAAAGGTCCTCTGGCCGATGCCAGCCTTCACACGGATGTGCACCGGCCAGTTAAGGCAGACGTCGGCCAGAGGCCTGTTTGCTCACTGGACACGGACATGGGGAATCATGGGCGTTACCGCTTGGTTAGTTCGGGGTTTAACGTCCACGGCACCGAAGTGATAATGGACGGCCCTGACGGGTGGGTTATGGGGGAACAGGGAAATCTATTGCCTATCGAGTATGACCTGAACACTGATCAATTCAGGCGCACTGCAACTGTGCCACTTTGATTTACCAGGACCTTTCAACGGACATGCTATACCGCGTTGTAGCCGATTTCATAATATTCTGTAGCATGCAATACGGAGGCTGGCCTGTGGTACAAAAGCTAAAAAGACAATTTTTGTTTGTGGCCGAGATGCCTACTAACAATTATTGCACTTCAATTTTTGGAATACACACATGCACATGTGTTCGGACAACAATCATTGGCAAAATTACATGGAAAGAAATTGTCGTAACTAGCCAACTTCGTATCTGATTATTTACATGTATCAGCTATGCAGTTTGCCAGTTACATCCAGAAAATTATGTTTATTTTCAAGCACATCTAAAATAATAATAATTATTTGAGAAATGGGACCTTGGGCTAATAGGGTTAATGTAACAGGCAATCACACAGACTGCAAGCACTTACTACATGTGAACGTTTGAATTTGATGGAATGATACAAATCACAAACTGAAACAGTCGGGCAAAACCATAAGAGTAAAGCGCTATGACACACAGAATTAAATAACCCTTTGGCTCCCAGAATGAAATAACTTCCGATCTATAGAATGGAAGTCGTTTAGTTCTATGAGTCAAAGGGTTAATCCCCTCATGCAAGCAGTCATGAGTAATCTGTCCAATCCAAGGAAACTAGTGACTGCAAGCACAAGGGGAAGCAATCGTGTTAAAAAAATACATTCAACATAAATTTGTATACAATGCATCAACAAAATTCATATCGTCATCATTAACAAACACAATTTGAAAAATTTTTCTTACTGAATCAATGAAAGCACAATAGCTGCAAAAGAGTCGCATAGCGTTGCCATCGGCAACGCTATGCGACACTTTTGCAGCTGTTGATGCAGGGCCCCTCCTGGAATGAGTTAACACGTGTGCACGCACACTTCTCTCATCTGCGCTTCATTTGCATGAACTCTCTACCTGATACGCTGCAGAATCACAAGAGTAATATTATAGTCATAACAACATCCTGTTTGTACTCAGAAGGCACCAATGACAGCACAGTATACATACACCAGACATGAGACCAGGGTGAGATCAAATCCTAGGAAAGCAAAGAGTCCAGGACTCGCAACTCGCAATCAGTATATTTTCATGTGGGGGAACTTTCACAAAACACCTACATTCATCTTACAGTGCAAGCAATGAGTTCAAGAAAAATAAAAAGTGTTTTTGCTTTTTCTCAACAAATTTGCACCGATTTAAAATATAACCCAAATGCAGGAAAAACATTCGGATTTCCGAAACAAATTCGAAAAAGTCCCATGTCTGATACACACACGTCGAGGTGATTCTGCAACTAGATTAAACTTGGCAGTAATTCTACGTTTGCTGGGGAGCCCCCACGGACCGTAACCCTTTGGCTGCTGCAAACACTTCTTGTCAATGCGATTCCCTCGGCTGTCAGCGGTGCTTTTTTTTGTTGTTGTGAAGGTCACAGTGGCAAAAAGTGCTTCCAAGCCTTGGCAAAGAGCGCTACTGCCTGTCAAATGGCCAATCACTGACATACCCGTGACTATACCGATCCTGAGGACTTTCAGTAATTCAAGCTGAAAAGTTCATATAACTTACTATTTGTGAGCAGCATATGTCACTTTGGCCGAGGTTGGGTAGACGCCCAGGTTGGGACCCAACAGTTAATACTGTTGGTACTAGAGAATTCATTGAACAATTGATTTTTGTGAGGAAAAAGAATGATAGGTAATGACAGGTGCTCTCTCAAGTAGAAATCTTGCAGGGGACACAGTGTCACCTGTCGTTAAAGACCATCAATACCTCAGGCAGGTGGCCACAACCACCCAAATGATGGTCTTTAATGACAGGTGACCCCTCAAAAGGCTGGTCACTCAAAACAGGCTCTGCTGTGCTTGATTTAACCCATTCAGCTCTAAGAGTTATACTGACCATGATAATTCAAGGGTAGTGCCAGATTAGCTTGGCACCTGACGGCGCCAAGCTAATCTGGCACTACCCTTGAATTATCATGGTCAGTCCACCTCCTTCAACTGATACACAGTTCTAAAACGATGCACCCGAAATTTCAGAAATGCAGCTTTGGGGCCAAATGGGTTAATTTGTGATTGTGTACTGGCCCCTGTGTTTGTACCACGGACAGCCCGAAGAACCGCAGCAATCACTGCCAACTGAAACCCTGTTAAACTGCTGATACAAACCCTGTTCTTGGTTTAAATGTACACTGTGTCAGTGGCGTAACAAGATATTTTACATTGGGGAGGGGTGGAAGAGTGGGGTGGGGGTGGGGGTGGGGGGTGGGGCAGGTTGTACATTGCTTAACGTTCCCACAGCAACAAGACTTTCTCAGGACATGCCTGCACTGATTGCAAAAAAAGAGAAAAAGTAGAATATTGAATGTATGTCACCAGCTGGTTTGATATGCTAAATAAATCTAAGACACGCTAGGGATACTGCACCTTCATGCTATTTATCGTATCCTAGTTTGAGGGTTGGGAGGAAGGGGGCGGTGGGGGTTGGGGGTTGGGGGTGGGGGTGGGGGTGGGAGGGGTCAATATGTGTAGCATTACTTTACAGTCTCAAACGATTTTTTTCTACAGAAATATATTTCCTACAAAAAAATAATAAATTAATCAACATGTTACATTTGTTTCCTAAAACATTTTGTTTCCCCTGCCCAAAATATTCCAGGAGCATGAGGATGCTGTGGTCACTTCCCTGTTTTTTTCTTGCGGAGTTATTGCGGGTTGTAGCTCCCCCTTCCTGCCCCCAATTCCCACATCACTGTGTATGGTCGAAATTGGACAAAAAACCCCAACAAAGCACTAACGCAGAACCCCCCTATCCTCCCCCGCACCCCTTCAACCCCCCCCCTTCCAAAAAAAAAAAAAAAAAAAAAGTACACGAATCAAATTTTTGTTCACATCTTGAATTCGTTGTGGTGAGCCAATATAAACACACTGAATATCACAATCAAAAGTATCATATTACATGTACATTGTACTGTACATTAACTCATTCTACCCCAACACCGAAATCCTTAAATGTGGCCGTTGTCCTCTGAAGACTGCATTGCAGTGCAGGACACAGATCGACCATGATAGTTCAAGGGTGATGCCAGAATAGCTTGGCACCCATAGGCGCCATGCTATTCTGGCATCACCCTTGAACTATCATGGTCGATCCTTATCTTCCTGTGGTGTGTCTCGTGTAGAATGAGTTAACATAACACATTCACGGTTTATCAATGAACACACCGATACTGATCTCTAATGTTGCGATTCCCCCATCTGGGAGTTCTGCTTTGAGAACACAACAGTTCCGGCGATAATAGTTCCAGTTAGTTAGTTATTAGGGTTTAACGCTGAGCAGGCGACTAGGGCCATCTCACGGTGGGTGGGCATGATAGTCCAAGGGTGGTGCCAGAATAGCTTGGTGCCTAAAGGCACCAAGCTATTCTGACACCTCCCTTGAACTATCATGGTTGATCACGTCTTGCTGCAGGGTAAAAGGCAAAACACACTGAACACACCCCACAGTTGATATGGCAGGGGAGACTATCACAACAAATGCACTGTTATGTGATATGGCAAATGACACCCCAGTGAGCTAAAGTCCCTCGGACACTCATCACCTGCAGTTGGCCTACACACAACAGCACAGGCCAGCTGTAGCTGACGTCATCCCAGGGACCCATCTGGATTATGGCGCTGTGGCAAGTCGCTGAACCGTCGCCAAACGTTGCTTGTGTGTACTCGTTCTCAAATGATGGGCTTTCTGTGCTCATATACTACTAATAAAAATAATAATAGTAATAATAATAACACACTCTTATAATGCACAGCATCCCTTATAAAAAGGCTGCAAGCGCAACACAGGAAGAAACACATGTACTATACACGCAAAGATGAAACAGAAAACGTACCTCACATGTATATCTTACCAACAGGTCCAAATGTTCATGCCTCAACTCTATGCCCGAATATTAAAACCCAACTGATCAACGTTCATAAAATCACATGTACTTACAGTTACGACTAATAAAAGGCACTTGAGATTTCTCATATCGACTCTCTCAGAACAGGCAAGCAAAGCACCCAGGCGTAGAGACTGCTTGTGGTCTGTAATGCCTCACCCTTTGACCCATTCAGCCCTGACGCACTGCAGCAGGAGACAAATCAACCATGAAAATTCAAGGGTAGTGCCAGATTAGCTTGGCGCCTTGTGGCGCCAAGCTAATTTGTCACTACCCTTGAACATAGACCATAAATAACCGGACCGCTCTCTCTCCTGCTTCCGGTCTCTGCACTCGTCGCGCAACTATTCTTGCGCATCAGTCAACTCATTATTCCGGTTCAGTACATCGGAGAGCTTTTCACGTGGATTGTTTCTATGATTTTGGTTAGTGGTGCAGTTTGTAAAGTGTCTTTTGTCTTGCATTATGCCTGGTGCAAGTTGTACGATTGTGGGCTGTGGTGCATGCAACGGAAAGCACAAGGGGCTGTCGTTTTTCTCCATTCGCCAACCAAAGGACTTGAAGTGGGAGAGAGAGCTTGTTCACGCCGTGAATCGTGCAGACAGCAATTTTAACAAAGACACTGCAAAGATTTGTTCTAGACACTTTCGACAGGAATGCGTGAAGTTGGGTAAGTATTATTTACCTAGAATATAAGCTCGTTCTAATCATATTAAGTTCAATTCACTATACAAAAGTTTTATCCTGCGATTTATTCGGGACTCTTGCATGATGTTAATATCGTAAGCAAAAGTAGCAGTACTCCCCAGTAGCACACGTGTGTACTTTCACTTTCAGTAAGTATTCAGTTCTGAGTCTTATTCGGTTTGCTACTTCATGCAGAGGAACGATAGAACGGAATAGAAATCACAGGAGTATAATTAACTGTCAATTTTGTTTATGGTTGATCACTATATAATTTGTGTCTTTGCAAATTTCTTATTTTTCTGGTATTATGTTGCTGTAGGTCCTGGTGGGAAAAAAACGGTATCTTCTACCCGGGAGCCTTCCAACAGAGTGTATACTTTTCAAGTCCATTGTCACAAGGCAACCTCCTCCAAGAAAAGAACCTGTAAGTGTCTATTTATCTTATAAAATCCTGTTGACAGTGTTGTATGACATTTGATAACATCCCATGGAGCAGTAGATCCATATCCGATGAACAGTTGTGCACTTGCCCATGCAGTTATGTCGATTTTGTACTTTAGACTTGGGCATTCATTTCTCCATTGTGGCATAAATCTGGTTTTGCCTTTGGCATTGATTTCTCCAGGGTTTATGATCAAATTGCAATAAAATTAATTTATGACTATATTAAGAGGATAGTCCTGTAACTTTCCCAGGGCATGTGCAGTGCGCATAACTCTGTTTAAAGGGGTCACACAATTACATGGAAATGTCACATGTTTATATAAAATATATTTCCATTGGATTGAGGTCAAATTTAAAATTTGGTGTATAGTGACCTTATGAGGTGGTATTGTCAGTGCAATAATTCAGACTAGGCCAGTAGGGGCTAAACTGTTTAACAAAAGTGTGCTCATATCCTCAGTGCTTTTGGACCGATTTCATGGACATTTCACTTGAAGTGGCCACGACAACGTTTGTCACCCAGGTCATGGCCACAGGGTCAAGATGACTGAATTTCTTTGTACTGTCACATGAAGGCAAATTTGTTTTATTGGCAGTACACTTTTCGCAGACAGCAATTATGTCTCTTGTGCATAAAAGGATGCTATGGGGTGGGGATGTAATTTTTGTTTATTGGCAAAACCTGTTATAATAATAATAATGATATAATAGAATATTATTGTTATCTATTTGGTAACATTATGCATCATAATACAACTTCACACTTTTTAAAGGGATTACTCTGATACCTGAATTTCTTTGTGTGTATTTCAGGTAGCACGTGAACCACCTCTGGTGCCTGTCAAGGTTGTCTACAATAACTTCAGTGATGTTAGAAAAGCTGCATCAAAATTGCAAGCTCCATGGTGTGTAGTTCTGCACTCCGATGCCCAAGTTGTAGCTGTTTCACTAACGCCAACTGGTATTGGACATCTGCAAGTTAGCATCACCCCAGATCTATCCGCAGTGGTTTCTGTTTTTGGACTGCAAGCACCCCACCTGACGGCCAATATTGAATCAACTCACCTCTCTAAACATCTAACAGCTTTGATTGGTCTGCATGTATGTCCAGGTGTAGTGGACCATGCCCTGCAGAAATTTGCCGAGCTCCCAACTGGACAGGATCTATATTACAGACATGTACTCTATGTCTCAGAGACTTCTTCTATAACACATTCTTCTACTGCTCGATCAAGTACCTGTCATTTGCTGGTGAAAGAATCCTCCAAGATCTGTAACGACTGCCTTGAAGTAAAGAACTTACTACTGCGAAAACAGGCAAGAGCACATGCAAACGAAAAGACGCCAATTCTAAACAACAATCCATTGGTGTCAGTGTCACACAAAAAGCTGAAGCAAGCGTTCAAGACCATTCGCAAGCAAGCTGCTACGCTGAAACTACAACTGGAAAACTTCAAAAAATCTCTGAAGACGGACTCCGTTATAGTGAGCGACACCTTGCATGAGTCTTTGATCAGTGCCATAAGTTGAATTTGAGCAACCATGACGTTTTTTGATTTCTTATCAAACATCAAAAGAATTACTCATTTTTTTGCCATTCCAAAACAAAGGGAAGTAATGAAGTATGAATTATAAATAAAATAATAAACCGACCAACGCTTCTTATTTTTTGAGGGGGAGGGGTGGTCATGTCACCCTTAATACAATATTTTGTTTTTATTTGGCCTAACAGTGAAAGCATTTGTGTCATTTGTCGCACAGTAAGCAGACTGCTAATTATTTAGACCACAAGCACTTTTCAGTGAAAATCAGAGGTATATTATTTGCTTTTATGTTCATATAACTTATAATTTTTTTGGGTGGTAAAAGTTTCGGTTCTCTTAATTAAAATTGACTAAAGCGAACTGTTCTGGCTCTAATACTGCACGTTCATATTTAGATTCATTGTGTGTTAACAATAGTTTATGTTGTAGCTATGTTGTAAAATTGTATGTTACAGTTGGAATGGTGTTGGAAGAATACATTATATATATTTTAATTCTGTCTTTCATTTTGGTGTGTTGTTCCTCTAATGTTCTCTGCTTAACTCATTCTACCCCGGACACACCACAGCAAGATAAAGATCGACCATGATAGTTCAAGGGTGATGCCAGAATAGCTTGGCGCCTATGGGCGCCAAGCTATTCTGGCATCACCCTTGAACTATCATGGTCGATCTGTGTCCTGCGCTACGCTAGAGTCTTCAGAAGACAACAGCAAAATGTGGGGATTTCGGTGTTGGGGTAGAATGGGTTAACATGCACTAATACACCATAAAACAAGAGCACCCAATACGAGACATATTCAAACGAGTCATGCTTTCTAACACTGGTGGGACAGGTACTAGAAACATTTATTGTATAAATATCAATACATTGTAGAAATACAATACAATATAACTTTATTGTCTGATGTTCATCACATACAGAAATTTGTCTTTGGCTCGTCGTTCGCAAGAAGCATGCAATAATGCCAATAATTATATCCTTTTTATATACACAATCAGCAGAGACACATTCATTTCTAATGACACAGCAGCAACCCTAAATTCCAATCGAATACATTCATAATCTAAACCCCACATCAATAATAACTAATAATTTTACATTCATGCAGAAAAAGCACACGCACACACACCCACACACAACATAATCTAATAACAGCACAAGTTAAGTGTTGTCTTAAACTATACATATCACGGCCTATACATGATTATAATGGCAGTGCTTAAAAGGTAGAGGCATGACTAGAACATTCTACATTTACCTATACATAGACAGTCAACAAGCAATTACATAATACAGTGCAGTAACAACATTCTTAAAACATTAGTAATAAAAAACACAGCAAAGACACAACTGAGCCTTTCTCATAACTAGATTAAATTTAAGAGTACCATAACAATGGTTAGGATCATTAAAATAACAAGATACATGTTATGTGACTAGAACAAGTTCATTCAATCTACTAATTAAGAATGTCATAGCTCAGCAAATTACATCCAAGCATTCGTGACAATTATGATGTTAAGTAAAATGAATATATATATATGTCATACTGCTATACAACATTCACCCATTACCCCATCGCTTACCCCCCACTCCCACCCACACAGTCTACATTGGCACACCCTATCGATGCAGCACATACAAAAGCAACGCTGCACGTTCACGCCTATAATAATAATAAATTCATGGAAAGCATCAAAAACACTAAAACTTAGGTATGCTCAATGCAGCGCACAAAAGCAAGGCAATAATGCACTCACATGATTGAGAAAAAATTCTGTTGCGAAGATGATTGGTTGAGTAAAATTGTTAAAACACCTAAAAGCTGTTGGGGGGAAAAAAAAGGTCGGAATAATGGTTCCTGATGGATTTGGGGGAACTACTTAAGCTGTTTACGGATACCCTTTGCTTTTTTTGTTGTCTTAGTTCTTCGCCTAAACGAGTCCATGATTGTCTTGCATTTGTGATACATCCTCACCTTGAAATAGAGGTGAACAACATCTTCCAAGATCTTTTCTTTCGTACTGTCTGACACATCAGTCTTGCATAAAATATCATACAAGCAAGTAGACACAGACTCTGACTGACTGCATCTTTCAAGATATGTTTTAAATGAAGCATTCACACTTGATGCATCTCCAAACAACTCCCTGAAACACATTTCAAGACCCAGAAAAATCTGAACGCTATTTGGTTTCAGTTTGATCAAACCACCTCTGTCGAGAATGCTTGTCAGTGTCTTTCTGGTACCTGCAGTAGCATCAATTCCAGTTTTAGTAGTACTGTCACCATCACTGCATGTTAGTTTTTCCAGGCACTTGATGATCCTTGCCCCAACATCTTTATCTTGGAGTCTTCTTGCCTTTTGTCTGAGTTTTTGGATTACAAAACCACCAATGTACTCGACAATGTCATGCTCAGTGTCAAGAAGGGGCATGCTTATTTCAGAACACACTTGTTCAGGTTCATATTGAAGCTGAATTAACAGCTCAAATGTTTTCAGACACAACCATGGGGCTACAATTTCTGATGATCTTTCTGCAACAGTGGACATGTTTTCTGTGCACATTTGATGAAACTTGGTGTAGGCACGTTCCTTTGCTGTATTTTTAAATTTGTGTCGTGGTACCAAGCAGTTGTTCAGGAACTGGAGAACAGGCAGCATCACACTGCCTAAAAAAAAACCAACAACAACATCGTATTAGAGAACAGGTTGACATTCACTTTGCAGCAACAGTAAAACCAATTTCTTGTTCCTTTTATAATGTAAGCTCTTGCTCAAATAGAAAGATATTAAAATAATGCCTGTTTCTATCAGAATCAAAATGCTTTTTGGATACCACACAGGAATCAATTGATAATTAATTAAAATAGACAGCAATAGCACTGTCACATGGCTAAAATGTAAAAAGACATCCTGATCACACACAATTCATACACCTACACCACATTTACAATAACATTTTAATAAATATATACTGCACAATATTATGTATCCACACTAATATAATTATCAAGTACTAAAACTCATTCAGACAAATTACAGCAAGCACATTCACTTCGATTTTCATTAAATAAAATAAAAAATGCAACAGTCAAAAAGGGATTATAAGAGTCATCACAGAACACATCTCACTACAGAACAATGAAAAATGGTAACAAAAATAAAAACAATGCTTGCACTACTCACACTCACATTGTGCATGTGAGTGTGAGTACTGCAAGCATTGTTTTTATTTAATGCTTTGTGAACCAGTACATCCACACCAATAGTAGATATTTAGATGTGCATTTTGTGTCATCCCACTGATTTCTGAACACTGTAGAAAGGTGAAAGGCAGGGATAATGGGGGAACATATGATGGTACGTACTGTCTAAGTTTTTGCAGATTTCACGAACGCTCTCTGGCATACAGTCATCTCTTTGCAGCTCTCCGCAAGCCTGGTTAACAATATTCACCGTCAGCTAGGAAAAAAAAAGGTTAACAGCGCCATTAATACATTAGGCAATTAAAGAGAATGCGACATGTATACCCATTGATTAAAAAACAGGCACAGACTAAGTTAAACCAAGAACAATTAAAATGTTAGCCTTCATGCTCCCTGACAATTTATTTAGTTCTTTTGTGTTGTATAGTTATTTTATTTTTTTGTTGAGGGGGAAGGGAGGAGGAACGTACGTGTTACTTTAACCAAAAGTTTGTCACTTTCCCTCAACCCTTACTGTTGTACACGTGAGAGATTAAAAATCAGTTCTTTGTAATGGTACAAATATTATTGATTAATACTTTTTGCACTAATATGTACCTTGACAACGTTGGAAGTGGCGGGTAACGCCGAACTGGCAGCATGCAGACACTCTCCAACATCTTGGTCCTGATCGAATTCCTGGTTTAGATATTATAAGAATGTTAATACAGCTCGGCAGAATTATAGTGGAAAGAATAATTACAGATCTGTCTAGATAGAAGCTACAGACTAATTTATGACAGATTTACAATACAGTCAATTATATTTCAACAGTTTCCATCTCGTGTAAACGTGAAACTAATACTAGAACACTTCACTTGATCTACTCCAGCAGCCTATCACGTGTGACACAAATAAACGATAGAATGCACAAAGGAAGACTTCAATCGAAATATAAACCGTCAAAAAACAAAAAAGGCTACCATGTATGCCCCTATTTATTGAATAAGTGTTCAAGGTAGAAAATCTTGGGAATGTTTGCTCCTCTTTACCTGCAAAACAGTGTCGATCTCCATCTGTTGTTGTGTGTGGAAACAAAAGCGGATGCGTAGGATGACTAAATCAATTGACGCATGCGCGACGGGAGTTCGGCCTGCGGTTCGTCTGTTTCTCGGCAAAGAGATGCTTGTCCGGTTATTGTGGTCTATGCCTTGAATTATCACAATCGATCCATCTCCTGAAACTATCACACAGTTGTTGGGCAACACCTCCAAAATCTGCGGTTAAATGGGTTAATCACACATGTGGTTTAGCACTTTTCTGATGATACCAATCAACGCAAAAGACGAGTGACTACGAGTGCGAATACTGTGGTCAGATTTTTACGTCTTCCAGATGCTGGCTGTACGCTGAAGCTGATCTGTCTTCCCCTGGAAAATACACTGACGAGCAAAAGAAATGTGACATTTTCAGAACTTTATTTTAAAAAAATGTCTCATTTCTCGTGCTTGTCAGCAAAGGACAGTCATCAGACACACTCACTAGGGCGTTTCTTGTAGCAGTCACCGCAGGACATCATACGGTGAGGACAGTACAGTCAGCCTCCATTTCATCGGCGAACCTTTTTCATCATCTTCAGGGTTTTCTGCATCAAAGGAGCTTGACGGATGAACGCTGGAAAACAAAACGACATCTCTAAACTCTTTCTGTGTTGGTAGCAGTTTTAGTCACGATGATTTCTAAAATAATCGTGACTGACACTGCTACCGACACGCAAAGGCTTCAAATTTGTGCCAAAGTCATGGTGTCTGAATATTATGTTGTTTATCCCAATCAGCCCTGACGCCCTACAGCAGGAGATGGGTCGACCATGATAATTCAAGGGTAGTGCAGGTTAGCTTGGCGCCTGTTGGCGCCAAGCTAATCTGGCACTGCCCTTGAATTATCATGGTCGATCCATCTCCTGCAACTGGTGCATAGTTGTTAGAGGATGCCTCCAAAATTTGTGAAATACGGCCGTCGGGCTGAACGAGTTAAAAATGTGACAGGCTGCCAACCCTCCGAAAAGAAAAGAAAAGGAAAAGAAAACCAACAAGAAAACAACAAAAGAAACATAACTGTAGCCATTTTCCCCTTAGAATGCTAATGAACAAATCATCTCCCCTGCTGTTGTATCTCCCAGGCAAAGCCAAAGTCCAACACAGTAATGATTTCAGTTCACTTTAATTTTACCCCTTGGTTGCCTGTGGATGCAGATCATGTTTGCAAAATCTTTGTTAACCCATATCATGCTAGGCTAAAAGCTTCAAATTTGTACACTGCCATGTGAAAGCTGCATTATAGTACTTACAGATAAGGATATAGACCAATGGCTTTAGTTCAAGGCGCCAAGCTATTTTGGCACTACCCTTGAACTTTTTTAGTCAAACTTATTTCACACTGGTGTATTCCGAATGACCCGAGAGACCCCCCAGTTGTTCAAGGCAGACAGATAGAAAGTGGCGTCAGCAAGTGCATTTAAAAAATGTTGAGGGCATAATGCCTTTTGTCCACCACAAAGGTGATTTCAGATACGGCGTTGAAAAGGGTCTAAAAATTTTGATCCCACTGAGGTTTGAACCCTCGACCTTATGATGGAGAGTCTGACGCTCTAGTGCCTGAGCCATCTCAAGTCTTGGAGTTGCGTTTCTGCACAGCTATATCCTGTCCTTGCTGAACTCCCTTGTACATGCAGCGACCAGCATGGTAAACGGTCCAATCTCGCACTGCGGTATATCATACCGGTGGCTGCATACAAAAGGGAAATAACCACCATATTTAATCAAATTATCCCCCTCACGTCTCTCCTCGTCACTGGGGCGTCCAAGAGGAACGGGGTCGGCACTTGATCGCGCAGCGCTGTGTCTGTTTTGCACTGCTGCCGACGCAGCCAGGGACGCAGTGCTAGGTTTGCCTCGGACCACGCCTGCTGTGCCAAACTTCAACTGTTGTCGTCGCACTTCGCGAGGGGGCTTGACGGTCGAGTCTATGAATGCCATTTTGACTTCACGACCTGCAGTAAGACGAGTCAAAGGTAATCGCAATCATCTTATTGCCTCTGGACTGCCGGTAAACTGAGATGACTGTTAAACTTTCAGAACTAAATGACTCCCATTCTATAGAATGCAAGACATTTAACCCTTTACTGTTGGTAGCGCTTTATGTCGTGGTGATTCCTCCAGGAATCATTGTGGCAAAAAGCGCTACCAACAGCCAAAGGACTAATAATTCCTACAATGAAGAGCACCAGCGTCTGCGTGCACAAATGTGCCAATACTTTCCTGATGCACACAACAAAAATGAAATTCTGTAACTCATTTTACCCCAGGACCGAAATCCCCAAATTTTGAAGTTGCCCTCTGAAGGACCGTATTGCAATTCTAGCGACAGATCGAGCTTGACAGTTTAAGGGCGGTGCCAAAATAGCTTGGCGCCCATAGGCGCCAAGCTATTCTGGCACCACCCTTGAACTATCATGCGCAATCAATGTCCTGCTGTGGTGTGTCGGGCCTGAATGAGTTAAAGACACAGAACAGAACAATGAGTGTACCTCACCTGCCTGTCCACGTTTCATGGTGGATACCATCGAGGCCTTCAGTTTTTGGAACTTGGCTTCTCTCTCGTCGTTCTTGCGCTGTCAAACAAATACACGTCTCTTGTGATGGCAAGAAAATGACACACCAATATATACACATGCAGAAAGACTTAGAACACAAAACACTGCAAATTTTCACACTGTTCATGCACTGTCAAACATATATAATTATATATATCACTTACTGTTGCAAGAGAGAAGGAAACATGCTTGAGAAAGACTGACAACATTCTACGAATGTAAAATGTTTTGTCTTAGTCTTTTTTTAATATGTGTCTTTCTTTTTTTTATCATTTTCTTGCATTTTACATGCTTGATAGTCACCACTCGTTTCGTCTGCATTATTTATGATGGCCATCAGTTGTGGCAGATTTTACACTACAGTGTTATGGGTACCTGTGTAGATTTGTTAATCTTGCAATAGTTATAATTCTCCATGTAGCACTCTACTATATGACTTTCTAGCACCACCTCTGAAATATCAAGGTCTCCTGTGGTACAGCATCAGGGTACTAGACTGTCACTGACAAAACAAAACAAAAAAGGTACAAAAAGCTCCCCCCCCCCCCCCCCCCCCCAGGCTTAACTACATTTATACATCATTAACCCTTTTAGCTCTCAGACCCTGCAGCAGGAGATGGATTGACCATGATAATTCAAGGGTAGTGCCAGATGAGCTTGGCGCCTTCAGGCGCCAAGCTCATCTGGCACTACCCTTGAATTATCATGGTCAATCCATCTCCTACAACTGGTACATAGTCATTAGGCAAACACCTCCAAAATTTGAGAAATGGTACCTTGGGGCTAACAGGGTTAACCTCTTTGGTGCTGAGAAAAGATGAAACCAATTCAACTGCAAGATCAAAAGACATAGATCCTCGTGAGCTCCCGCAAATGCAAGGGCTCATGAAGATCTATGCCTCTTGCTGAAACCACCGTGTATCTATGTGCTCAGCTAACAGAAGACCTCAGAAACACATGGTGCGACAACTAGCAGGGAAGGGGGGTTAGCGGTCATTAGGGCAGCATCTCATGGTGGAAGCAGGGTTGGTTGTACATTGCTTAACGTCCCGACAGCAACAAGACTTTCTCAGGACGTGCCTGCAATGCTTGTGAAAAAAAAACAAACCCCAACCTAAACAGAATATTGAATGTATGTCGCCAGCCGGTCTAATACGCTAAATAAACCTAAGACCATTTAGCAACACACATCCAATATCAAGAGCTACAGGCAGCATAGACAGTAGGGAGAGTTTAAAAAAGGAAAATACAGGTGAATGGATCAAGGGTAGACACACATGCCCCAGAATAGAGGGGAAAACCCACCCTGTCAGGCTGACCAGGGTGACCCTGGGAACTAAAAAGTAGTTAACCCCACCTAAGTCCCCCAGGGCAGACCTGGGCGGGGGTGGAAGCAGGGATGGTGCCAAGTGTAAATGCAAGAGTAAGAACCAAGCTGTTCTGGAACCACCCGTGAACTATCAAGTTCATTCTATGTCCTACTGCCCAACTTGTAGTGCATTTAGGGTTCCTGGTAGGAACCAAGCTATCCTGCAGCTACCCTTGAACTGTCAGGGTTGTTGTATCACCTGTTGTAGTACATCCAGATAAGACCCAAGCCCAGCATTACCCTGTACTGGAAAATAGACCAAGCACATTGGAAAAAGCACTAATAAGGGAGAGAACTGTACATTTTCCTGGATCAAAAGCACTGGTAGTCACCCTTTGTGATCTTGATTATCGTGGTTTATGCAACTGCTGAATAAGATCCAAGCCATTCCGGCACCGGCTCTGAACTATCCCTGTCTTCCGTTGTCGTGCATGAGGGCAGATTGTATAAAACATGACACATTTACATACCAGGTACAGCTCACGCCACGACTCCAACTCATCCGGCTCGGATCCTCGGAAATCCCTCTGGCAGTGAATCTCCCACAAGTAGTCTGAGTCTTCCAAAAATTGCTGAAAAACACACCATTTTGGACAAATTTAGTAACAAGAAAAGACAACATTCTGGACAAAGTTAGTAACAAGAAAACAATTAAAACGCTGACATGGCAATGTAGACAAGGCAACACTGGCTCACGACGCCAATGCTTTTGTCCCTTAGGCTGTTACCCTTTTGAACAGTAATATCAGTAGATAGTGTCTGTCACCATTCTTTAGTTGTTTGGTACTAGCCCATTCAGTAGTTCACTGCAACACTGCTGACACCAGAAGCACAGGGGGCATAAACCATAAGTGTTTCTGATGCCAAGAGTGTTACAAAGGTAACAGTACATCTGTTACAGTTCATCTCTATAACTGAGAGTTATAAGTTATTTAATTAATTGACTGAGTGAATGATGACGCCATGTGTTGAATGGGCAGACAGTGAATTTCCCCATGAGGGATTAATAAAGTATTATTGTATTGTATTGTAAATACAAAGATGTCAACTCTGACCAAAACGGTAACCGCCAAGCGTGTCAAATGCGGAGAAGAACCCAACGGAGAAACCAACATGATTAGAAATGACAGTTACAACACAGCTGTGTGTGTTTCTTTCTCCATTGGGTTCTTCTCTCCAAAGATGTCAACTGTTTAAGGTGACCAGCTGTTGTTGTTCTTTACTCATTGGTGAGGTTTCGTTTGCAATGAACGACTCACAACAACGAACGAGCGCAATTAAAAATCACAGTGGGTCACTCAACACTCCAAGAGGCATAGATCCTCATGATTTAGAGTGTTGTCTATGCCCCTATGGAGCAAGCTCGTTATCCGCCGTGATTTCACTCTCGTTCCTTGCTCGTAGTCATTTGTGTTTGTTGGTTAGTTCGGGGCTTAACTTCACAGCGCCAGGGTGATAACGGATGGTCCTAGCGGACGGGTTATTGGGGACATGGACAGCTATTACCTATTGAGTACGACCTGAACACTGATCAAATTGGTTGCACTGCAACTGTGCCACTTTGATTTACCAGGACCCTGTAATGGACATGCTATCCAAACAAGCCCGTCGTTTTTCCCGGGCTATGCAAATAAGTGTGCATGGAAAGACCAATTGTCTAAGCAGACCACAAGATCAGATGACAGACAACACACACACACAAGCACATGTATAACTTACTGGATTGTAGTCCTCTAATCTCTCCAACTGCTGAGCGCTTGCCCTTTCTAACACTGGTTTCAAAATGTCAAACGGGATCCCACCAACATACTCCAAGGCTGCAAAACATAGATATGACCATGAGTACCGTGGAGACCTCACTTGCACAACATGTGATTAACCCTCTGGCTGTTGTTAAGCAAATTTTGTCGCGATGATTCCCGCAGGAAGGTATGGGTTGTATTCCCACAGGAATCATCGTGACAAAAACCGCTAGCGACAGCCACAGGGTTAACTTGCGCTCACTACTGAAACAGTTACAATACAGCAAATGTCTATGAATTGACTATCACAGTTCAAAGGTGCTGCCATACAAGCTTGGCGTCTTAGGTGCCAAATAGTCTCCATACAGATCTGTCTAAAGACTAGGTCTGTAAAACTTTGAAACACAGGATGCCAATGATTGGCCAGGATGTTAGAGGGTTTTCCAAGCTACTTTGTTCGCATCGAAATAACCGTGCCATTTCTCCGCTTTCGCGGAGAAATGGCACGGTTATTTCGAAGTGAACAAAGTAGGCTGCAGCGAATGTGACCGAAATTCCATCAGGTTAAAGTTTACTTCATTACAAACTATTTACTTGTTCATATGATCAAGGTCCATTGTTATTGTAATTATATTTCAGATATTTCACTATAAAAAACTTTATGAACAAGTCATGAATTAAAAAAAAAAATGCTGCCAATGACTTCTATGGTCATATGAAACATTAATTTCCACTGATGTCATCTGTTGTTTAGTGAGCAGAGAAAATGGCACAGTTATTCTGAAGCAAACAAAGTAGGCTATGGTGCCAAGCTACTCATGCATCACCTTTGAGCTATCATCACATGGCTGATACTGTTCCTAAATGGTAAAATGTCACTTACAAAACAGTTTACCCCATATCATACTGAGGCTAAAAGCTTCAAATTTGTACACTGCCATATGCAAGCTACATTACAGTACTTAAGATAAGGATATAGACCAATGCGCCAAGCTATTCTGGCACTACCCTTGAACTATTTTAGTCAAACTTATTTGCACACCTGTGTATTCCGAATGATAAGGGTTAACCACCTTGTGCATACAGCCACCAGTATTATATACAGTGCTGGTGGCTGCATGTACAAGGGGGTTAAAACACCCGGGTAATCCCAGCAGCAAGTTAAAAGGATTTCTAATGTTAAATTCATGAGAAAAAACAAATACACAGAGAAACAAGGAATCAGATGACTTACAGTCAATGTTGTCCAACAGAATCTGCATACACAAGTCAAACAGGGACTTCACCTCTGCAAACAAAAATATTACATAATACATGTACGGCTGACTGACTGACAACAATTGAACACCCCCCTCCCACCCCCCCCCCCCCCCCCCCCAAAAAAAAAAAAAAAAAAAAAAAAAAAAAAAAAAAAAAAAAAGAGAGAGAAGAAAACAGAGGCCGGTTTTGTGCCCTGCAATCTCAAATGCACAAGTAAACGTTTACACGGTTTTGTAATTTGTGGACATTTCCATGACACAAACCTCACCCCTTCTCTCTAATGACAGGTGACAATTTATGCCCTTGCTTGAGAGAACACCTAGCTGTTTCTCGAGAGCACATTTTTTTCGTGGGGAAAAATGTGGCTACCAAAAACAGGGGTCAGTTGTACGAGTGAACTTAAGCCTGTGCAAGCTACTTAGCAAGGTGCCCTGCTGCAAGCCTGCGCAAGTTACTTAGCAAGGCGCTCTGCTGCAGCAGAGCGCCTTGCTAAGTAGCTTGTGTAGGCCTAAGTTCACTCGTGCAACTGGCCCCAGGTTCTGCTCTGTGTGTGTGTGTGTGTGCTCGATTCATTAGGCTCTACATTACTACAATACAGCAACCTACCAGACAATCCATGTCTGCGGCCAGAGTAGACCAGGGTGCGGGTAGTATTTTTTGAAGTAATGGTCACATCATCTGCTAGTGCATCTGCAACATCAAAAATTAAAAAAAAAATTTAAAAAAGCCTTTTGGACTACTAGTACTAAAGAAAATGTCCTTTGAACCCAAGAAAGTATTTTCTTGTTCTCAGAATGAACGTTGTTATGTGGTAGTCGTAGTCGTGGTATGATACGATCACACCAGACACACTCAGGTAGGGTTTTTGTAAAGAAACTTCACTCAGCTTTAACTCGTCACGTGTGGCACAAGGTTGTAGACCACACAGGAGTAACAGTTCCAACAATATTTTATTCTCACGATGCACTCTCAGCACAATGCGTCCACAAATGCATCCACACTTTGGTACACTGTCTCTCTACAATGCATCCACAATTCTGATACACTGAGTCTCCCATATAATGCACACACAGTATTCCCTAACACCTCCTTTCATACTATTACAGATTTCCAGAACGTTCCCGCAAACTACACAACTCAACCAATCAGAAAAGAAAACGTAACCAAAACTCATTAATATTCATGAAAAAAACACTCTAGATCTGTCTACAATCTTCTACTAACATCTAGGTGCATTCCATAAACTCAGTGCATTCCGTAAATGTTGCAAAGAGCAGCCAACATGTATACTACAAAATTTGACGTCATATCTGAGGTCATTAGAACGGTTGCGACCCTGCCCAAACCTTCCAGTCTAAAGCAGGCCAGACTTTGCAACAATGTAGCGAAAATATGCGTCATTCTAGCTACACAACAAAAATTGATCGCAACTCTCCATGCAAAAGAAAACGAATCACACTAAAAAGGTACGTGATTCTTATACAAAATAACTCAATTGAATATCGGATCTTCCTATGATCAACACACACAGGCTCCAAAAAGAATGACACAACCACAAACGTAAAAGATTTTGAAGAACAAATGTTACGGCATGAGGCTGCATTTTATGTGACGATGTGTAATCAAAACCCGAGAACGCAAGTCAATCTGAGTTTGACTGTTGAGTTTTGAAAATGGCTGGCCTCCGATAACCCTTTCAACCTGTACTTGGTTTTGTTGGATGCAGACAAGAGAGTCTATTTTGTCAAAACAGAAAACTTTGAATCTAATTTATGTTCTTCAAATGGTAATAACAAGTGTTGGGCAGGGTAGGCATTGTGTCTAGTGATGAGCCGAGACCCACTGGGGTTTTCAGAAGCAGACTAGACCACTCAGTAAACAATTTCAAGCCCCTCATGACCTTGACCTCAACAACGAATCTAATCCAGGTGCCTAGTTCGTACCACTTTTTTTGGTGTCAATGTTTGGATGACTTTTCACACATTTGCCCGCGGTACGAAATACCCACATTGGAGTTGTCCTCCGAGGACTGCATTACAATTCAGGAGACAGATCGACCATGATAGTTCAAGGGTGGTGGCAGAATAGCTTGGCGCCTATAGGCGCCAAGCTATTCTGCCACCACCCTTGAACTATCATGGTAGAGCCATATCTTGCGGTGTGTCGCGGGCAGAATGAGTTAACAGTCACCAACAGCGGAGAATTACTCAGTTGAAGGTGAGGTAACCTTGTGCATACCGCCACTAGTAAACAGTACAAGTGGCTGCATGTGCTATGGGTTAACCCTTTCCATCATGATACGTTACTACTTGAAACAAATTTGACTATGATAGTTCAAGTGTCGTGCCAGAATAAGTTTGGCACCTGAGGCACCAAGCTATTCTGGCACCAGGGTTCTTTCTGAAAATTTACGCACATGGGTCAGGCCAGGCCATGCAGAGTACAAATCCAATGGGTCATTTCTGAAACTGGATGGGCCAAAAGTGTATAAGCAGGTGGGGGTGGGTAGGGGGGGGGGGGGGAGACAAACGTGTGTTACCATCTTCTCAACAACTGCCAAAATATCAGGGTGGGAGGGTCTGTATGCGGGCACCTTCTCGCCAGCCACGGAAATATCAACAAGAAAGCAAAAGCCCTTTTATCTCATGTGTATCGACCAATCCACACGTCTGACAATAAGTAAAGGGATGTCTTCTGCACTAATAATATCCATGTTTTCTAAAAAAATAATCAGTTTTCAGACAACTGTGAAACCCCCATGACCCTTGAGATGAGTCAACTAAATAAAGATACACAGGAAAGTCTTATCATCAGCTACCTTTGTGCCAAATTTGATTGAAAAGTTTGCAAAAATGTTGATAATAACTACAATAATTGGCATTTTATACACATTTGTCAACCTTATGTGACCCTTGACCTTTTCTAAGGGGTCATCCAAATTAGTATGCATAGATAGGTCTTACCATCAGGTATCTCTGTAGCAAGTTTGGGTTTGGAGTTGTGAATAGTAATTGACAAAAAACATTTCTTGTCAAATATGGCCATTTTTTTTACCCATTTCCTGAGCTCTTGTGACCCTTGACCTTTTCGAGGGTTCAACCAAATTAGTGTGCATATAAAGATCTTACCACCAGGTATCTTTGTACCAAGTTTGGGTTGAAGTTGTGAATAGTATTTGAGAAAAAATAAATTATGTCGCAAAATAGTTATTTTTGATATATTTACTGATCCCTTGTGACCTTGATCTTTGTGAGAGGTCACTGAAATTAATATGTTTAGAAAGGTCTTGCCACAAAGTATCCTTGGGCCAAGCTTCGCACGTGAGCCAAAAAGCGGGAGATTGGAGGGAGGGGGAAACACGAGCGAGAGAGAGAGAGAGAGAGAGAGAGAGAGAGAGAGAGAGAGAGAGAGAGAGAGAGAGAGAGAGAGAGAGAGAGAGAGAGAGAGAGAGAGAGAGAGAGAGAGAGAGAAATGAAATGAAACTTTATTTCACAATGGATGAAGTAATTAGCACGAGTGCCCTTTTTCATACTTGCCTTTGCTACTACAAACACAGGATAATAATTGTAATACTAATAGTACCAAATTACACAAAGAAAAATTAGGAGACATTAAATATGAAGAGACATTAAACAAAATTCATTCATTCATTTGGTCATACAAACGAAAAACATAAAGTACACGCAATGCACGCACACACATACACGCTCGCGCGCACACACAGACACGCGCTAATGATAACTTGACCTACATACGAAGCAAATCATTTGGATCATAGTGAAAATTTACTTTAGACAGCAAAAATTATTTGGATTATAATAGAAACTTGAATTATGTAATTAGGCGATTATTATTAGTATGGACAAACCATACGGCAGCATGCACTGATTATACGATAAACACACGTTTTATACGGATACTTGTGGTAGATTATGTATCAGCAGACAGGCATTCCTTGAAAGAGGAGAGGGAGCTAACGTGTGTTATAATGTAGGCAGTTTGTTCCAGAAAGATGTGCCTGAGAAAGATACACTGGTTTTAAATAAATCTAACCTGGGGTGAGGTGTAATAAAGTTTCGTCTTGAAGTAGAATAACCTGAACTTGCCTTGGTAAAGAGCTTACAAAGATATTCTGGGTGAATCTCATTCCAGATTTTATACATAGCCACACCCTTGTTTAAGAGGTGATGCTTGCTAAGAGGTAGCATTTTCAGTTTTTCAAGTCTTTCGTCAGTTGTTAGGGCTGAATCAGGCAGGATATGTTTCGCTGCTCTCCGATGCAGGGAGTTAAGCCTCTTCAAGTGTATATCACCGCTGCCATCCCATATCGTGGACGCATAATCGATGTGGGATTTGACATGTGCATTGTAAAATAACTTGCGGGCATCAACATCGATAAAGTACTTCAACTTTGAAAGCATAAAAACATTTCTGGCAACAGTTTTATATACAGCATTTATGTGCAATTGCCACTTCATCTGGTCATCAACAATTACACCAAGTAATCGGTGTTCCATGACCTGAGTAACGATGTCGTTATGGATAGTCAGGTTGAGTGTAAGTGGCTTGAGCTGGTGTTTCTGACGGGTTGCTATCGTCATGCATTCCGTTTTGGAAGGATTTAAAATCATTTCATTATTTGCGCACCAAGTGGAAATTTTGCTCAAACCCTGCTGCAAACGGCCATTTAAAGAATCAATACTCTTGTCCGGGGTGTGAATTGTGGCGTCATCAGTGAATAAATCACATGAAATTTTGTCGCTAGTCAAATGTAGCGGCAGGTCATTTATAAAGAGGCAAAACAGAAGAGAGAGAGAGAGAGAGAGAGAGAGAGAGAGAGAGAGAGAGAGAGAGAGAGAGAGAGAGAGAGAGAGAGAGAGAGAGAGAGAGAAAAAAGATAGGTGTGCCTTAGGAACACGTGAAAAGAGCCCATTGCCTACAGAAACCCATGGGTCATTGGTCCCTCAGATCAAACTGTTATGGGTCCTTTTGGGAAATCATGTGACAATGGAGCACTCCCAAAATAAACCCTGTGGCACTACCCTTGAACTAAAATGGTTGGTCTGTCTTGTAATTTTTCATGCAGCCTTTATAATAAGCAAATTTGAAAAAAAAAAATAGCCTCAGGATGTAATGGGTTAACCAGTTACATCATGAGGCTGATTTTGTAAAATTTGCTTATTGCCTGATTTATGAAGGCTACATTACAGATTAGGAGATTGATCAACTGTTTGAGTTCAAGGGTGGTGCCAGAATAGCTTGGCGCCTCAGGCGCCAAGCTATTCTGGCACCACCCTTGAACTATCAGTCAAATTCATTTCAAGCAATGGGTGTATCGGGGTGAAAAGGGTTAAAAGGGAAGTCAGGAGAGCAAACCTCGGTGTCGATCACCATCCACAGCCTGCAGTCGCCATGGACGATAGTTGGCACTTATCTCCGGTAACGTGCTCAGAATTTCTGACTCGGACAGTTTGAGCTGTTGACCCAAAAAAATTATAATTGGTTAACCCTTTTGGGCTGTCAGTGTTGGTTTATGTCACAATTCATGCAGGAATCATCATAACAAAAACGGCTACCGACAGCCTAAATGCATATTGTACAGCAATCTTCGGTCGTACCAAAAGTGTTAACAAATTTTCCTTGTGTTATCCCAAGTTTGTTATAAGCATGTTATGTACACAGGGAGAAAGAGCAGTCAGGACCTCTACAAAAAAAGTGTTATATCTGACATATCTGACCATTTTATGAGTGAAGCTGACAGTAAATATTTTAAAAAAAGTTCTAGATACTTTAATACCCTTATGCATGCAGCCATTGGTACTGTAAACAGTGTGTGTGAGACCGTAAATATTGTGTGTTACTGTAAACAGTGTGTGTGTGGTACTGTAGACAGTACGCATGAGGTACTTTTAACAGAGTGTGGGTGGTACTGTAAACAGTGTGTGTTAATATAAACAGTGTGTGTGTGTGGTACTGTAAACAGTGTGTGTTTGGTACTGTAAACAGTGTTGTGGTACTGTAAACAGTGTGTGTCACATGGTACAGTAAACAGTGTATGTGTGGTACTGTAAACAGTGTGTGATTGGTACAGTAAACAGTGTGTGTGTGGTACAGTAAACAGTGTGTGTGTGGTACAGTAAACAGTGTGTGTGTGTGGTACTGTAAACAGTGTGTGTATGGTACTGCAAACAGTTGATGCAGCCGGTGTTGTTAATTCAACACCAAAAGGTCATAGCTTTCCCAGGAACATGGATTCAAAGTGGTGTCAGCAAGAGGCATAGATCCTCATGAGCCCATGCAACTGCGGGGACTCGTGAGAATCTATGTCTCTTGCAGGTGAGGGGTGTTCAGATTTTCTCAGCACTGAACAGGTTAAGCCACTGGTACAAAACACTAAAAGCACAAATTGCAGACAAACTGCCAATGCTGCAAAGGGAGTTTGAGGGTGAAGGGGGGGGGGGGGAGGGTCTCATAAAAATACTTCACCTGTTTAGGAGGGGTCGGGAAGGAAACTCTCGTCTCTTTCTTGTATGTCAACCCCACACTCTGTGACTTGTCTCCAAACTTTCTCTTCTTTTTCAGCATCGATTCATCATAACTGATGCTCATAAAGTCCTCAAACGATGCAGTTTCTTCAATAACGGCAGCAGCTTTGCTGTCCGACTTCTTATTGCTCATCTTGTCATCTTTATTTTTCTTGAAGAATTTGTCTTTCTTCTCACTGACAGACGTTTTTGTTTTCTTTCCTGAGCTTGATCGTTCTTTAGAATGTTCTTTGCTGGAATCCTTGGCAGATTTGTTATCTTGGCTGGTGGAAGCTTTGTCTTGTGAAGATTTTTCTACATGTTTCTTTGAGCTTGAGCTCTTGGCAGGCGCAGAAGGGGTAGGCACATCAGGAACAGTGAAAAGACTGTGTGCTACTAAATCTCTTGCAGCATCTGCCTTTTGTTTGGAAAGTTTTTTGGAAGATGAGCTAGACTTGTGACTTTCGCTGTGTGGAGGTACTGACTTGGAAGATGAACTAGACTTGCGACTTTCGCTGTGTGGAGGCACTGACTTTTTATCTTGACTCTGGTGAGAGGATGTTTTCTCTGCGTGTGAAGATGATTTCTTTTCCTGATGTGAAGATGGTGATGACGTCTTCTTATCCTGGTGTGAAGGTGATGATGTCTTCTTATCCTGATGTGAAGGTGACGGTGTTTTGTCTTTGTGTGAGGACGATGACTTCTTCTCTTCATGTGAAGATGATGATTTTTTGTCTGTGTGTGAAGATGATGAATGTGTCTTGTCCACATGTGAAGAGGCTGTCTTTCTCTCTGCATGTGACGATGTCTTCACCTTGTCTGCATGTGATGATGATGATGATGAAGACCTCTTGTCTGGCTGTGTGGAAGATGATGACTTTCTGTCTTCATAGGTAGAAAAAGACTTCTTGTCCCCATGTGAAGATGATGACATATTCTTGTCTGCTGCTGACCTTTTGTCTTGGTGTGTAGAGGGCGATGACAACTTGTCATTATGTGACTGTGAATATGAGGATGTTGACTTCTTGTACTTGTCTTCATGCATAGATGATGATGATGATTTCTTGTCTGAATGGGACGAGGATGTCTTTTTGTCTCCATGTGAAGATAATGATGCAGACGACTTCTTGTCTCGCTGTGCAGAGGATGACGACTTCTTGTCCTCCTTTGAAGAGGACCCTGACCTCTTGTCCTGGTGCACAGGTGACTGTTTTTCATCATGTGATCTGGAACTGGAAGATGAATGTTTGACACCAGAATCCACTTTGACCTTTTTCTCCTGTGGTTTAGAGTCACTGATGGCTGTCTTCACACTCTCTTGTCGCTTCTCCTGCAAGTTGTGTTTGGACTCTTGAGAAAGGTCTGTCCTGGCACTGGGAAGCCTGGTGTCCTTCAGCTCCTGGAACACCTTACCGTCCGGTCGCTCCTTGACCTCCACGTCCTTGCCCACTTTATGACTTTTGTCCGCCTTCTGTCTGGATGACAAGTGACTTGAATTGTGCTGCTCGTGCTTCATGTTCTCACTTCTCTCATGCGTTCCTGCACCCGGCTCTGGAGTGCTGCTTTTTCTCAATGTGGAATATTTATTGCCAAAGTCTAGTTGTGGGACCTGTGTCTTCAGCTTGCTAGAGAATTTTTCTGAGGATGATTTATGGTGATCTCTGATTGGGCTGGGTGAGGATTTTTCATGTTTGATGGGACTTGGGTGGTATTTTTCGTGCTTGATTGGGCTTGGTTTATACTCAGCACTCTTGACAGGGCTTGGATGATACTCTGTAGCTTTGATGGGACTGGGGTTGTATTCAACACTCTCTTTCTTCACTCCTTTGGCAATCCACTCTCCATAGTCATCGGGGCTCTGGCTTTTTTCTCGCCCCTCATACGACCGAACCTGACTCAGTCTGTCCTTTCCACTTTTTGTTTTCTCTCGAACATCAGACGTATCATCCACCGATCCAGGCTTGTACTCCTCGCAGGTTTTCCCAACCTCTTTGTTAATAAAAGCCTCATAATCATCAGTACTGATGTTTCTGGAAGGCTTTGTCGCAGGCTTGACGGAACTTGGGTTGTATTCTGTCACCCCCTCTGTCACCCCCTCTTCAATCCACTTGTCAATGTAAGATTCATAGTCATCACAACCATCCGACTCATGTACGTCTTCACTATTGCTTTGCTCAACGTGTTTAGTCGGCAGATCATGAGAGGGGTTTTCCTTGTTCTTCTCTCCAGCTGAGTCCATAGATTTGTTTCTATTGGAACTAGGTTTGTGTTTGCTACTGTCGCCATGCCTCGATGATGAATGTTCTGTGTGTAACCTTTCTTTCTGAGTCGTTTTTAAT
Source organism: Semisulcospira habei (assembly GCA_036245525.1). Lineage (NCBI taxonomy): Eukaryota > Metazoa > Mollusca > Gastropoda > Semisulcospiridae > Semisulcospira > Semisulcospira habei. Next base: position 108,328,930 of record BTPG01000001.1, on the reverse strand, counting down.
GAACTGGCATCTCTATCACCACTTGATTTTCTGCTTGTTTTTTCACTGTGGCTTGAATGCCTGCTCACACTGTCTCTCTCGTGTGACTGATGTTTACTTGCCTTGTCACCATGACTGCGACTTGCCTGTTGCTTACTAGAACTGTCATTGTGACAGGAACGCTGCTTGCTTGTACTTTCACTCTGACCGGAATGCTTACTTGGCCTTTCATCATGGTGAGACTGCTGCCTACCTGAGCTGTCACTATGTTTTGAATGTTTCCCACGATTATCCCTACTGGAAGAGGAATGTTTCGAGTCTGATGATCTTGGCTCTGTTCCATCTCCTGATCTGGACTTACCATGTGTGTGTTTATCAGAATGTTCATTATTAGATTTTGAACTATGGCTGCCATTAGAATCATTGCCTTTGTGAGACCTGCTACCTGACAACTCTCCCGTTACCGAGGACCTTGATTCTCCATGCTTATGTTCATTTTGAGAGGGCCTATTCATACTGCTGATGCTATCACGATGCTCTCCACGCTCATGTTCACTTCCAGTCTTACTGCCACTTCTACGCTCACTGTGTGAAGAACTGCGCCCGTCATGCTCACTCTTTGAATGCGAGCGGTGACTTGAAGCCTGCTTGTGATCTGACACAACACTAGCTCCATCTGAGTCATCATCACTGTGTCCACTGTTCTTCTCACTTTCTGAACGTCTGGATCCAGAATGTATCTCTTTTCTAGAAGAGTGATGGCTAGATGATGTAGATTTGTCCCTGCCCTTGCTGTGGCTTCTACTGTGACTAGCTGATCTTGCTCTTTCCTCTTCACTTTTTCTTTTCACAGGATCCGAGGAACTCTTGTGCTCATTGTGCCTTTTATCAGACAACTTGTTTTCACTTTGTTTTTCTGTTGCGCCATCATCTTGAGTACCCTTTCTTGCAGAAGATGAGCTGTGATGGTGGGAACTCTTACCCGACTCTTTTGAATGATGGGAGTCAGCTCTGGAAGCATGCTGGTGACGTCTGTCTTGTGTGTGTTTGTGTTCATCTTTCTCTGTTGTACGACTGTGCTTGTGTCTCAGTGATTTCTCCTCCACGTCACTGTCTGAGTGACGATGCCAGTCTTTCTTTCCGCCATCATCTGCAGACTGATCAGAAATCTCTGCATCACTTGCGTATCTTGATCCGCCGCATTCATCACTGTCATTATTTACAGTTTCACTTTCACACCCGGAGTCTTCTCTCCCATGATTCACATCGCGCTGTGAATGTTCAGACTCCCCATCGCTCTCACTGTGTTCCTCTGAATCGTCCCTCACGCTGCGTTCCTGTGAACTGCCTCTGATGCTACCTTTCTCTGATCCTTCCGAGTTGTCTCCCTCCTGCCCATCCCCATCACTCTCCCTGCCGTCACTTTCCCTCGCCTCCTCCTCAGACCCACTCCTCTCTTCCTCCGACTGCTCTGCTTCATTGTCACTACCACTGCCCACGTCACTATTTTCTTGCTCACTGTTGTCATGGTTTTGTCTGTGTGCCTCCTCTGCCACCAGCTGCTTCCAGCGGTCGATCAGCAACCTTGCGCATGTTCCAATGTCACCCTCATGCTTGCGAAAACCACTGACAAGTTTCCCCACTCCTGTGTCCTGAAAACAGATTTAAACAAAACAAAAAAGTATTCATCAAACTTCTCCTTGTTCACAGTAGTGTGGGCAAACCTCAGGCCAGCGTCAAAATCGTACTGGCCTGCACACAGCCCCACACAGGCTGTGAACAGGCCAGTATGGTTTTGATGCTGGCCTGAGGTTTACAAAGCCCTGCAGGGGCTGTGCAGACCAGTATGGTTTTGACACTGGCCTCAAGGTTTGTCCACTGTGGTCAAAATCAGCCCAGGCATAATCTTGACCGATCATGTGTGGGCATGATTGGCAAAAAACCCACAAAAAAACCAAAACAAAACAAAACAAAAAACCAGTTAGTACGACGGTAAAAAAATGCAACTATGTTATGGCTGAGTGAAAGCCATTTTTATTTGACACAATAGTTTATACACATAATCCGTGTCCATAAGGATTCTGGTATAACTGAGAAAGCAATGCATCATGTCACAGTATGAAAAATGAAGTGCAGAAAAACAAACGTACATTAATTAAAGTGGCACACATACCTGCAGTAAGGAGATTGTGATCGGCAATGCAGACAACTTTTTCAAAACCGGCAGAACCTGCAACGTTATAGATAGAAATCACGCTTATTAGAGAGAGAGAGAGAGAGAGAGAGAGAGAGAGAGAGAGAGAGAGAGAGAGAGAGAGAGAGAGAGAGAGAGAGAGAGAGAGAGAGAGAGATTGTATTGTACATGTGATACACTTTGCGTATAAAATATTTAAAATGCATATAAGTTTATACGACGTGCGACTGAATAGACGCTCAGAAGCTTAATTACACACGCACGAAGAAAAATGGCACACAGTGACACACACAACAAAATCAGCTGGGACTCCCTTGCGAACACGAATCCAACAACGGAAGCCCACCGAGTCCTACAAATCCACCTAGAAAATGGCTTCACACAGGAAAACCTCATTAGAAAATTGACACACCATCACAGAAAATATCGACAAATTCAACCGACCATTCAGACATTTATTTTACCTTGTTCCCTTGAGGGTGAACCTGCAAGTATGCTGCGTATTTTTTCAGCTTGTGTTTTAGGTCCGCCATCGCTACATTTTAGCAAACAACGGGAGGTTACTCTAAATAGTCACTAAGGGAGGAGGAGTAGTGTCCCATGCTGAAAACCCATTACTGTCAAACATGTCTAGTCGGCCACCTGTAAACGGTAGCTAAATGACTACGCAATCAGTGGCGTAGAAACAAGAGTATGTGGGGGGGGGGGGGGGGGGGGGGGGGGGAAGGGGGAGTGGGGGGAGAGGAGAGGGGGGGGGGGAGCTGGCTGACACCCCCCCCCCCGCAATGAAAAACTAAAGGAGGTGGGGGGCAGAGTATCGGCCCTTGCCCCCATCCTCCCCCTCGCCCAAATCACAGTAATTATTTTGTGAAGCAATTTCTTTTTTAAAATTAAAAAAAAAAATTGTGGCCGAGAAAAATAAAATAAATAAAGAAAGAAAAATTGGAAAATTGTATTAATTTTTATTTATTATTTGGAGAGCAAAATATTTTTGAAGAATTTTATATATATATATTTGGGGCGGTCCGTGGCGCAGTGGTTAAGGCGCCTGCCACCAATTCCAAAGGTGAGCGGTTCGATACCGGGTTCCGGCGTTGGACTTTTCTCCTCTGGTAAGTGTCACCGTTAATTCGGGCGGACCGTCGGGGGTTCTTTCTCCGGGTACTCCGGTTCTTCCACCCCCCACACTTTGGTACCGGTCTCAGGCCACTTTACAAAATTTCAAATACAAGCGATAAAAAAATCTCTGTAACTTCAGTAGCTGACTGGCCCTTCGTTTGTCTTGTACTGTGTTTGTCTTAAATGGCGTAAATCCGCGTTTGTTTCGTGAGTGTGTGTGTTGGGTTTCAGGCGCGGCGCTTTGAGTCGATTTCCCCAAAATTGAGAAAAAGCGCCTATATAATAACGGTATTATTATTATTTATTATTATTATATATATATATATATATATATATATATATATATATATATATATATATATATATATATATATATATATATATATATTTTTTTTAATAGTGTGTGATTTACACGCACGGTAGGAGGTTATAATATATGCAGCAGTTATGCCGCTTGCCCCCCCCCCCCCACCCCCCAACGCCTTCCACCACACACACACGCATACTCACTGAACTTTGCGTAAGTTACTGTTATATTTAACCCTTTTCATCCTGATACACCCATTGTGTAAAATAAATTTGACTGATAGTTTAAGGGTGGTGCCAGAATAGCTTGGAGGGGGGGGGGGTGTTGTGGACGGTTTCGATGTTTGGTCGTTGAATGAACAAAGATTTCACTTAGTAGAAACGAAAATGTACGTACAGTCACAGGGAAGGGGTTAACTCATTCGCGGCCAGCTGCATCCGGATGCGCGGCTTATCTCCACAAAGAAACACTTTTCTATACCGATCTTACAACAAATATCATTCAGTGACAGCTGACCTAACACGATTTACTTTTAAGAAACTGGAATAATGTGTCATTTTTGCTGTACAGTCGTAACAATTTGGATTCCCCCCCCCCCCCCCCCCCCCACCAAAAAAAAAAAAAAAAAAAAAAAAAAATCTGATTTTACATCCCTAAATGTGCCCAGGATATTTTAAGCCCAGTATTAGAAAGACCCATTTTCACGTGAATTGGCCACGTTTTCAAAACTGAAAAATAACAGACATACATGAAGTCTACATGCTTGACCTCATTATTGAAATCTGCCGGGGCTCAATCTAGGGTTTTCAAAATGACATTCTTGTATTTTCCGGCCATCAAATTTTTGAGACTGTACAGCAAAATCGACAAATCATATGAGTTCAGTAAAAAAAATATTCCATATTAGGTCCATTGGCACTACATGATATTTGTTTTTAAAGTGGTAGAGAAAAATCTTTCTGTGCGGAAACATTATTTTGGCAAAAAACGTTGCGCGCTACGACGTCAAACGGCCAATACTCGTTCAGGGTGGCATTGCGTGGGGGAGACTACAATGATAAACTGAGGTATGTCTGTTATCAAAAACTGGTTTGCCTCCCTTTGAAGTTACCGTCGATCGACGGTCTGGGTATCGTTTGTCAGTGAGATAACAGGGGAGAGGGGCGGGGCGGGGGGTGGGGGGGAGGGGGGATGGGGGGGAGGGGGGAAGGGGGATGGGGGGAAGGGGGGGAGGGGATCCTAGGGGTTCCGGATCCCACCCCCGTCCCCCGACCCAACATTGTCTAAAGTCACTCAGCCCGGGCGCCGTATTTCCCAACTTTTGGAGGCGTCATCTAACGACTATACACCAGTTGCAGGAGATGGATCGATCATGATAATTCAAGGGCAGTACCAGATTAGCTTGGCGCCAATAAGCGCCAAGCTAGTCTGGCACTACCCTTGAATTAGTCATGGTCGACCCATCTCCTGCTGTAGTGCGTCAGGACTGAATGGGTTAAAATGGTATAACAAAATCCCCCCACCCACCCCACCCCCTGAAAGAGGGGCTGCGAGCAGACCCAGTTCTCGATTTGCTCTTATTAATGGCAAAACATTTAATTTATCTTTGCCGCTGTTTGAATCGGCAGTTAAACTTTCCTGTCTTTGTAGCAGAATTCAGAAACAGGTACTGTACTGAGAAGTATGTATCTACTATGAAAAACAAAATTAGCTGTTTTACAAAGCTGTGGTTGCCATATTTGGATTTTTTTGTAAGACAGTTAACATTTGTTACCTTTTCTGTTAACTTCTGGTAATTTGTATAGACTGCAGTTGGAAACCTTTTGTCCTCATACGGTTCATTACCTCCGAGATATCCGTACTTGTTTTGCTGAAATTCTGACAATGGTCTGTTACCGATGCACGCATGCAGACATTCACAATACAGGCTAAGAACACGTTCTCTCTCTCTCTCTCTCTCTCTCTCTCTCTCTCTCTCTCTCTCTCTCTCTCTCTCTCTCTCTCTCTCTCTCTCTCTCTCTCTCTCTCTCTTTCTCCCTCCCCCTCTCTCTCTCTTTCTCCTTCCCTCTCTCTCTCCCGTCCCTCTCTCTCAGTCTCTCTCTCCCTCTCTCTCCCTCTCTTCTCTCTCCCTCCCTCTCTCTCTCTCTCTCCCTCCCTCCCTCTCTCTCTCTCTCTGCAGTTGGAAACCTTTATCCTCATACGGTTCATTACCTCCGAGATATCCGTACTTGTTTTGCTGAAATTCTGATAATGGTCTGTTACCGATACACGCATACAGACATTCTTGTCTGTTTGCATCTTCAAAAAAGATGCATCAGGTCTCTTATATAACCCATGTCTTTCTCCGGAACTTAGGAAGTGGACAGGGGAAACATACATACACAAACACGAAGGTGCACTATCATATGTGGTCAGGTAAATACCTAATTTCCCACAGTAGATGCACAGAACATTACACAACAATGTAACGATATAGCGATACAAATTTGCCTCGAGATATAAATACTCACAAACCAGATAGGTGAGGCTAGCGCTGGCAGAATTGTATGCATGTTTCCCCTGTCCACTTCCTAAGTTCCGGAGAAAGACATGGGTTATATAAGAGACCTGATGCATCTTTTTTGAAGATGCAAATGATCGTCTTATTCTATACCTGCGTATTTCTCTGTGGGCTGGCGATTGGGTGCCTGATAGGCGGGGGCAGGGGATCTAACTGTTTGTCTGTCCGGCGCTGTGATTCCCCTTGGTTTGCATATAATATTCATGTTGAATACTACCAAATAAATTAACCCCTTGTGCATGCGGTCACCGGTACTGTAAACACTAGCGGTGAGAGCATGAATAAGGGGTTAACATGCCGTTTTATTGAACGGTTATATACAAATGCTATGATATTAATATGAAGGTACTGGGCGTGGATTTCCGCACTCAATTTTCTCTGATACAGGCACACAAGCCAATGATTTCATTACAGGGCAAAGCTGTGCGTCTAGCTGTGCGTCTAGCTGTGCGTCTCTTTATTCACTTAACCCTTTCCCTGCTATGAACGCAGACTGTGGTTCTGTGATCTTTGTTCACTCAACGCCGAAGAGTTTCTTTCGTTCGTGGAAGGTGGATCCACAGTGGCGTCAGCAAGAGTCATAGATCCTCATGAGCCCCCACACCTGCGGGGGCTCATGAGGATCTATGCCTCTTGCGTTCGGGTTCTGCTCTTTGTCACAGTGCTCTGGCAGTGAAGGGGTTAACCCATTTAACCCCGCTGCCGCATTTCTGACATTTTGGGAGGTGTCACCTAGGGCGACCTTGTACCAGTTGCGGGTCGACCATGGACGGATCCTGCAAGTTCAGCCTGACAGGCCAGGCACACTCTAAATGCTAATGATATGTTAATGTTGCTTCAAAGGCCTGGTGCCCTTGACGGATTCAAACACGCACACTCTTTAACTCCCTCACTGGACGCGATTTAGCTCAGTGCAAGAGACATAGATCCTCATGAGCCCCCGCGACTGCGGGGGCTCATGAGGATCTATGCCTCTTGCTGAAAGAACATATTCACCGCTTGCGGATTTTCGCTCAAGCGTGGGAACAAAGATTTAGACAAAAATGTAGGGAGCAAATACAAACGTGACCCCCAAAAATAGATTAGGGGTACGACGGGGTTAGCTTGACATATCAGAACTATTGCGCAGCGGGCGTGTCACTGATAGGTAAACCGCAGAACATGGGCAACGCTCGACTGCGCATGGCCTGGCCGCTTATGCTGGTTTGAATTTCAGTCGGAATCTAACGCGGTATTTTACTGACAGGAATGTCATACTGACGCGGCCTGCAATGCAGTGATGTATTCACTGGACATGACCGGGCAGAATGACGCAATCTGTATTGACAGAACACATAGAACGGAAACTGTGACGTCGTACTGCTCATTTCAAGTTACAGTACACCGTACAGCAAGCTTGAACATCGTACAACACTTTGGAACATCGTGCAGGATGAAAACACTGCACTGGTCGCGCGGTGCTTCTCACTTGGCGCAGAGTTTGCTATATCTATATCTAAAAACAAATATGCCTTGCTGTGCCGGTTTCCATTGGAATGGAAAAAAAAAGTACATTTTATTTGTGATCACAGGGACTGGAGTTGCGCGTAATTTTCAATGACCAGTGCCTGTCTGTTATAGTTCTAGCGGCTTTGGCTGTGAGCTATTTTTAGCTCCACGCAAAAATCTCGCTGCAATGCAAATGGCCGGTTGCTTGTTACTGGAATAATTCGACCCTGTACTCCGCGGAGTGACTTGAGGGAAGCAAGCAACCGGTGTGAGTTACCAGCTCAGCGACAGACTAACTCAGCATTAACTACTAACCACTTTGGTATCAGTTTCAGCCCACTTAATCAAATTTCAAATACAAACGATTTTCAATTTCCAAAAACTACAGTAGCTCGCTTGAGCTTGCCCTTAGCACCACGTGAATGTTCTATGTTTATGTACAGTGTGTGAGTGAATGCGCGTGATTCACGTGAGCGTGCTTGTTGGGTTAAGTTCGCGGCGGCGCTTTGAGCCGATTTTCAATTGGGATAAAGCGCCTATTTAATGCGCTTATTATTATTATTATTATTATTATTATTATTATTAACTACTACTGACGAGCAAAAGAAATGCGACGTCGTTGGGAGTCATCGGAAACACTGAAGTGTTACCGAGGAGTCCAACGATTTCGCATTTCTTTTGCTCTTTAGTCTATTTGTGCCGGAGTGACATCACTTGACGAATGCATCGGACACACTTAACTGTAAAGCGTTTCCGATGATTCCGATGTCAACTCAGTCCACTGAAATGATGCTGTGCTTGTCACGGTTCCTCTTCGGGAACAGCCGGGCACAGCGTCAGTCATACTGACCTTGTTATCGGCCTCGACAGCAATTAACACCTTCACTGCCGATGAAAAAGCGAACAAGATCCAGCTGCAAGAGACATAGATCCTCATGAGCCCCTGCGACTGCGGGGGCTCATGAGGATCTATGCCTCTTGCTGAGACCAATTTGTATCCATGTTTCTTGGGCGGTGTTGGCTTTTGGTCGTCGGATGAACAAAAACTCCAGAACCCAAAAATGTACGCACACTGGCAGGAAAGGGGTGAAGCAGAGAACAACCCAACGAAGAAAGAAACACACAGTTACAAGACCGTTGAGTAATATTTCGGATTGAAACCCGTTTATCAAAATAGACACACAAACAAGTGCACAATAGATTTGCTACATGTCTTTTGATGAAAGTAAGTGGCAGATTAATTCAGTCTTTTCCATACTCCAAATTAAGTCGCATTTCCTTTGCTCCTCAGCACCTGTGTAATGATACGAACATTTTTTTTTCTTTTTCAGATGAGATGTACCGGATGATCCTGCCGGATACGTACTGATTACATCTGACAACCGGCTTATATCGGAAGCAAGTTTCGAGCCATAGTTTCGTACGTGAACATATCGATTCCATTTTAAGAAATATTTTATTTCCGCTTCTTGGTTTTCGTGTAGCTGCGCACTGAAGAAACAGTGACAAGGTCTCTGTGATCACACATATAGGCACATACATACATACATACATACATACATACATACATACATACATACACACACACACACACACACACACACACACACACACACACACACATACATACATACATACATACATACATACATACATACATACATACATACACACACACACACATACATACATACATACATACGTACGTACGTACGTACATACATACATACATACATACACACGTACATACATACATACACACATACATACATACATACTACATACGGCTCAGGAGAAAAAACAGAGTTGTCGTAACTCAGAACCCTGACCAGACCTTCCCCTGCAGCCACTGCGGTCGAACCTGCCTGTCCCGGATTGGCCTCCGCAGCCACGAAAATGCCTGCAGACGACGTGGGCAAGCCCTATAGAATCTTCGTTCGCGAAGTCAAGCCATGACATACTATACATACATACACACACACACACACACACACACACACACACACACACACACACACACACACACACACACACACACACACACATACATATATACATACATGCATGCACTGTACACGCACGCACGCACGTACGCACGCACACACACACATGCACACACACACACACACATACATATCAGCAGGACTTTATTCTCGTAATAGATGCACACAGATGAGCTACAGAGAATTCACAATACATACATACACACACACACACACACACACACATACACATACATACATACATACATACATACATACACAGATACATGCATGCATGCACGCACGCACGCATGCACACACCGAGCTTGGTGCCGGCGTATGTTCTATAGGCGGACGTATCGCGACATGACGTCATTTCTGACTATTTCAAGCAGCATCAGGCCACGTCACTACTGACGTCATTGGCTTTGGGCACATATGCTACTGAACGCGCTCCGCCGCGCCCCGTTTGAAAGTTGTTTTTATTCTACAAATAGGAACAAGTAAAAACATCACGTGTCATAATCTGTTCCTTGTAATCCCGTGACTGTCGAGGAAAAAAAAACCCCAACCTATCTTACTGCAAGAGGTATAGATCCTCATGAGCCCCCGCGACTGCGGGGGCTCATGAGGATCTATACCTCTTGTTAAAACCGCTTTGTATCCATGTTCCTTCGACGGCAGGGGAGCGTTGACGGTGAATTTAGGACGGTTTCAAAGAAACAATCTGATGCCACTGGCAGTGAAGGGGTTAACGGAAAATTACAGGAAAATACAAACGCTCGCACTCGTCACGATGCACTCACCAGGAAAACAAACGTGACTAATTTTCCTCATTCCGCAATGTTCAGTAAGGAGAGGGGTGGGGGGCGGGGGGGGGGGGGGCGGGGGGGGGGGGGGGGTCATTGTCACAATGGGAGGTAACTGCAGTGTGTCACAATACCAAGCAGTCAGTGTGGAGTATCACGTTCACGCGCAAGATTATCCCTTTATTCACGGAGTTGTCGCGCCTGTTACACTCGCCATAGGGCCCGGGAAGTTCACCCGCGTTGACTAGGAGCGTCGGCGGCCGCGCCGCCATCTTGAGAGGACACGCTAGCCTGGCGATAGACTTCAGATAGGTTGTAGCGAAGTAGTGTTTCAACACGTGTTTCTTCGTGTTTCTTCCTCTGTTGGAAACAAACAAAAACAGATTCTGGTGAGCGGTTTTCTACGACGATGGCCGGCAAGACTTGCTGTTATTGCCTGTACTGACAGCACGACAGGACTTTCCTGACATTGTCATGAGAGCGATTTCCCGACGTGGGCATGAGTCGCGTATCCACACAAGATGGCCGCCACAACTAGCGTGATGACGTCAGCTTCCCGAGCCCTATACTCTGAGACAGATAAAGGGACTTGCTGCAGCCAATAAAATATATCTTCTTTATAAAAGTTCATAGCATGACTTGCATTAAAGCTGTGTAAAAGGGCTTATGAAACCCTTCCTGTCTCTGTACGTACATTTTAGTTTCGAAACCTTGGCTCATTCAACGACCAAAGGCCAACTCCGTCCAAGAAACATGGAAACAAACTGGTCTCAGCAAGAGACATAGATCCTCATGAGCCCCCGCGAATGCGGGGGCTCATGAGAATCTATGTCTCTTGCAGTTGGATCGCGTTCACTTTTGTTCTCGGCAGTGAAGGAATTAACGACGTTTGATTGGTTGGTTAGTTCGGGGTCAGTTTGAAGGCCCACTAACCTCCGTAACTGTTCAAAGATACACTTCTGTAACAGATGGTTACGAAACGCCACACACAGGTCTTGCTATGGTTCATTTAGACACAGGACAATCCAGTCCAGCACACGTCGTCTTTATATCAAGTAACCTGACAATGACTCCACTCCGTTCTCTAAATACAACGCTATCAGTACGAGAAACAGCTAAAAATAGATTGACACGCTAACGGTTGCGCAGAATAAATAAGTGCGATTACGCGTGTGCTTTTGCTGCGTGTCCCAGCTGCTGTTAAAGTTCATTAGGTGTGTCGACAAGGCATAACAAACACAAATGGTGCCGCTGAAATGTGTCTTCAGATTTTCGCGTAATGGTACAGTAAGTTGACGTCCACGGCACCGCAGTGGTAATGGATTGAACGGGCGGGTTATGATGGACACGGGCAGCTCACCATAGAGTACGACCTGAACACTAATCAATTCACGTGCACCGCAACTGTGCCACTTTGATTTACCATGACCTTTTAACGGACACGGCTGCTCTGAACAAGCCCGCCTTTTTGCCTGGACTTTTTTGCTCTCCCTCTCGTTTGTACGTAGGAGAGTTCCCAGCTGCATTGGTTAGTTAGGATTTAACGTCCACGGCCCCGAACTGATAATGGACGGCCCTGACGGGCAGGTTATGGGGGACAGGGAAATCTATTGCCTATGGAGTACGACCTGAACACTGATCAACTCAGGCGCACTACTACTGTGCCACTTTGATTTACCAGGACCTTTCAACGGACATGCCTGTCTTTCCACCTGGATTGTGAGTCCAGCTACCGGGGCGGGACAGGGATTCGAACCCACGACCCGGCGATTCCCTTCGCTCTCCTGCTCCGACGCTTAACCACCTGAGCTATTTCGGACTCTCCCCGCTGCATTCAAGGGGCAGTCCTTTTATTGGAAAAAAAAAAAAACAACAAAAAAACAACCGCTGTCACGTGTGCCTTCTGATGTGTATAGTTGTTAAAAGATCGGTAGAACAAGTCTGAACTAAGGCAAGCCAACCATGACCCAATGCGCAAAAGGCCATCGGGCCGATATCGGCCGCCATTGGTCCGCGCACGGCCGTGCGCGGACCAATGGCGGCCGACGTCGGTCCGATGGCCTCAGTTTTGCGCACTGGGTATGTCCTTCAGTCCGTCAGCTGCGGCGAATTTTAGTAGTGAAAGCCCTCCATGGCAGGGCAGGTCGCTTAAAAAAAAAACTGTAGAAGGCGGGTCAGAAAGTGCACGGCACTGAAACATTTGGTGGAAAATCTGCCAACCTGCTCCATCTACAACAGACATATTTATATATTTGCTTCATTTACAGGCGCTTTGTGTGGTGCTCTGCCGGGCTTATTTGTTAGGGGAGCAGAGTATCCTATCCTCCCCCCTTCCCCCACTTAAAATCTCCTAATATTTAAAATTGTTTACCCCAAAAAACAAAATAAATAAATAAATAAACACATAAAAAATAAACAAAAACCAAACATACTATTTTTGGACGAAAGATATTTTTCGACTTTGGAGAAAAGAAATGCTTTTTTAAAAAAAGTGTAATTTGATTTCTTTTCAAGGCGTGCCTCGCCTCTACCCCCCCCCCCCCCCTCCGCCATTGTCCCCCACCACATTCCTACCGCCCACTCACCCTTGTCAGTTGTGCGATTTTTCGGAGGTTGGACTTTGCAAACCCCGTGTCTGATTTTTTTTTTTTTTTTGAGGCTTGGAAGTAACATTTGGAAGTAACATGCGGCCAGTCACGCTGTCCTCACCCCACCCCACCCCTTCCCCACTCCCTTCCCCCCTCCCCCCTCCCTCCCCCCCCCACCCCGCACCTCCCTGTAAACGACCGTCCTCCGCTACTGCATTTAAGGTTTTGACATACTGAAGAAGACTGTCAAATTACATGTGCAGTGTTCGTCTCTAGAAAGGCAAAAGGCAGCAGTCCACTTTCCTGAACAGCGAGATTTGCACCGTAATACAATGGAGATCTCGCTTCTCACAAAAAGAGACTTGTGTTTTGCCTTTAAACGGCAAACATTGATCGGGACAAAAGCAGATATGCGTCAATGTCAGCGTCGCCAAGGTTGCACTTACGTGAAGAAAATCAATGCATATCCCAGTGCGCGAAAGGCGTCGGGCCGATGTCGGCCTCGCGCACAGCCGTGCTCCAGCCAACGGCGCCCGATGTCGGCCCGACGGCCTATTGCGCGTTGGGATAGGCCTAACCGTCGCGTCTAAACGCGCAGTTCTATGAGCGCGCGATAACTGATACTCCACGGCAATCATTTAGTCCCTTCTATTTATACAAGAGATTTTTTTTAAAAAGATGAGTCGCGGTGGGGCGAATTTAATAGCATGTTCGTTATGTCAAAGGAGGGCAGGCCTAATCTTCTGACATGAATTGAAGTAACAACTTTATAAAAATTACGTCATGTCTAGTTACGCTAACCTCGCTGCTGAATATCATTTAGTTGGCGCCAGGCGTGTGTGTGTGTGTGTGTGTGTGTGTGTGTGTGTGTGTGTGTGTGTGTGTGTGTGTGTGTGTGTGTGTCCGTTACGAGGTAGTGATCGTAGTAACGTGCAATCACACCAGACACACTCACGTAGGGTTCTTGTAGAAAAACCTTACACAGTGTGCAACTCGTCACACGTGGCACAAGGTTTTAGACCACACTGGAGTAACAGTTTCAACAGTACTTTATTCTCACGATGCACTCTCAGCACAATGCTTCCACACTTTGATGCACTGTCTCTCACAAATGCATCCTCATTTCAGTGATACACTGTCTCTTACAATGCATGCACATAGTTGATTAGTTCGGGGTTTAACGTCAGTCTACGGCACCGAAGTGATAATGGACGGCCCTGACGGACGGGTTATGGGACAGGGAAATCTACTGCTTATGGAGTACGACCTGAACACTGATCAATTCAGGCGCACTGCAACTGTGCCACTTTGATTTACCAGGACCTTTCAACGAACATGCTATTAAACAAGCCCGTCTTTTTTCCCTGGATTGCGAGTCCAGCTACTGGGGCCGGGACGGGGATTCGAACCCACGACCCGGTGATTCCCTTCGCTCTCTTGCTCCGACGCTTAACCGCCTGAGCTATTTCGGACTCTGCATGCACATACTTTCCAACACTCTCTTGTATACTGTCACAAATTTCCAGAACAATCTCGCAAATTGCACAACTCAGCCAAGCAGGAAAGAAAACGTAATAAAAAATCATTAATATTCATTAAACGGAACACTCTAGATTTTTCTGGTGCAGACTGTTTCTGCAATCTTTGTTAATTACACACACGCACACACTGCTAGCTCCCCAGGAACAGGCTTTCAAGTCAGGGTGTCAGCAAGAGGCATAGATCCTCATGAGCCCCCGCAAATGCGGGGGCTCATGAGGATCTATACCTCTTGCAGTTCGGTAGTGTTCACATTTTCTCGGCACTGAACGGGTTAAAATTACAGACCTAGGGCTAGTTGCCTTCATGAGTGAGTTTAGCTTAGTCCTGAGCAAGCCCGGGTGTGAGTGTTGTGGCGCTAAAGCGGGGCGAGTGTTATGACACTATAGCGGGGCGAGTGTTGTGACACTATAGCGGGGCGAGTGTTGTGACATTATAGCGGCGTGAGTGTTGTGACACTATAGCGGGGCGAGTGTTGTGACACTATAGCGGGGCGAGTGTTGTGACATTATAGCGGCGTGAGTGTTGTGACACTATAGCGGGGCAAGTGTTGTGACACTATAGCGGGGCGAGTGTTGTGACATTATAGCGGCGTGAGTGTTGTGGCGCTATAGCGGGGTGAGTGTTATGACGCTACAGCGGGGTGAGTGTTGTGGCGCTATACGGCGAGGTTACTGTTGTGGCGCTATAGCTGGGCGGGGTGAGTATTGTGACGCTATAACCGAGTGAGTGTTGTGACGCTGTAGTGGGGTGAGTGTTGTGGCGCTATAGCGGGCGGGGTGAGTGTTGTGGCGCTATAGCGGGGTGAGCCGGTGTTGTGGCGCTATAGCGGAACACCTTGCCTAGCGGATGGCGCAGAACTAAGCTCATTCAAGCAGCTGACACCAGCACATATGTCACAGCACACGCAGATGCGAGGAGAACCCCCCTAACTAAATGCATTAACTTCCCTCTTCAGTGTGCCACATTTATAATGTGCTCCGGCCATGTTGTTGCGAGCATTTCTTTATAAAAAAAAACTTCCTGGTTGCCGACTACACCCATCCTCTGTTCATTTCTGTTGCGCATTCATAGGCTAAGGCCCCATGCACTTGTTTATCTCCAGCTGAATGCGCATGTCGCGTAGAGGCGGATCAATTATCTCGCGGGCGTGGGGGAAGGGGTGCCGGGCGCTGGGGGTGGGGGTGGGGGTGGGTGGGTGGGTGGAATTGCAACCTTTTGCTTGACACAGCCCGACACAAAAGGCCTCCCAACGCCAGACCTTGCTTCCCAGTCGTCGAAAAATAAACACGATGAGGATTTCATCATCCCAAAGTCTACCTTATTGTTTGGAGCTCAGATGCGTTTATCTTAGGCACATTCAGAGTTGTTCGTATGTTTAGGTTTATAATCTGATCCATTTCCCTCCTCTCTAAGCCAACCTCTGATCCGAACACACACGTCAGCGCACACAAATAAAGACGGACGCAGGGCGCTTCCCGTCATTAGTACGCTATGTGGGCTCGTCAACTGTAGCGACAGGAATCCATCTCCTTCCACTCTAACCCACCCTCTGATCCACACACACTGGCACACATTAGTAAATTATGACGGACACATGGCGATTCCCGCTATTCGTAAGCTCTGTGATTTGGCGTAGTATAACTATTCTGAAGAAGAATAATAGCACGAGCAGCGAAATGACGTCACTTCAAGCTTCACGTCATGGCATCGTTACTAAGGCCCCGCCACACATGCCCGATTTTGAGGCCGATTCTTGAGCAGTTTCGAATCGGAGTGTGTTCGGACCGGACTGCCAAAATGTGTGCGCTGCCACACATTCCCCGACTTTATTTAGCCGACCGGTTTGAATCGAAGATCAAGGTCGTACCTGTTCAGCGAAATGGCTGCTAGTTTGGACAGTGATGATGATGTGCTTGCATTATCAGCAGTTTTGCATCATATTCGGGAAGACTGAGGCGGGCGAAACATCGGCGGCAACGAAGGTGCCTGATCTTCCGCCATTTGCAAACTGAAACGACGTGCTTTGCGAGACGCGCTCTGATTGGTTGAAGCTTACAATCGGGGCCGATTCGGATCGGAAAAATAGAGCAGTTTCTAAACATCCGATTCCCAGCCGATTGCGATCGGATCGGATATATGACGTCATCAGATCGCAATCGGGTCGGAATCGGCTTCAAAATCGGGGCACAACCGGCAAGTGTGGCGGGGCCTTTAGTCCCACGACGCCGTGTTCATAGTGACGACTCGATGTTATACGTCACTCATCGCAGTACTAACATTTGACGTATCAGAGGATCAACTTCGCAATTTTCTTGCTGATTTTTAAGCCTAGAGCTTACAGGTCACAATTTGACCTAACCCTATCCCAGGGCCGGGACAAATAACAGGGTTATGCAAACACTGTTTATGAAAAATCGTGTGGGTATTAATGAAAAGATAGCTTTTTTCGTAATTTTGCCAGAATTTCTGTCCCGCACGCCAAAGACGTCATGTGCATGCTCCGGAATGCGCTTCGACCCAGCCCCATTTCAAAGTCTACCGTATTTTAAATACGATAGACAAAAACCAGGGCGTAGGGGGGGGGGGGGAGGGCGGCGAGGGGGATGTTGGAGGTGGGGATGGGGGTTTCTACTTGTAGGGGACGGGAGAGTAATGGCCGCGGAGAGGGGAGGTGTGAACATGTCTGGAGAAGGGGGCGAGGGCGGGGGGGGGGAGGGGCCGGGGGGGGGGGCGGGGAGGAGGGAGGTGTTGGAGGTGTGAACATGCAGGGAGTAATGGCCGTGAACATGGCGGAAGGGGGGGGGGGGATAAAATCCTCTTGACGCCAGGCTTTGCTTCCCAGTCGCCGAAAAATAAAAAAAGCAGGGGTGAGGTTGGGCGGAGGATGCGGGGGCGGAGACTGAAGGGAGGAGGTAGAGATGGGGGTTTGTTCTTGTAGGGGGTGGGAGGAGGGCGGTTAGCAGGCAAAACAACGATCAACGGTAAAATACTGGTGAGAGAACTTACTGATACGATCACGCTGTTTACCAGAAAGTTAGCAATTAGCACAAGTGGCTTCATTGTCACCGCCGCAATAAACGAGCCTACGATCGACCGGGCTACGCTTCAGCCGGCTTGGTGGGTTTGAAGAGAAACCCAATTCCCAAAAGGCCTCGGGCCGGCGTCGACGCGATGGCCTTTTGCGCATTGGGAATAGGCTGTGGCCGGGGATCGACGTGGCACTGACAATGACCTCGGCGCCGCTGCCTCGATTGCAGAGACCATTGCTGAAGGACTGGCACTTTAAGCTTAAAAACCGACGGCCGAAGTAACTGAGTCACCGTCTGTACGCTGCAGCGGGCTCCGCCTACTCTATTTTGCCGGATAGTTGACGCCAGCCGTGTCTACGGACTAGATCAGTTGTGTTTTTAGCCTGTCTGTCGACCGGCGGCCGAAAAGGAGCAGGCGACATTTTCTCGAAAGTCAGTATATTTTTGTCACTGAGCGTTGCGCAGCGAGCTTCACTGTATAATTTTTACTGACATGCCGCGGGTAGCTCTGCTTTGCGGCGCTGTAAGTCGGAATAGTTCAGACTGAAGTGGGCTCGTTGTAGACTTATCTGCTTCTTCAATGTGCAGCGAAACATAGTTTGTGATAGGACTGAGTGTGTGCCGGTCGCATGACAGTCAGTTAACAAAAAAATTCAGTCGGCTTTTTCATTTGTTTGGTGCTGGTCTGTGGTTTTGGACGGCGTACGGCCTGTGACCGTAAGGACCAAATCACAGAACAGCACACACGACATCTTTGCGTATGTCCTGTGCTATGATTTAGGATAGTAGAATCTCACGCCGGCACACATTCCCGGCAAAGCAGTGTTATTATCGGACGTTTTCAGTTCGTGGGCGAGTTGGCACCACTGAGAGTCTGAGGGCGAGAGCAGCACTTGGGCGCCTTCTCTGCTAAGCAGGTAGTCATCAGTCGAACGGAACTTCCCTACAACTGTCGTAGCTTTCAGTTGACCCATTGCCAAAAGGTGTTACGGAAAAGGCAACAAGGGTGCTTGAAAATGAAAAGTGATAGAATTACATGAAAAATCCGTGTTGGACAGTTTATAGCATGTGCAAATATTATGTGAAATTGGAATATAGTCTTTTCATTAGTTTTAGAGAAAATTCATTCAGAAGTTTTTATATGACATTATGTCGGAGGTCAGGTATTACAACACAATTATGTACGTTTGGGTTTTTTAATTGATCCAAGTTGGAAAATGTTTACTTTGAACAGTTAAATGGATTAGTAAATGTGAATTTCTGTTGCAAAACTAAATCATTAAGGTTTTCTGAGTGTCACTGAAAGAGGTGAATTGTTGTAATACCTGACATCCGACACAGGTGCTTCTTTCTGTTTGTTGTAAATGTGAAATGCAGCCACATTCTCTTTCAAACCATATTCTCAGGGATGTAAAAAAACACAAACAGGATGAATAAAGAATTAAGAGAGACAACAGCAACATTTCCTATGATTATTTTATTTCAAGTACAGGAAGAATAAATGCAAATTCAGGAAAACAGATATTATGTCGAACGTCATAATTACAACAAACTGAACGGAGGTTTAACATTTATCCATCCAAAAAAAAAGTCACTTTCCTTTGGCTACAAACACTGCATATACACATTTCCTCATTTACCTGAACTGCTGATCAATAAGCAATGCTGCTAAATCACATATCGTTCTGCACTATTCTTCATGTATTTGAACTGCTCATCAATCCCTAAAACTGTTAATCACATCTAGTTTTACACTTATTTTTTCTCAAAAGTTTCTCACCACAATGAAGGTTAAAACAGTGTATAATAAATTCATACATTTATATGAATATATGTTATTTTGTAATTTTACACTAGGTCCAAAACCCTTTCATAGGTCTCTCGGGGCTCCGCTCAGAGAACTATTAATATAGTGACAGATGGTCAGTATGGGTCTGCAAGCAACTAGAAATTGCAGGAGAAACAGACAAATACAGTGATGTCACGTTTGTTTTGCTACACAGTAAATATACAGAAATGTGTAGGAAAACACAAACACCTTGACATCACTGAGTTAATTTTATATACGTTTCTTCTGCCATTTCTATGCAGTATCTGTCCTAAATTACTGTGAAAAACTGACGCCTCTGACTGGATATGCTTTGAGAGAGACCATCCTCAAAAATGAACAAATGGTTCCCACGAGTAGTCAAAGCGGATAGGCCAAAAGTACAAGTTCCGGCACTTGGACAAGAAACTCACACAGGCAACCTGCAGACGTTCGTTAACGTCTTAAACTTGCCCAACATATTCAGTTCCATTCCACTGAACAAGATGGAAGGTTACAACCACTGGAGCTTGAGTGTGTGTGCGGGGAACGATAGGCACAAAGTGGTTTGGCACCCAGTGATCAGCAACCATGTCACTGCGGAGTGAGAACCACATAATGAACAATTTTTGTCCATCCCCACAACCCGGAGCGTAAAAACTGAGGCTGCAGTGAAGCCTGTACATCTACCAACCAAGATCTGGAAAAAACGACTGATTTGGACGCTTCAGCACAAAACTGGCTGCACAAAACTCCCAAAACCCTGACAAGCTGCAGTTTTTAACCACTGACATCACTTCAGCTTCAAACGACAGACGCTCTGAAGCATCAGGTGAAACTGAGGTCAGCACAGCCATTGGAATAACTTCAGATGGTGACACAGAGTCATGAGGAGCGCACCAATTAGAACCATTCAGAAAACTGTCTGGTTGCAGTGCCATACAAATAACAATGCGACACCTGAGCTCTTCATGGCACATTTCTGTGCCAAATATTAGAAGGCTCAGCGCTCTGAAAAAAACAAAAAAAAAAAACAGTTGCCATCTCCATTTACACTTTCATGTATCATGTACACTTTCAACACTTCATCTGCATGTTCTATTATCAAACATGACACTCTCCCTCTCAAGGCCTTTCACACGATTCCATCCGAGATGGAAAGTGTCAACAATGGCGATCTGAGTGCGAAAGGCGTTCTAACAACACCACCATTTGACAGGTGATTGCACATCAGGTTTACAACATCGGCCGTGTTGCAAATTTGAGGTCGAGGCAACACGCCTTGAAAAGGGAGATTGTCAACAACTACAAACACGTGTGACCGCATTGTCTGAATCGGTTTTACATTCTACAGATTAGCTGTTTTCTCCAAACACGACGTTCCAGAGAGCGGTCTAGACAAAGATGCTGCACCACCAAATATCATCTTTCTTTGATCGAACGTCATGTTTACCACACACGCATTGTGGTAATGTAATGACGTACAACTCACTAAATCATCTTCAATGCACATGGGTGGCCACCACAAACTGCCCAATTCGTTTCAATCTGCACAGCTTGTATATCCTATCTGTACAAATGCCATATCAATCCATTGTCTAGGTAACTGGTATACAAAAACTATACAGAAAGTATGTTGAACGTAGATCTTATGTCGAACGTCAGACAAAGGCGAATATTACAACATACCTTTCTCGAGTTCCGTCGATTTGAAGCTTGCCGCAATTATCGATCCAGCATAGCGCCTATGCATCACGTGATACGAAGAAACGATGGGTAAATTTTCAAAAATGAAATCGGCAGCAGTTGAGGAAGAAAAGACAACTATGTCGAACGTCGATTATTACAACACAAACCGGTAGAAGTAAACTCGCTTTTCAAAAAAGGCTGTTTGTGTTTTTATCTTGAAACATGCGAAGTGGGTGCATTATGCATGTACAGGAGAGGAAGTGATGGTCATAATTCGTCTGCTATGAGGTTCACATTGTGCGAAGTTCAGGGAAGAGACTTTATGTCCGAAAATTACAACACACCTGACGTTCAACATGCCGTTTTTAACTAGGCAATACCGCAATATTTCGCACATGAAAATATCTGTTCGTAACTGGTAAATATTTATACATGTCTTACCTCACAGAATTAATGATATGAAACCAGTAGGTTGACTTTTCTTTGCACACCATCACATCGCTCACACGAGGTCGATTGGTGATGCTTTCTGGCAAGGGAAATTTTCAGCCTTGGTCAACATTTTAATCATACAGTCACTAAACCTCTCAAAATGTGTCTCCCATGTTATTTCTAGTATATATCCAGGAATTTTACCATGTTCTTAACTACTAAAAACAGATGAATCAGGACTGGAAGTGCTTTTATTGTTTTTACAGTTTGGTCAACCGTTTTAGTAACACCTTTTGGCAATGGGTCAGTTACAGAACATCGAAGGCGAAAAAGCTGAAGCGACAATGCGGAACATCAGTCCATGCATTTCAATTGTGACCTTGCAGTGAGGGCACTGACACAATAGCCTGCTGTTTCGTGAAGGCCGCCGTCGGTGTGTGTAGCCAGGTTCGGTTGTGTAGCTCGACCTAGTTACTGTGGCAAGGTCGCTCAGTCAGAATAGTAAGTAAGTAGACATGCACATGCATCTCTCTCTCTTTCTCTTTGTATGTGTGTGTGTGTGTCAGTGTGTGTGTGTGTGTGTGTGTGTGTGTGTGTGTGTGCCGGTGTGTGTAAGTGAGTGAGTCAGTGAATGAGAGAGAGAGAGAGAGAGAGAGAGAGAGAGAGAGAGAGAGGAGAGAGAGAGAGAGAGAGAGAGAGAGAGAGAGAGAGAGAGAGAGAGAGAGAGAGAGAGAGAGAGAGAGAGAGAGAGAGAATCAATGAATCAATGAATCAATGAATCAATGAAACTTTATTTTACAACGGTTTAGGCATTGACATCGTCATCGACACAGCCATTTTACAAACCTGCCGTTGCTAACAACTACAAGACTAACTACAAATATACATACATATAAGTAAACATAATACTTGCAAAGCGATGACAACACTATTCACATAGACAGACATACTCATAGACTCACAGACACCCCCCACCCCACCCACCCCCCTTCACACATAGACAGAGCTAAGTAGTCCAAATGATAATTGAAAAGGATAACAGACTTAATTGGGAATAAATTGGG
The DNA here is from genome assembly GCA_036245525.1 of Semisulcospira habei. Classification (NCBI taxonomy): domain Eukaryota; kingdom Metazoa; phylum Mollusca; class Gastropoda; family Semisulcospiridae; genus Semisulcospira; species Semisulcospira habei. The sequence continues at coordinate 108,306,341 of BTPG01000001.1, read as the reverse complement.
CCCAGCATAAAAAGAAACATATAATACAAGTGGTTGAGTCATCCCTACGAGTGATCCACAAAATATTTGAAGAGACCCTTTTTAAAACAGGCTAGCGAGGAGGCGGATTTTACATGGTCTGGAAGGGCATTCCAGATAAGTGCCCCTGAGAAGGATAAGCTAGTTTTATATAGATCGATCCTTGGTTTTGGGACTATGAAAAGCTTTCTGATGTTTCCAAGCTTGGACTCAGACTTACGGAACAAAGTGGAGATGTACTCAGGTGTTTTGCGTTTCCACACTTTGAACATAAAGATTGCTTTGTTATATTTAAAATGATCTTGAAGTGGCAGGAGACCTGCTTTTGAGAGCTTTTCTTCAGTGCTAAGGTGTTGATCAGGGCAGATTATTTTGGCCGCTCGTCTGTGTAGGGAATTGAGTCTCTTTAAATGGACCTCACTACACCCATCCCATACCGATGACGCGTAATCGATATAAGAACGTATGTGAGCGTTATAAAATAGTTTACGGGTATCTGAATCAGTATAATATTTCAGTTTTGATAACATAAAGAGATTTTTGGCTACTATTTTGCATAAGGCGTCTGTATGAGCTTGCCATTTTAGCTGACTGTCGATTTTAATCCCCAGTACTCGATGTTCATTTACCTGTTCTACCTGACTACCTTTAAGTGAAAGGTTAAGTAATAGAGGCATTATCTGCTGTTTTTGGCGCGTGGCGACTACCATCGATTTCGTTTTGGCTGGATGAACAACCATAGAATTGTTTATACACCAAGCTGATACTTCATGAAGACTTTGTTGTAGGTTGTCGGAAATTACCTGTATATCTTTACTAGTAGTATGAACTGAGGTGTCGTCAGCAAAAAGGTCGCATTGTACATCTTGGCAAGTAATATGTAGAGGCAAATCATTGATAAATAAGCAAAACAGTAGAGGGCCCAGTACAGACCCTTGGGGCACACCGAAGCTTACATCTTTGAGAGAGGAGTATGAGCCATGAACAAGAACCTTTTGTTTTCTTTTAGTAAGGTAAGATGTGAAAAAAGCAACTGCGTCTCCGTTATTGAGGTATGTGTGAAGCTTAGCAGTCAGAATAGTATGGTTAATCAGATCAAAAGCATTCTTAAAATCCAGATAGACTACTCCTGTTAACTGTGACTTATTCATACCCTTGAGCCATGTGTCAACAAGGCGTGTAAGTGCTGTGTGGCATGAATGCTGCGGACGAAATCCGGATTGGAAAGGGTGGAAGAGCTTACGGTTTTCTAGGTAAGCAAGCAGGTGTTTATGAACGTGCCTTTCCAGTGGTTTGGACAAAACAGATAATAAAGAAATAGGCCGATAATTATTAGGATCAGAACGATCTTTTGTTTTTGGAAGTGGAATTACTTTGGCATATTTAAGTTCGTTAGGAAAAGTGTTATGCTGGATACAGAGATTATAAATATAAGTTAAGGATTCTACAATGTATGGGAGAGACAGTTTAAGTATTTTCGGGCTGATGTCATCAGGCCCCGAGGACTTTTTATTTGGAAGGTTACTTATAAGTAAACCCACTTCATGAACAGCTAACATAGGGATGTTGAAGGGGGCTGTGCCCATTGTTCTTTGTTGACAAAACTCAGACAGCAAATTTGAACGGTGATAAGTGTTATCCTGGCTTGGCGATATTAGAGATTTGGCAATCGAAAGAAAATGGTCATTGAATGTATCAGCAGTAAGATTAGTGGGAATGGTAGTTGCGGTACTTGGAGACCCCCTAGTAAGTGTGTTTAGAAGGCGCCATATAGTAGAGGTATCTTTGCTGTCTTTAACCGTGTCACGAACTAACTTTTTTCTTGCCTCTCTGATCATGTATTTAACACGGTTACGCTGTTGCTTATATTCAGTGAACATTTTATTGCTACGTAGATCGTTTCTAAGCGCCATCGCCTGCATGATTTCCGGAGTAAGCCAGGGAGGAAGAGTGTTAGATTTTACCCTCCTCTCGCGTAGAGGAGCATGTTTATTAAGTACATTTAGGAAAAGAGAGTACCAAATACTGAGGGCGGTATTAGGATCATAGGACAGGAGCACGTCATTAAAAGGAGTATTTTCTAGATCAAATAGAAATTCGTCTTTCCTGAAGTGTTTGAATGTCCTATACGTTATAGTTGTATGGCCGTTCTTTTTTGGTTTAGGGAGTTTAGAAGACCAGGAGCAAGCCACAGGATAATGATCACTAACACTAAGATTTGAGACATCAACGTCAGAGACGGCTTTGGGTTTATTAGTATATATGTGGTCAATAAGCGTGGAAGTAGTTGGAGTAATTCTGGTGGGTGATTTCACTAACTGTACTAAGCCAAACAGAGATGACGTTGAGCCCCAGGCGGGGTGCGGCTTAAGTAAATCTATATTAAAATCGCCCAATAGAAGAATGTCGGCCTTCTTTTTTAAAGCTCTGTCAAGGTTATGACTAAACTGATCGTACCACTCAAAAGTTGAGGCGGGATTTCTATATAAGAACCCAATTAATACCGGTTTTGATTTCGGACACTTGACTTCGACCCATACGCACTCCACCCCCATCATTTCTAGGTCGACGCGTCGATGAACTAAATGCTGGATAGAATTATGAATATAGACAGCGATGCCAGTTTGACCGGGAGACAAGGGGTCTCGTCTAATAACTGAAAAATTGGGGATACTGATTGCTGCATCGCTTACACAGGAACTCAGACGCGTCTCACTGAGTCCAAACAGGTGGAACGGTGTAGGATCGTTAATATATACAGATATGTCGGCTAGTTTGTTGTACAAATGAAACACATTGAGGTGCCCTATTCTCATAACTGCACCTTTGATGGAAAATTCGCTTGGACTTATTACAAAATACAGAGTGCACAAGATAAACAATGAAGAAACAATTGAATACAGAAAAACACGGAAATAACAAATACTATAAAACTATAAAACGATAAAAGGCCACGTAATTGAATAAAAGTCCTCCAGAGAACAAGTAGCCGTTAAGCTACTGAGCTCTCAAAAAAACTCGCTGCGGGAGTGACTGAACCACAAGAAAAAAGTGACGCAACTTGAAACGCCGCATGGAACACCTGTATGTTCGGCTGTCACTAAGTTCCCTTCTTTGTCGTTCCAGTACAATTTTAATTAAATCACTCAAGCTAATAGTCTGTCTCACTGTAAAGACACGAAAGAGGCTGAAAATTAAGTCTTTCTTAAATGAGCACAATCTTTACAGTGTAAACTAACACAGTCTCTGGTGGTAACACTCAATGTTACTGTCACATCAGTTTATGACCAACGCGGCTAGAAGGTAGAACCAAAGTAATCAATAAACAGCACAGTGGATGCAGACAATAACGTTGGTAGTCACTCTAACTGATTTACGGTAAGAACAAGTTACATCTGTAACAATAGCAGTCAGCTTGCCGTGCTCGTGTTCACAATCACCAAATATAAACGTCTAATTAAAGCGTCAGTAAATCAGTGATGAACTAGTTCAACAAATGAAAATTAACCCTTTTGTTCATGCATCCACCGGTGCTGTTTGCAGCATCGGTGGTTGCATGCACAACGGGGTTAAGCAAGTTAGTGGCAGATAAATCCCTGTATGAAAGGCTGCGGTTAACTTGTCAGTTGATATCGCAGCTAATCAGTTAATAGTAGACACCACCTATTAACCCAACAATGGACAATTAATCCTCCTGTTCATGCATCCATCGGTACTGTTTGCAGCATGTACTGTTTGCAGCATGTACTGTTTGCAGCACCGGTGGTTGCATGCACAGGAGGGTTAATGAGATTATTAGCCGGTAAAGCCCTGAATGAATGGCTGTAGGAGCTGCGCAAGCATGCGCATCCTCTGCGTTGCGTCTAATCCGGGTGTAATGGCAGGGCTCTCCCACCCTCTGGTCGGTGTGGGAGTAGCGGTGGCGAGGGCGTGAAGGGCGCTGTTAGAGCCTTGGTCGGAGGGTGGAATGCGCGGAAATTCGCGTTCTGACGGAGTGAACTGCCCGGCGTGACCTTGCTGGGGACAGAATGTCGGGGGGTAACCAGGCTGGGCAGAGTTGTAACTGGCATTGTCAGACATGTTGAACTGGGTTTGAGCAGAATGGGCTTGGCAAATTTGAGACTGTTGAAAATGGGCTTGAACGTGGTTGGAATTAGCTTGGCTGGGAGGGGTTTGGTTGTTGTGGGGGTGGGCGTTGATGTGGGCATGGTTGGGGTGGGAATGGTTGGGATGGGTATGGACTTTGAAATTGTTTCCTCCATTTGCTTGTCCCCATCCTGTGCCCCTGCCAGAAGCCTGATTCTGGTAGTGCTGTGGTCCTCGACTTTGAGGGTTGGTAGGCGCATGACGATCCGTTTTCGGCACATCGTATCCCGGTGAGCGGCGTGCTGCTCCGGCGAACCTGATGGCGAGTGCCAGTCGCTTGGTGCCTTCCTCTGTCAGGTGACTTCTGTCTCTCTGGAACAGAGTCTGACGCGGCGCAAGATTAGCTGTCAAGAAACGGGGGACATGATCGATGTAGGGGATCTTGACCTGCTCACACACAGCCCTGAGATTGTCGTTGGAAGCAAACACAGCCGTTGCCAGGTAATGTTCAGTTCCACCTGGAATAATGCAGGATATGTACACAGCGGCGCTGGGAAAGGCTGAGCGTAGGAAACGGAAGAGCTGGTCCCAGGACTGCTTGCTGACGGCGCCCACTTTGCAGCTGTTGATACCAACATGCGTCGTCACACGGCGGATGTGGGGCATTGGTGGCAAAGTGCGGAGCCACTCAGTGACATCAGCTACAGTCAGGCCGGAGACAGACAGATTCTGTACAAGGGCACCGTCGACAGACATCCTGCGCTCGTCAACACCTTTCAGCACAGAATCCCCGATTAACAGCGTGTTGACACCTGGTCGTACTTGCAGGAGCTGAAGCTGTTCTAGGGGTGCATTGTCCTTAGCGCTGATGTTACTGTCGTTGGTAATGCGGGTGGAGGTATCGTGTCCTCGTCTGTTCTCGGGTGCATTTTCCTTAGCGCTGATGTTACTGTCGTTGGTAATGCGGGTGGAGGTATCGTGGCCTCGTCTGTTCTCATCCAACTCAGACAATACAGAATACCGGTTTTTAACTGGAACTTGCACGAGGAGTGTGTTGTCGGTCGTGGTAGAGTCTTTAGGGGGAGGGGACATGAGGGATTGTGAGACACTATCTTTTTGGGGTGAGCATTTGGGGGCGTTGGGGGTTTCGTTGGCTGGTTCAAAATTCTGGGTGTTGCTGCAGGCACTGGCTTTAGACAGGGATTCCACTTGCTTTTTTAGGTCTTTTAGTCTACTGGCATGGTTGTCTCTACTGCTAGCCAGTTGAGTCACTTTCTCATTTAGCCTGACGTGGTCCGCTGAGAGTCCTTCTACAGCTGAGTTAATGCTTTCTGCATATTCCTCAACTGCCTTTCTCCCACTTTTCGCCTTGACCTCGTTATCTCGCACAAGGCAGTCCATCTCTGCAAGGGTCTTAGTGTGTGCAGCACACTGGTTCTTGACATTAGCCAGTTCAGTTTGCACTTCTTGTAGCTGGATTTGGAGGCACCTAATAGTAGCTACGTTCAGGGCTAGTTGCTGCTGCATTCGCGCAACGCACGTTAGTTCTGGGTTTTGTGCTATTTGTGCTAGAGTTGCGAGTGAAATGGGCTGATCAGCGGTTGTTGTCGAGAGGTCGCAAGGCTGGTAAAATGTAATGGCCGGCTGGCTGACCTGGGTTAAGGACACATGAGTAATCAGGTCAGATAAAGAGGGACTGCTGTTATCACCTGAGGCGCTGCTGGGGACTGAAGAGTCGGCATCTCTGGATCCACTGACGTCAGTCGTGTCACTGGCCGACACGTCATCTCCCGAGGCGCTGCTGAGGACTGAAGAGTCGGCATCTTTGGATCCACTGGCGTCAGTCGTGTCACTGGCCGACACGTCAGGATTAGTTTCGATAGCCTGGGCTGGAGTTATGTGAGTCTTGTCAGATTCAGATGCAGTGTGTTTCGCTTCCGTGGCTGGTGGCTGCGGTATGTGGGTAGTGCTTGCACTAATCTCCTTTGTGCATTCAGCCGAAACGTCACTGACGGCATCTTTGGTCAGAGATGAGACCGCACTAATCTCATCAGTGCAGTCAGACGGAACATCGCGGGCAGTGGGTAGAGGTGACGGGATTTCAGGTGCGGACTGGGATTGAGAGGAGGCCATGTTGTCTACAGTGTCTTTTAACATCCGAAATTCTTCATCGACCCATTCTTGGCAGCAGTTTCCTTGAATAGTAAGTCCCTGTGGTGTAATATACAGTTATTGTGACGAGTTTCTTCGATCCATTCCACAGTTGCACAAGTGTTTCAAACAGTTTGTTGGTGTACGGAGGGTCAATGGGAACAGGTGCACTCAGTACGCTTTGCTTCTTGTCTCTGTCTTCCCAGCGCAGATTCACACCTGTGGGCATAAGCTCTTCAACATACAGCGTATGCAGGACACGTCGCCATAGGGGAACTCTTGCTATGTCGGACTCAAACTTTACTTGGATCGGGTCTCTCGTTCGGATAATCTTTTCAAGGGAAAGGCGAGAGTTTGATGAAGAGGAGCGTGTGGAGGGGCCCATTGTAAGGGGATGGTGGTGTCGCCATAGTCACTTACTCGAGGTGTGACGACATGTTGGTCGCTAATCAGCTGGACACCTACTTGAAAGGATAAGTCGCCAGCCAAAGCTGGCCGACAAGTCAGTGCGTCCGTCAGTCTTACAAGGTCACTCAACCATGATGCCACTCAGCTTCACAGATCACGGCTAAGCCAGAGTTGTATCACACACGAAGCGTGAGGAGAGTGTGGCGCAGCATCCGCATGATCGTGGCCGATGTGGCAGAGAGAGAGAGAGAGAGAGAGAGAGAGAGAGAGAGAGACAATGACAATGACAATTATGATAATGATTCTTTATTTTACAACGGTGAAAGTTTTGGCTGGCACAACCATTTTTCGAACTTGCCGTTGCTAATCTAATCTACAAATAATGCACAAAGTGTAAAAATATTATATTGAAAAAAAAGTGATAAATGATATAAAAACAAAACAACATCAACAAAAACGTGCACACACACACACACACACACACACACACACACACACACACACACACACACACACACACACACACACACACACACACACACGCATGCACACACACATACACAAATACGCGCATGCACGCACACACTGAATAATATAGGGTCGCAGTGAAAGTATTAAGATAATGACGTGAGATAATTGAAAATACTGGCTCTAAAATACGAAAGGGTTGTTGATGTTGTTGTAACTTTCCTAGGCAAAGTGTTCCACAGGCTATATCCTGAGAACGCTAAGCTTGTCTTTAGAGATCAATTCTAGGTCGTGGTACAATAATGAATTGCCTTGATCTTGAGTACCTTGGTGATGAAAAGGAAAATAGTTTCTTAATATAATCAGGCATTTGGCTATTCAATGTTTTGAACATAATTATTCCCTTATTGTATATTAAATGATTTTTCAGGGGAAGAATCTCCAAGGTTTTCAATTTATTATCAGTAGTTGAGTTTGGGTCAGGTAGGATAAGTTTTGCGGCTCTACGATGAAGAGAGTTCAGTCTCTTTAACTGGACCTCGCTTGCTCCATCCCACACTGTAGAAGCATAGTCGATATGTGACCTGATGTGGGCGTTAAAGAACAGTTTACGTGTTTCTACATCAGTGATATATTTTAATTTGGCTAAAATGTAAAGTTTCTTTGATATTATGTTGCATATGTTAGTAATATGACACTGCCATTTAAATTGGTTATTTACAGTAACACCGAGAAGACGATGTTCTGTTACTTGACTGATGGGTTTTCCTTGAAGAGACAAGCTGAGTGAGAGAGAGCCGAGCTGGTGCTTTTGACGGGTACTTAATACCATACATTCAGTCTTCGCTGGGTTTAGGATCATGGAATTGTTGCTACACCAGTTGTCAATGTCTTGTAGTGCGTTTTGCAGGCGTGTATCAATAATAGATAAATCCTCGTCGGGCGTGTGTATTGCAGTATCATCCGCGAACATATCGCATGAAACATTATGATTGCTAACTGGGAGCAGAAGGTCGTTAATGAACAAAAAAAATAGAAGAGGGCCTAAAATAGAGCCCTGGGGCACGCCATGCTTGACTAAGCGGTGATTAGAATATGTACCATTAAGAAGGACTTTTTGTCTTCTGTCATCCAAGTAGGATTTGAAGAACGTGGCAGCGCTGTTGGTGTATAATGATATTTTCTTTATCAATATATCATAGTTTACTAAATCAAAAGCTTTACGGAAGTCTAAAAAGACTACACCTGTTAGTTTGGATTCATTGATAGATGCCAACCAGGTGTCTGTCATCCTAAGAGAGAGAGAGAGAGAGAGAGAGAGAGAGAGAGAGAGAGAGAGAGAGAGAGAGAGAGAGAGAGAGAGAAATATGA
>BTPG01000001.1:108252839-108292839 GCA_036245525.1 Semisulcospira habei | reverse complement strand
TGGAAAGAGGAACGCCAAAAGCGGATTTGTTCATCTGCCTTCGGCACTGTGTGCAAGTCCACTGAAAAGGCAGACAAAGCAAAACTTGCCAAGAGATTAGTGCAGGGAAGGGAATTCCGCTGTGCGGCAACAACTTACGGCATAACATATGAACATATTGCCGTTCAGAGATACGAAGAGACAACTGGAGTCTCAACTCAAAAATGTGGACTGTTTGTATCAGAGACTCCCTTTCTTAGCAAGTACACCTGATCGCATTGTGAGTGATACAGCTCTGCTGGAAGTGAAGTGTCCTTATACATCCAGACACATGACTGTCTCCTAAAACTGTGCCCTACTTATACAGGTCCCAAGACGGCAGTCTTCAACTCAAGAGAAACAACAGCTACTTTTTTCAGGTTCAAGGACAAATGTATTGTTTAGGGCCAGAGGTAAAGAGAGTGGATTTTTGTGTGTTCACTCAAAAAGACTTTCAAATAATTAAAGTACTCAGGGATGAAGAATTCATCAAAACCATGGTTGACAATTTGCAAGGTTTTCATGACAACTTCCACAAGGATGCATTGCTGGAGAAATTCTGCTTCAAAAACTACGGGGAACATTTTTGCCCCCAACCCTGAGAAACAACAATATTATTTCTTCCATTGTATGTGTATCACGGTATGGTTCCTCAAACTCACAAAGTTAGTTAGTTAGTTATTCATTGCTTTTATGTGCACATGTCCTTGTAAATTAACATGAGTTTGAACCTGCTCTTGGTGTGTAATATTTTTTGTGGCGTTTTTGAATCCGATTTAATATTGTGATTCTCAGTACCTACTTTTCCACCCTTCCCACCACGTGAGCGAATATCACTGTAGTGTCATGTTTCTGTCTGAGCAAAGTTGTCATCACGCTTTGTGTTCATAAAAATGATGTTTATTAGAGTGAGAGATTCCATTTGTAGTAGTATAGCCTGATTAGGAGTTAAGCAGGTAATTGAACAGTAAGCCCTTGGTTTAAACATATGTGATGGGGTGAGGTAGGAGGAGTCGGAAAATTAAGATTAGATGGTGGTGGTTGGACTTAGTGAGACTGAGACTCGTTCATGTTGAGCTAAACTTTTATTTCTAACAAAACTAGAAAGTAGAAACCAGAAAGCAGAAAGCAGTACCTGTAGAATAAACAAACAGGTAATCAGTAATGGTGCCAAGAATACAATAAACAAGGCACATAACTAAACTAAGGCATATATCAACATGCAGTGAACGTACAACACTTTGATTTTAAAGACTGACAAAATCAAAGTGATGGTCGTGTAACATATAGAATGTGTAGTAATAGACATGATAGTAGGTACCGGCAACCAAAATTTGCATCAACACACAGCCATTAGAAAACATAATAGGGTCACAGTACATAACAAAACAAACAAAACACACAAAAAAGTAAGTGTCTAGCTTGAAAAATAAGGATTTTACAAGCTTTTAAACTTTATTAAAAATCCGTAAATTTCGGCCGTTCACAAGTGCCATTTTCAGGGTCACACCAATACAAGAGCACTGGGATGATCAGCTTTCTAAATAATGTTTTATAAAGCTGTATATACATACAACAGCTCCATTTTTTTTTCAGGCTTCCCAGTGACTGCTGAATAAAAAGACAAGCAAATGAAAATGGCTTTTTATTCAATTTGTGCAACTGTTACAAGACACCCAGAAAACAGCTTGCGGGACCCATATGTAAACAAGCATAACTCTTGAACTAAACATCCAATTTGAAAAAGGTTTGCTGTTTTGAAGACAGAAAGACACATGAAAAGCTATGCAAATCTTATTTTAACTTGCACAAGACATCATTATTTTTTGTGTGATGTTAAAAATTGCCATTTTGATGAAAACGCAGTAAGTCGAGCTGTTCAATAATTAACATAGATCTGGAATCCAATTCTAAAAATGTTTGGTGCAGTCATTACACACTCTCTAGTTAATATCACAAATATAACTATGTCCACATATGTCCCAAAAACAAAACAAAACAGCTGCAAGGGCTGTCCTTTTCTAAGTTAGCAATATTGTTCCGTGTACACCGTGTATTTTCAGGGCACAATGATTGTGCATGTTTGACAGTCTCTTGGAAAAGGCCTCGATACTTTCTCCTAGGACAGTCTTTAGTTTAAAGCATGCACTTTGTTGAAGAATGTCTTCAAGCTTGCCCCAGGAAATCCCAGTTTCTTCCTTGGCACGGAATAACTGCAGGAGGAGTTTGTTGGTGACCGCATTTGCTTGGAAGTTTAGGTGGCCTGCCTTTCCCCCTGGCATGGCTAAGATGTTTTGATAATGATAGCAGTCATCATCTGAAAAAAACAAAACAATTGTGACCATCATATAGTTTATAGGACTGCTTATTTTTGTAAGAAAGTTCAATACTTGGAACAAACTCCCATTCACTCCCCCTTCCCATTCTGTGTCAAACATCTGCTGTACTAACTACTATCATTGCAAGTGATGGTTGGCCACTAGAAACGGTTAAAGGTTAGAATAAATTCATCTTCCTAAAAAAAGTGCTAGCTTCTTCTGAAATAATGCTGTGAATACACATTACACCGACTAGAATTGTACTGACAACAACAGATGTTGATGAAACGGCTCGAGCAGACGACAGTGACAAAAACGGCAACCCCAACCGGAAGTAGGCCTTCGAATTTTGATCATGATTATTTACTCAATCGTTTACTAAACCTAGCGTATAAAACACTGTATTTTCAACGATTTACTGATCTTAAAGGATAATTGAATAAAGAATTGCGTTCTTATGCTATCATTTTATTCTACAAGCTAAGGGTAAAAAATACAAAGTGATGGGGTCTACTGGGCTTGCTCTATTCCGTGTAATGCAATGTCTCCACACACCCAACAATCTGAACTTACAGAATTTTTACCGAGATATGTCTTAAATGCACTTTAGAAAAGCAATCATTGGCAATATTAACCTAAGTTGTAATCATTAAAAGAGTGTGGAATGCGAAAACTTACCAATTCTTTTGTCAATTGGTCGGGAACGAAGCGAGTCGAAGCGCCCGCCATGGCGTGTAGTACGGTGTGTTGGGTTGGTTCAAATATCGGCCAACCGAATGCGTTCTATTTATAGGAGCGTGACACAACCGGTACCCTCGGATTCTGTACAAAATGAGCTTTCCAACGAACCGACACACATGTGTCAAATTTTTACCGAAGAGGGTGATTTTGCAAGTTGAAACTTTCATTTTGAAAACAAAATCATCAATTTAAAAAAAAACACGTCTTGGTTATTATCATTAAAAAGCTCGCGATCTGCTCTTTCTAATGGTATACGTTAGTGTGTTCTTCTATTTATAGTACGGATTCGGTCGTGTAAGAAACGCGAGTGTGTCGTTTTCGGAGCCGCGGCTAGACGGCAGTCGGCGGCGAATGGACGCTCAAAGTACTCGTTTTTCAAGCTTATTCACAAACTTCATACACCTCGTACACATTCAGATTTGTAAGCAAATACAAGAAAACAACTTCCTGAACATGTGGGTATGCATTTTATTGATTTTGACCAACAAACAACATAGATATCACACATGAAAGATAAGTCACATTTGGGTCTACACTGACCAGCCATATAGACTGCCGGTACCTAATGATAGCAAATAAAATGAAAAATATAAGTCACAATACTAACTACAAGTTAAATGCAAAGTACTAAAAATAACATAGCAAAAGTAAAATACCAAATTAAATCAGATGCTATGCCAGCGGTACAATAGCTATGTGACTAGGCACTAAGGAATAGTATATAGAAATAACTAGTATCAAGTATATCCGTTGTGTCGTTGCCTTGTCATCTTGATATAATTTATGCATAAGTGTATATTAGTGTGCTTGAATAAGAATGAATGTGTTTGAGTGTGCCTTGAGTTGAGATATGTGCGCGTTATAAGTTCTTGTGTTATATATAATATACTTGGTGATTATGACATAACTTGATGATGATGTACCTTGCAAATAAAGTCCCAAAGATGCCCAGGGCGTCAAAATTTGGCATGATTCTAGTACATTGTTGTTCTTTCTCTTGAGAATATTATTGTATTTACCACAGTGATATTAGACAAAATCATACAAAACTAAATAATTAAATCAATAAAAAGAATTTATAAAATAAAATTAAAATGAATCAATAAAAAAAACAGCAAAGTTGTCATCACGCTTTGTGTTCATAAAAATGATGTTTATTAGAGTGAGAGATTCCATTTGTAGTAGTATAGCCTGATTAGGAGGAAAGCAGGTAATTGAACAGTAAGCCCTTGGTTTAAACATATGTGATGGGGTGAGGTAGGAGGAGTCGGAAAATTAAGATTAGATGGTGGTGGTTGGACTTAGTGAGACTGAGACTCGTTCATGTTGAGCTAAACTTTTATTTCTAACAAAACTAGAAAGTAGAAACCAGAAAGCAGAAAGCAGTACCTGTAGAATAAACAAACAGGTAATCAGTAATGGTGCCAAGAATACAATAAACAAGGCACATAACTAAACTAAGGCATATATCAACATGCAGTGAACGTACAACACTTTGATTTTAAAGACTGACAAAATCAAAGTGATGGTCGTGTAACATATAGAATGTGTAGTAATAGACATGATAGCAAATAAAATGAAAAATATAAGTCACAATACTAACTACAAAGTCATGCAAAGCACAAGTCAAAGAATAAAGCAGAGCACCAATACGTAAGTGCGCTATGCAGTCAGACCTGGTAAGGCGAGCACGCAAATGACTAACAAATGGGTAGTCACTCTGACCGGGGTCTCCCTAACAGGTCAGCCCACATCAAGTTAAATGCAAAGTACTAAAAATAACATAGCAAAAGTAAAATACCAAATTAAATCAGATGCTATGCCAGCGGTACAATAGCTATGTGACTAGGCACTAAGGAATAGTATATAGAAATAACTAGTATCAAGTATATCCGTTGTGTCGTTGCCTTGTCATCTTGATATAATTTATGCATAAGTGTATATTAGTGTGCTTGAATAAGAATGAATGTGTTTGAGTGTGCCTTGAGTTGAGATATGTGCGCGTTATAAGTTCTTGTGTTATATATAATATACTTGGTGATTATGACATAACTTGATGATGATGTACCTTGCAAATAAAGTCCCAAAGATGCCCAGGGCGTCAAAATTTGGCATGATTCTAGTACATTGTTGTTCTTTCTCTTGAGAATATTATTGTATTTACCACAGTGATATTAGACAAAATCATACAAAACTAAATAATTAAATCAATAAAAAGAATTTATAAAATAAAATTAAAATGAATCAATAAAAAAAACATAGCGTACACTTACATTTCACCTCTAACACTCTTTCTTTCATAATTTTTATTATCATATAATAATTATGTATCTTGGACCTATGTCATTTGTTTACAAGTTTGTCGACATCCTAGATCCTATAAGTTTTTTAAAAAAAAACAGCTGATATGTTGTTTTTTGGTCTGGTGTCGCCTCGGTACCTCAAGCAGATAAATTCCAAACAAAACCTTGCTCATGCGTCATACTGGATGGAACCTAGGCATAATATAATAGTATAATATTAGCAGATAGGGGTATGTAGTATTAGTAATCAAAATCACGCATCTCTAGACACAATATTGTTTCGGAAGTTGCACAGAGCGTAACACACAGCAATAATGTGGTGAGCAAGCTTTGTTTCTGTTGCATCAAGCACACCAGTCAATACTTTGTAAGTCTTGCCCATGCCGATTATGCGCTCAATATGTACTCGCTTGCTGGACACTTTTCTGTCACTGAGAACTTGCTTTTCGGTCAATCTGTTTTTCTTTGAGAAAAAAGCTGGAATGTTAACCTGTACATCCTTAGGTGCAAACAAGTCTTGCACATTAAATCCTTTGTCTGCCATCACAGAATCACCTGGATCACACCAAAGTGGGATATTGCTTCTCTCAATAATCTGTCTGTCTGAAACAGATCCCCCATACACTTGAGACACATACGACACCAGCCCGCCTGGAGTTGATCCAATGATTGCTTTCACAGTGTTCTTGTTCTTGTATGAGCTGAAGGTGGCACGCTGTGTTGCAGGATTAGATGGCTTTTCAATGGGGACCTCGGTTCCATCCAGTATGACGCGTGTGCTAGGAAATTTCTGCTTGAAGTCACTAGGTGCAAAATAACTCACAAGTTCTTTGGGCACCCAAGTGTCTATTTCTCCCCACTGCCTAGAACAAAAGTTAATCCATGTTATGTACACATTTTCTGCAGTGTATTTAGACACTCCACACATGCTTGATAAAGGAAGGTAATCGATATCCTGTCTCAATTTTCCCAACATGAGCAGAAATTGGTTAATAGGTGAAATAGTCGACACCGTCCTTGTTCTCCAGTATGTGAGATGGTGTACTGCTGGACCAAGAGTCTTAAACACCGCATGAAACCTCGCGTAGGAGACGAGTCCAGTATAATAATGTAGAAGCTCAGAGTTGTGTTCGAGGTTTTCCACAGACAGGTACGGTGGATGCAGTTTCCCTGTTATCAGTGTCTGTGTTTCTGTAGCCACAGTGATGTTTTCGGTCTGTGTGTCCTTGTTGGCAACTTCAGCTAACTCAGCATCCACCTGAAACAAACAGGATAACAAGTGTGCAAATAATTCCTTTCATAAAAAATAGTTGTTCATTTCTAAATTTAAAAGAAAATAATGCTGTTTTTTGTGTTTTTGTTTTTTCCCCATAGAAATAACAGAAAGAACAGAGAAAATGTTTGTGTTCATAGAAATAGATTTACAGGAGACATTTTCCTTCTATGTTTAGAACACAAGAGATACTGCAGACTTTATTTGAGTTTAGATTTA
Source organism: Semisulcospira habei (assembly GCA_036245525.1). Classification (NCBI taxonomy): domain Eukaryota; kingdom Metazoa; phylum Mollusca; class Gastropoda; family Semisulcospiridae; genus Semisulcospira; species Semisulcospira habei. The sequence continues at coordinate 108,285,967 of BTPG01000001.1, read as the reverse complement.
CAGGAGACATTTTCTTTCTATGTTTAGAACATGAGAGATACTGCAGACTTTATTTGAGCGACTCGTGACTCGAGTCTGTCCACGTTTATCGGCTTTGTTCTCGACAACCACTGGGTCGATTAAGATAAAATTTGGCACATTATTTGGAATTCAGGTCCATTGAATGTATTAAATTTTCAGCGCTGAGCAGGTAAATAAAACCGTTAAAATCCGTTATTTCCCAGTTTTATACCAAGTTTTTCCTTGATTAATTCAGTTATATAATTTTCAAGAAAACCAAAATTTTGGCAGTTAAAAACCATTCTAATTTATACCCCACTTTTTTTTCAAGAATTTTGTACGTGGTTGGGGAAAAAGTGTTATGAAATAGTTTTGGGTGCCTAACGGTACCCTCTTATTGGTATGCAACTGAAACTCAACACTCCTTACCTTGGCCATGGCGTATCTTTTAGCTGAAACACTGAAGGGCAAATAGCATACCTCACTGACTGCACGTGCACTGTCACCAGTCCCCTCAAAGTTGCAATCATGATGACCAATGTCAGCTTCCACTTCCAGTTCAGCCCCAAGAAAGGTATCCACGCCAGTGATTTCTTGAAGCAGCATCTCTTCTCCCTTTAAGAAAGAAGTTAATATTCAACTTACATGTAAAGCACTGGCAATACTGCAGACCTAATAAGCATAAACATCCTGGTTTTATTTTCCTTAGTTACAGTTTACCAATACCAGAAGATCAATTATTTCGAGGTCTGATGCACTGTACGTTGGTTAATCTCATTTATAGAATTATGTATTATTATGTTCATTTGGCCTCACCCCAAAATCCGTGTGGACTTTTCTCTTTTTGGTCTCTGTTTCTCTCAGACGTGCTGGTCGTTTCTCTGCCCTGGATTTCCGATTTTCTGCTGGCAGACTTAGAGGTTTAACCCAGTAAAAGACACTAGGTACAGCGTTTGGCTTCAGTCGTTTCCTTTGCCTCGCTAGTCCACCTGCACACATAAAAAAATAATAATAATAAAAATAAATAAATAAATGAAATAAAAGAAGACAGTAGTCTTCATTGTTTAAATTTAATAATATAATGTAAAGCTTCACTTATGCAAATGTTTTGCACGCACAACAAATGTAAGCGTTCTTCCTATTCTTATTTTTTCATTTTTTTCCCATGAATGAATAGTTCATACGTTTTTAGAGTGGTAATAATTATTGAAATCACCAAAAGTTTAAGCAATGCAACATATACGTGAGGCATTTACCTACTTTGTCTTCAAACACGCTCCACACACACACAGACACTGTAATCAGATATATGTCATACATCAGATATTAACTTTTATGAGCAGACATGCAGGTATGTGCAGGGCTTCTGAAAGACATTTTTTCTGATTAAACAGCGAAAAAGTTGACTCGCCCAACCAAACATGGTTTACGAATCAAAAGCAAATTTGAGGGGAAAATGCGCCAGATAGTTGGAAAAGGAAGAAAATGTGTCATGTGAGGATTTTTTTTACTTACAAACTTAAATCTTGAAGTTATGTTATACTTATAGATTATTCAAAAACATTGCACGTAAGTGTCTATTTCTTAGCATTGATCATCTATGATGGGCTGCAAAAATGGCTGCATAGACATCCTAGAGAATATCTGGTCCCCTTTACCTTTAGGCATTACTAGCTTTAGTTTCTGTGGCTGGAAAATATACTGGCCAATTTGGCTACTTCACCTGCACAATCTGGTAGCCAAACAGAAAATCAGGTAGCATTTGGCAACCTGCTTAAGAAGCCCTGCATGCAAATAAAAAAGGACTCACAGTTCCAAAACAACTGTTACGTACCAGAAGCCGTGGGCCCGTCTTTGTAGTCTGTTGGCAGAAAATGTTTCGGGCACACCACACTCGTCGATGTTGGGGCCCAGTTGTCGCGTCGAACAGCAATAATCCATCGCTTCCTGACCTCTTTGTCACTCGGGAATTTAAAACCTAACGCACTGTTGCACTTGTACACTACGCATCGGTTCGGCATTTTGATAATTGATGTAGTTGAAAGGGAAATACAGCTTCAGGATTCGCTATGTTTACACTCTAGCAACAAGGCGGAAGTGAAACAAGCGCCTGTTAAAAGGACTCCACCTAGCGGAAAGAAGAAAGGGGCATAACCTCGCCAGAAGCGCTCATTGATTGAATGCACGTGACGTCACACAGCCAGCGTCGTACACACGTCGTCTGCAGTCGGCCATCTTGTGCAGTGAGATTCCGCGAACACTAGTAACAACGAACATTGCAATCGACAAAGATATGCATGGATGCGCAATTTTCGGATGTAATAATAGGACAGGGAACAAAGATAATGTTCCAAAAGGTGTAGCAGTGAATTTTTTTCGTCTGCCTGCTCTTCGTTTGAGGGAAAGTCGAGTGTTAAGCGGAGAGAACGGACGACTGTGGAAGGCTGCCAGCCGCCAACCGAAAAGATATCAGTACCGAGGAGACTTGGAGTAGAACTTGTATGTTCAAGACACTTTGTTGGAGGTAAGTAAAGTACATGAACTATTTTTCATTTGAAGATCGAGTCACAGTGATGGCTGATTGAGTGTATCATTCATTATGCTACAGCTAGCAATGACCACTGTGTGGTGCATGCATTATACTGTGTATTCTTGTGACATTTGTTAGAAAATTGTCAATTATTTAATGACGTTTTCTCTGTTATAATAAAATATGTAATGGCTTGGTGTGAGATGAGTTGAATTCTTTGAAAAGTAAAAGATCATACCTCAAACAAATAAAAGCAAATGATAATGTTGAAAGAAGTGAAAGCATTTTTTTTTTATACAGATAGTAATATTGGCTTTGTCACATTTTAGTTTAACCTTTGTTCCATTTGCAGGAGTAAATGCACACCCTTCTTCAAAAGAATAGTCATTCCTGGTCACCCACCCAGCATTTAGGCTATACGAGTTCCAATCCTGTCTGCGACACAGAACGACTCACAGATAGATATTCCCGCTTGAAGGTAAGTAAGTTTGTGTCATTTTGTTTTCTTAATAGTTCTGGCAAAAAAATCAACCATGATAATTCAAACGTGGTGTCAGAATAGCTTAGCGCCTGTAAATGGAATAGCTTGGCATATATACAGGCACCAAGCTATTCTGACACCGACCACATTGAATTTCATGATTCACATCCCATCATAACATGTCAGGCTTTTATGCATCAAGTGCACAGTATTGAGAAGGTAGCTAGATTTTTTTTCAGTATGCAATGCAGTGAATCATAATTTTGGTTTTTATTGTATTTTGTTTTGTTAAGTAAACAATGAAAAGATTGAGAAATAAATGCATAATTGGTTGATAAAATAGATGCATGAAGTGTTCTTATTTATACTTTTGCAGCGCCGACAGGAAAGACCTAAAACCAAGGAAATAGTCACCAAAAGACCATCACCTGACATAGATACTCAGAATCTACAGAATGATGTGCACTTGCCTGGCCCTCTGGATGAACACCTACAGGTTGATGAGCACTTATCTGGTCTACCTAATGAACACCTACAAGTTGATGTAAACTTCTCTGGCCCACCTGCTCATAATCTACAGATCAGCATTTACCTGACCTGCACCTACAGGTTGATGAGCACTTACCTGGCCCACCTGTTCAGAATCTACAGAATCAGAACTTACATGGCCAACCAGCTCAGAATCTACAGAATCAGCAATTACCTGTGCAACCATCTATGGTGCCTCTTGGGTAATAGGTGTGCTGATTATCACTGTACTGTACATATTTACTGTGTTCGCACACTCAGCTTACCACTTTTAAGACAAGCCAACTTGCCCTAGTTTTAGGATGAGTGTATGTTCCAAAGTAAACAGAATTATCAGAGCATTTAAAAAAAAAGTGTTTTCTGCTTTTGTTTTATTTATTCGAGTGGTAAACACTTAAACTGCAAATTACATTTGAACTGTTATTTACGCAATGGCGCAACGTATCGTGAAGTGTGTAAAATGCTCTGGGTGTATGATTGTTTGAAGCTGGTCATGCATCAAGTGTTTTCTGCAATTCCCCCATTTGAGAATCGCAGATAACACAAGTTGTGACCTCGGAGGCAGACAGAACAAAATAATCCAAGGTTGGTGGTTGTGGTCATGCAGGTTGTTTCCTCTGTAATTTTCTGACTGGAGAATCACAGGAAACAAGAGGTGTAGCCACCATCAGATATTGAACACTGATGGTCTGTGGTGTGCAAAACATGCATTGTTGTAAATGGAGAAACAAAACGGATTTTTAAAAAATTGATGTATCTAAAATGTGTGAGATGTTTTGTTTTTGTTGTAAAATTTCAGACATAACAAAAGCATATAAAACATCTAAATCCAATCATTTTATTGCTGCATCACCATTTCAGGTAGAACATAACATTTTTACACCTTGAAGCTGAAAATGGGAGCTAACAGTAACATGAGAGAGGGAGTGACAAAGATAATTTAAGATGGTGCATTAATTGCTTTGTGCACCAAGCCATTCTGGCACAATCCTTGAATCATCTTGGTCAGTCTTTCGGTATGTGCAGTGTCGGAACCAGGATAGTTCACTATCACTCGGCATATCCATGTAGACTCTATGAAGTAAACACACTGAACAGAAATAAACCATGGGAGAGGGGGTGGGGGGCTCAGTTATTCTAGCTGCAAGGGTTTAGTTCGACTCAATATAGATTAAAATCCACTACCCTGAAAACAAGTTTTGCATTAACACACTGATCACTATGGTCACCATCCCTAAATTCAAGATTTGTTCTCTAGAAATAAATTTAGAGTTCAGGAGACTGACCATGATAGGTCCAGGGTGGTGCTACAATAGCTTGGCGACATAACTACAGGCGCCAAGCTATTCTGGCATCACCCCTGGCAAGTCAAGTCTACATCAATGGTTTGACTTGCATGGCTTACACACCCATGTTCCCTTTGGCACTCTCTTCATGCTGATACAGTCAACATAAAACCATTGGTACAGGCAAGTGTTGCTGTCGCACTTTATCATCCGTCTGCCATCATCAGGTCCTTGACAAATACAGAAACTATGCATATTTGAGGCAGTAATCCGACCTGCCCTCATCTCAAACCACAGATGAGTTTTTGTTTGGGCTCGAGTTTGCAACTCTACCAGATGCGCTTGTTCAGGAGTGAATGACAAGTCAATGTCCACACAGTGTTGTCGAATGAAGGCCTCATCCTCAAGCGTCAAGCTTTCATCGAACAGTAATTGTAGGTTCCTAGGCAAACCTACAGTCACTGCCTTTGGTTGACAATTGGTTGAAAATCCTGGTGTCGTTGAAAGTTTTGCAGCTTCTGGTAGACATTGATGCAACACAGAGAACACCTGTTCCTCCTGTTTTGTAGGTGAACTGACCACAGGCCTGTCAGTTGTGAGTGGTGCCTGCACCTCAATTCTCCCTTCAAAGCGACGTCTCTTTGCTGCAGGCGAAGAAAGATCCATGGTCTTGATCTTCTTAAATTGGGTGTCCAGCTTTGTTGAACTAGGAAAAAGCCAATACGCAGGCTGATCTGTTGGCGCCACCTTGTTCTTGATCCTTGCGCAGGCTTCCATACAGAACAAAACAGCACCAATGTGGCTGCATGTTTCCGTGAGTCCTGCCATGCACGTGCAGTGGGCTGACTGGATAGAACCATCAGCAGCAACGATGACCCATGGCTCCAGGGGCTTTTCGGAGACACGCATGAAATGGGTGACCTGAAATAGTGACAAATGTTATAGTTATATATATAGCTGTATCAACTGTACTGCCACTCGGCAGCAGCAACAAGTAATTCAGGGTGCACCTGCACTGTAACAAAAAAAGGATGGGTACATCTGGCCAGTGCCAGTGTCGAATGAATGCTCAGTAAAAAATAACATATGCTGGAGACGAACCACCTTGATGCCAAGCTCCAGGTTACATTAATCCTGTTTAAAAATCTGTTCAAAAATGCACAGTGAAGTGTTACTACTACGTACCTTTGGTTGATTTATGCCTGCGTGGATTCAAGCTAAGTACATTTACATTAGGTGCATTTACGCTAGTAGAATCATATAGATTTATTGCTGCCATAGCGAAGTCGACCTCTTCAGCTCAAGTGGAAAGATGGACTTATTTTAATGCAATACCTCACCTTTGCTTTGACTACGTGAAGTCCCTTCATTTCTGTGTGGAGTACCTCTCGAACCCAGTCATCTTGGTAAAACTTGTATGCCTCCAAGGACTTCAGTGTTTCAATTGTTCTTTGGTGTATGCAGAGGTCCTGAAGGGAAAAAAAAGGTATATGCACTGTAGAAGTAGAAAATAATGACTTTCATACACAGCTGATGCTGGAGTAACTTGCAAGGTACCACACATCACAAAAATCACTTTCTCAATCACTCTCACAGAGACGGTTGATTTTGCCACTGTCACTGTGAGTTGATTGTAGACGTTTGATGTCTAACAGGCTATGTATACAATATTTATATGTATAAAATATCCTTCTGTGGCACATTTACATTTTTATTATGTCAGTATATATATATATTTTTTATATATACACCACACACACGTAAGCAACAGCCTAGTAAAATATGTAAACACTGAAGTGGTCAGTTGACAGCTTACCTACGACATAGTTGACGATGTCGATGTACGTTATCTCTGGCCATTTCATCCGGTTTCGGCTGAAATTCTGCAGTGGCATATCGTAGGGGCAAATGTCGATTGCTGATGTTTTGATTTTATACCGCTCTTTGACGTCTTTATCTTGCAAAAACCAGCCACGTTCGCGATCGTTACAACTAGGCGACGCCATCTCTGCTGCACAAAATGGCGGATGTAGCAGACGAGCACACTTGTGTATCACGTGATCGCTTCGTCTTGCATTCAATCAATTGCTGGCTCCTGCAGAATTATGTCAACGTGTCTTCATTACACGTATCAACTGCAAGCGGAATAGATCCCTTGTGCCTTTTGCCTGCTCCTTGAAGCGGAATAGATCCCTTGTGCCTTTTGCCTGCTCCTTGAAGCGGAATAGATCCCTTGTGCCTTTTGCCTGCTCCTTAAAGCGGAATAGATCCCTTGTGCCTTTTGCCTGTTCCTTGAAGCGGAATAGATCCCTTGTGCCTTTTTCCTGCTCCTTGAAGCGGAATAGATCCCTTGTGCCTTTTGCCTGCTCCTTGAAGTGGAATAGATTCCTTGTGCCTTTTGCCTGCTCCTTGAAGCGGAATAGATCCCTTGTGCCTTTTGCCTGCTCCTTGAAGCGGAATAGACCCCTTGTGCCTTTTGCCTGCTCCTTGAAGCGGAATAGATCCCTTGTGCCTTTTGCCTACTCCTTGAAGCGGAATAGATCCCTTGTGCCCTTTGCCTGCTTCTTGAAGCAAAACTGGAAAACTATTGTCGAGTAGCGTGTGTAGTGGTGACAGGCCTGTATGCGCTTATAACATTGCACGTGTATACACCAGTACTTGCAAGCTTTGCACATAACCATGCTAGATGATGCCTCGTAAGCAAAAGGTCCTCAGGCCGACGCCTGGCGCAGTGGGACCTTTTGCTTACTCCCCCATAACATCAGCCACGCACTATCACCTGGCCATTTTCAAATCCAAATTGAATTAAAAAAAAAATCGGGCGTTTGACGTTGATTATATATCACCGCTTTCGTTCCGCTAGTGCACCGCTCCGTTTTTCAGATTGACCCTGCACAGACATCGGTGTGTATGTGTTTGAATGCCTGTACAGGTCATCACGCATGTCATTATCCATGTTATTAATTTGCATATTGTATCTTGAAGTCACCTACTCCAGGCAGTAAAGCGTTAACAGATCCCAATATACCTCCTTTATTAACGCTAACAGATCCCAATATACCTCCTTTATTAACGCTAACAGATCCCAATATACCCCCTTTATAAACGTTCTTAGTGCGTCTCACAGTAACGCTGGACAAAGGCGCTCGCTCAAATTATGAATTTTGAATGTCGTAAAATGAAATGCTTCTTTTCTACTGTTTTGTACCCAGGAGAGTTCTTTCCGTTACACTCAAAAGGCACGTGAACGTGTGTCTAATCACATGGATTGTGAAAAGAAGGGTTGACAAGTTTTAGCTGAGCGACACAGCATTGATAACCCGATCTATCGACGAATGTTAGCAGACAAAGCCCGCCATGGAGCAGATCGCTTTGCCCAGAACATTTGAACGTCACCGCGCTGCAAGAGGCATAGATCCTCATGAGCCCCCGCATTCGCGGGGGCTCATGAGGATCTATGCCTCTTGCTGACACCGCTTTGAGTCCATGTTCCTGGGACAGCTAGAGTGTTTGTGTTGAATTATCAGTAAGTCGTCAACTGGCACTGAACGGGTTAAAACTTTAGTCGTCGTTGTAGTTGTTTCCTGTCCTAGTGGTAACAGTTTTAATGTACACCGCCTAGAGCTCGTTTTGAGGTACCGCGCTTTATAAGAACTATATATTAATGATTAGTTCATTTACTGTGTCTTTAATGGGTAGTTCATTAATTGTGTTTTTAATGGGTAGTTCATTCATTATTGTGTCTTTAATGGGTAGTCCATTAATGGTGTCTTTAATGGGTGTTCATTAACTGTATCGTTAATGGTTAGTTCATTAATTGTGTCTCTAATGGGTAGTTCATTAATTGTGTCTCTAATGGGTAGTTTATTAATTGTGTCTTTAATGGGTAGTTTATAAATTGTGTCTTTAGTGGGTAGTTTATTAAATGTGTCTTTAATGGGTAGTTTATTAATTGTGTCTTTAACGGGTAGTTTATTAATTGTGTCTTTAGTGGGTAGTTTATTAATTGTGTCTTTAATGGGTAGTTTATTAATTGTGTCTTTAGTGGGTAGTTTATTAATTGTCTTTAATAGGTAGTTTATTAATTGTGTCTTTAGTGGGTAGTTCGGTAATTGTGTCTTTAATGGATAGTTCATTATTTGTCTCTTTAATGGGTAGTTCATTAACTGTGTCTTTAATGGGCAGTTCATTAATTGTGTCTTTAATTGGTAGTCATTAATTGTTTCTTTTCGTTAAAACGCATGTTACTGGTTTGTGATTTTGAACATTACGGCGTAGCTGGTCTGAAGGGTGCGAAATCGCATACCAGTACTTTTTTTGTGAAAGCGAAAGACGGTAAATTCATTTTTGTGAAAGGCGAGACTTGCAATGCATTACTATGAAAATCTCGCTGTTCTCAAAAACGGACTTTCAATCTTGTCTTCACAGGTCCGTTATGGTTGCCATGTCGAGAAGAACCCAACCAAGAAAGAAACACGTGTAGAAAAGACAGTTACAACAGTTGTTTTGTAACTGTCTTATTTCAAACTCATTCTGCCCGCGTCACACCACAGCAAGATACGGCTCGACCATGCTAGTTCAAGGGTGGTGGCAGAATAGCTTGGCGCCTATAGGCGCCAAGCTATTTAGTCACCACCCTTGAACTATCATGGTCGATCTGTCTCCTGAAATGTAATGCAGTCATCAGAGGATAACCCCAATAATGTGGGTATTTCGTACCTCGGACACAATGAGTTAAAGCGGGTTTCTCTCTTGGTTGGGTTCTTCTCTGCCTTTTGCACGCATGGCGGTCACCAATTGGTCCGGATTGCCATGTGGAAGTTTATCAGAGACCTGTCACAGGTCGTACCGCCGCCCCCGCATAACCAGCGAGCATGGCGGAGCCACGGCCCAAGAAGAAACGGACCCCAGACACGCCAGTTTGTGCGGATCAAGCATCTCAAGGCCGCTCAGCGCAGGTATATGCAGGGGAAAAAAAAGGCGGGTCCGCTGAAAGGTCCTGGTAGCTGCAGTGCGCCTGAACCGATCAGTGTCCATGTCGAGTGACTCCATAGGCAATAGATGCTCCTGTCCCCCCCCCATAACCCGCCCGTTAGGGCCGTCCATTATCACTTCCGGTGCCGTGGACGTTAACCCTTTCAATACCAACGTAAGCATTTCTCACATTTTAGTGGTGTCGCCTAACCACTATGTACCGGTTGCAGGAGATGGATCGACCGTGATAATTCAAGGGTAGTGCCAGATTAGCATGGCGCCTGATGGCGCCAAGCTAATCTGGCACTACCCTTGAATTATCTTGGTCGATCCATCTCCTACTGTATTGCCTCTGAACAAAATGGGTTAAACCCAAACGAGCCAACCACCTCTCGTAAAGCGTGGTCTACAGGGACCTACGTGCGTCAGGCAATAAAGGGTTAATATTTTGCAATATCTTCTTCATATACGTTTTAATATGCACGAAGGGCTAACGTAACGTATGAAGTCTGAATGTCGTCAAATGAAGGACTTTTCTGCTCTTTTTCTTCTTTGCATGTAGGAGAGCTCCCCGCTGCGCACAGTGGGCAGAAGCACGGCTCCTTGACATTGACAACCGGTTGTACCGGCAGTTTTAGGGTGGACGCAGACGCGTTTGGGTCTCGAGCAAATTCAGCAGCAAATTTGCCTTTAATCCGATCTATTTTAAACGCACGCTTCGCGGTACACTCGTCCGCTAAGTCCATCATCCGGCAAGCTTAGCTGATGACGTTGTTTGCACAGCCAGACCACTTGAGCCATAAAGCTGCAGGACACTGGCTGTCGGGGTTCAATTGAAAGGACCGAGTCTATCTGCAGAGGCGGATCTGGGGGGGGGAGGTTCCAGGGGTTCCGGAACCAGACCTAAATTTAATTAAAAAAAAAAATGCCATAACAAAGTCCCTTTTACGGGGTGTTTAGACCCCTCCACCTCCCCCCCCCCTACCGCTGTTTGATATTTTGGCGAATGGCTGGAGTCTTAACGTGCACGCGCCTCTCTCCACCACACACCCCCCCCCCCCCTTACCTCCCGCATTTCGATTTTTCGACCACTGGAAGCAAGGTCTAGCGTCGGGGAGGCCGTTTGTATCAGATTAAAGGTCCCAAACGAAAAGTTGGAATCCCCCCCCCCCCCCACCCGCCCTTCGAGGTAGCTGATCTGCCCCTGTATTTGGGTTACGGAGTTGAATTCAACTGGTGGAGCGGCAATCAGCTTTGTTTCAATCCCCGATGATAAGCTGTTTCAATCGTTTCAACTGATCCCACAGCTTGATTCGTCTACCCGCCGCGGAACAGACGGCTTAACTCATTCTACCCCAACACCGAAATCCCCAAATGTTGCCATTGTCCTCTGAAGACAGCATTGCCTTGCAGGACACAGAACTATCATGGTCGATCCTTATCCTACTGTGGTGTGTCTGGGGTAGAAAGAGTTAAACGAGAGGGAAGAGCAGCAAGTCATTCGTTTTACGACATTCAGATTTCATGAATGTACTCATACAAACTTCAAGCCAGTCCTTTCGTGCAGCAGTAATTGTAAGACACACCAAGAACACGTTCACAGATGTTGCGAACTATTAACCGTTATTGTATGCTTCGTGTTTCCTTATCATACTCAAGGCGCCCGCATCAATAGCTGCGAAAGTGTCGTATAGCGTTGCCGCCGGCAACGCTATGCGACACTTCCGCAGATATTATACTGGGCGACTTGAATGAGTTAAGTTTAGGGAACGATGACTGTTTGCTTGTCTGGTTGATGTATGCAGTGGGGCGTCGCTAGAGCAGAAAGTAAGGCTGACGTCGGCCCGAGGACCTTTGATTTGCTGGGTAGATACGTGGTCTGTGGACCTTTTGCTAACTAGATATTATTTTTGCCCCGTTATTTGAGAATGCACAAGACTCCAAGTCCATTGTTGGGAAGAACGACACTTTCACTGTATTAAAATAAACATCTCGCTTTTCACAAACACGGACTTGCTGTCTTTTGCCTTTTACACGACAGTTATCTCCCCTGTCAAAACGTTTGCGACGAACGATCCGCAAAAACGGACGAGAGTAAAATCACGTCGGATAAGCAACTTGTACCATTCGCACAGACAACACTCCAAACACTCCACGGTCGATAAGCTGCTTGTACCATAAGCATAGACAACACTTTAAACGTCTCCAAGAGGCATAGATCATCATGAGGGGGGTGGCTCATGAGGATCTATGCCTCTGGGAGACGTTTAGAGTGTTGTTTATGAGTACTGTACAAGCTGGCTGTCCGCCGAGATTTCACTCTCGTTCGTTGTTGGGAGTCGTTCGGCGTAAACGTAAGCTCATTAATCAGTAATGTTCACGCAGGCTCAACATGCAGAAGCCATGTGGATAGAGTCAGTCCTCCAGTGGTTCCCCAACCTCCACGGACAGACCTACACCGTTCCCACCTTGTACATCCGACGCACGGCCTGCACCACTCAGACAGTGGCTGGGCAGCTAGTGAAAGTGCCAGAGCGCGCTCCCAGGGAGATAGTGGAGGGGACAGGGGCCAGTGGGCGGAGAGGAAGAAACAAGAAGAGAGGCGAGGCAGCTGAGACCAGTCAGCATGGAGAAGAAACGCCTGCAGGTCATTGAGAGGCACACGTATTGTGAATGCTTTCACGGCGCATGAGTTGTAATGTATCAAACATACCGGCGTGCAAACCAGACTAAATTATTTAATTAATTAATTGGTTGGTTGGTTGATCGATCGATCGATCGATTAATTAATTAATTAATTAATTAATTAATTAATTAATTAAAATGGCAAAACATTACTTGTAATGTATCAAACATACCGGCGTGCAGACCAGACTGAATTATTTAATTAATTAATTGGTTGGTTGGTTGGTTGATCGATCGATCGATCGATTAATTAATTAATTAATCAATTAATTAATCAATCAATTAATTAATTAATTAATTAATTAATTAAAATGGCAAAACATTACTTGTTTTGAATCTCTTGACTCTGCAAGTTTGTGGTTTATACTCAACCGTACCATGTTTTTTAACATGGTGAAATTGAACAGCTTGGAGTATTTTGAACATTATTTGCACGTGAAAAGACAGTTTATTGCCCAAAGAAATACACGCTCTTGCAATGTTTCTCTCTCTCTCTCTCTCTCTCTCTCTCTCTCTCTCTCTCTCTCTCTCTCTCTCTCTCTCTCTCTCTCTCTCTCTCTCTCTCTCTCTCTCTCTCTCTCTCTCTCTCTGTATTAAAAAACCAAACAAACCCAACTACGACACAAAGCGCTACCGACAGCCAAAAGGTTTGAATATCCACTGCTATAGTGCAACTTGCACGTGCACACTATTTGTCATATTATTTCACGGATACAATAGGGTACTTAGGCCTATTTAAAATTGTACCCGCGCAATTTGCAATGCAAATGATATGCATTCGACATGCACTTTGACCCACAGGTCAGGTATGGGTGCCGTGTGAGAGCGATCGTAACGCCCCGCGGGTGTTTGACAGCGACGTGCGTGATGACCAGGCGCAGGAACTTGTTCTCGTCTCACTGGAGCACATGGGCCGCCAACAGGGGGAGGTAATGGTGGTCATCTCACAGCTTCGTTTCGGCAAATACCTCAACGAACCCGCTTACGCTGCGGCCGCTGCGGAGCTTCCCAGACCTGAGACACTCGATCAGAAGTATGTACCCACAGGGATAGGAGACCTGTTGGTGTTCTGTCCTCGCAACAGCTCCGAGCCTCTGACGAGGCTCGTAGCTGTTGCCAGAGGACAGAACTTCAATAGGTTTCCAGTTCCGTCCTCTGTCCGGCCTGTCGAGTTGTGTCCTCTGGCATGTTCAGGTCACTTTAAAACCACGAAATAAAGGAAATAAAGAAAATAATTATTAAGACCAGTTGAGACAACTTTCTCTCTCCCACCCTCTCTCTCTTTCCACTATAATAATTGAAATGTTTCCTCTATTTTAATATATATATATATATATATATATATATATATATATATATATATATATATATATATATATATATATATATATATATATATAATATATATATATATATATATATATATATATATATATATATATATATATATATATATATATATATATATATATATATATTGATTTACTTACCTATATTGTATTTAAAATCTGCAAACCACCGCGTTGCAAATTATGCAAATATAACTGAGTGTCCAGATCATCCTATAAACCTGTGGTTTGTTTTGATCTGATAATAAGTGATGTATATTCTCCTTTTTTAAACGTATTTTGCAAAGTAATAAACTATTTAAATCAAAACCACGATCAACGGTGAAAATAAAGTTGAACTTTGCACCTTTTGACGTACACATTTATTAATTTTATCCATCATTTTTGCAAGTAAGAACATAATACGAACGTTTATAAAAGAGATGTTGCAAACTGTTGACCATTTACTACCTGGAGTAGGTCACTTTAAAACCATGATCAAACGGTGGAAATGAAATTGAAATTTGCACTTTGACAAACGACCGTCCTCATTTGCAAACATGTAAATGAAGGTCGTTTCAGCAATGTTTTGCGTTTATTTGCCAGGGGGCAGAACTCGTCTCTTGTGGTTCTAACTAAGATGGCAATAATGAAAATAGACGAAGTAGGAAGTACGTCAACCTGACGTAAACTGTGGATTAACCCCTTCACTGAGAAAACGTGAACACGATGCAGCTGCAAGATACATAGATAGCGACTGCGTGGGCTCATGAGGATCTATGACTGTTGCTGAGGCCAACATGATTTGTAAATCCATGTTTCTTGGAGGGTTTTGGCCTTTGATCGTGGAATGAACAAAGATTTCAGCATCCACAATGTACATGCAGTGGCAGGTAACGGGTTAAAACCCCGGGAAACAATATGCGATATCGCATGTCTATCCGGGCATTTAATCCACTGCTTCCGCCGGAACTCGTGCAGTGTTGACCTGCTTGCGGGATTTATGTTATTTGGAAACCAAATCAGAGGAAATTTTGCATCAAGATAGTTTCGAAAGTTGTTAATCTCTCCGTTTGTAACTGTAGTGATGCACAGTTGGAGCAATACACTATCCGTTAATGTTTGTTTGGCAAAAAATACCTAATGGTTGCGGAGTTATCGGTCTTTACAATGTGGCGAACATGGAGATTTACAGCAGACCTTTTGTACTTCGACAATATTTATTTATTTCAATCTACAGTAAAACATATCGTCTGTTCTTCTGGTTTAAATAGTGTATTGCTTTGCAAAATGCATAAAAGGATATACAGAAATTTTCATCACATCAAAACAAGCAACAAGCTTTTAGGATGATCTGGACTGTTCTTCTGCATGTGCAAACGTGATATAGATGCTGTGGGATTAGAAGAATTTGAAGTTGTATATCAGATACATCTTGCTGTTTAAGAGTGCTGGAGATTTATTGCTGCCTGAGACAAACTTTATGGTCGCTACCGATGTGGCTTATGTTTTGAAACCCCTCAAAGCACACCTATTTATTTTGCTGCAAATTATTGTTAAATTCTACTCGGGAAAGATACAAGTTGAATGTGTAGTTGAAAAATTAAGAAATTAATATTGGTCTGTTTTATGAGTTATTGTGAGTATATTGAAGTGTAGCAAATCTCATGTTCGTCATTTCGGTAAGTTTTCGCCGCCAGTACTGTGACTTGTGCCTAACTTCTGTTTTCCGAAAGTTTATTGTAAGAACAAGGTTGTGCCATGTGAGGCATTCTAAACGTTTAACGAAATAAACTCTATTAAGTTGAACTCATTCTGCCCGCAACACACCACAGCAAGATAAGACCGAAACAGCTGTCCACACCGGCTAAATATCTGGAGCCCCACTTGGGGGACCTAGATTTAAATTTCCATGCACCAAAGGGGCTGTGAACGGGTGGGCTTTCATATGCATTGCTTCCAGTCACTTACTTAGCGCACCCCCTCTTTCCTATCTTTTTTTTTTTTTTTTTTTTTGTTTGTGCTTGGACCAAAGTAGATCTATGATCATTGGTCTATCATGCACACTTCTCTCCCTTGACAGTGCTTTTTCCTACTCACTTGGTAGTTTCTTCTAAATTACAAGCACTGGCAGTCAACCCTTTCGGTCTAGTTTTTACTACAATTTTGACTGCAACCCCTTCTTACTTTTTGGTAGGTTCTCTCTTAGGGTGCATGGAAATTTAGCTCTAGGTGGAGGCATGGAATGTATGCCCCTGCAGAAACCACAGTAAAACGTGGTCTTCTTTGCAGGTAGGCAGAAATTCCTTCTCTTCCTCCAGTATTGCCGATGGTGTGCTGAAGTGGTCGCTAAGACCGAAACAGCTGTCCACACCGGCTAAATATCTGGACCCCCACTTGGGTGACCTAGATTTAAATTTCCATGCACCAAAGGGGCTGTAAACAGTGGATATGTGCTACGCCCCCCTTCGGGGGGGGGGGGGGGGACTTCCATATGCATTGCTTCCAGTCACTTACTTAGCGCACCCTTTCTTTCCTATCTTTATTTTGTGTGTGCTTGGACCAAAGTAGATCTATGATCATTGGTCTATCATGCACACTTCTCTCCCCTGACAGTGCTTTTTCCTACTCACTTGGTAGTTTCTTCTAAGATATGCCTCGACCATGATAGTTCAAGGGTGGTGGCAGAACAGCTTGGCGCCTATAGGCGCCAGGCTATTCTGCTTCCACCCTTGAACTATCATGGTCGATCCGTCTCCTGAATTGTAATGCAATCCTCGGAGGATAACTCCAAATGTGGATATGTCGTACCTCGGGCTCAATGAATTACACAAAAATTCGCAAGCCAGCACATACTCGTATATTACATTTGTACAATTGCTGCTTCACGTTGTTCCCCACAGATACAGGCAGGGGGAGTTTGATGTTCTCTTGCTGCATCGTACCTACGGAATAATCGTAGCGGAAGTCAAGTCCGTGGGTTGCGCCCCTTGCAAAGAGGTTTGCGCTGAGAAAGACTTGTCGTCTGCAATCGTCAACAAGGTCACAGCAGTTTTCTCTCTTGATAAAATGATTGTACAAATCTCACGATCATGCGTTTTAACGGGATTGCTTGTTGTGTTTATTTTTTGTGACTTGGTGTTTGTTTATTTATTGTAGATGATTGATTGATTGGTTGATTGATTGATTGATTTTTTGATTGATTGATCGATCGATTGATCGGTCGGTCGGTTAGTTGGTTGGTTGATTGATTGACTGGTTGATTCATTGGTTGCTGATTGGTTGGCTGGCATTCTAAGCTGGCTAATTAAAAATAGAATGATGGATTGACTGATTGATTAGTTGATTTATGGATTCGTTCATTCGTTAGTTTGTGCGTTCTTTCGTTCATTCATTCGTCCGCCCGTCTATCTGTCCCTGCGACGGTTCGTTCATTCATTCGTCCGCCCGTCTATCTGTCCCTGCGACGGTTCGTTCATTCATTCATTCATTCATTTATTCATTCATTCGTTTATTCATTCATTCATCCGGAGTAGCTGGCGGCTGGGTAGTAGAGCGTTCGACTCTCGTCCGAAAGGTCCCGGGCTCGAATCCAGCTGGGGTCAAATTTTGTTCAGACCATATTTCGATGCCCCGTCTTTGAAATCACCTTCATGGTGGGCAAAAGACGTAAAGCCCTAAAAGTTTAACGTTTTTATTCATTCTTTCATTTACTGTAGGTGGAGACAGCCGTAAAGCAACTGAGGAAGGCCATAGAAGTGCTGCACCACCTGGTGACCGACCTCGCCCAGATCCGCGTGACGCCGACTGTCATCCTGCCCTACGTGTCTTCCTGTAAGCTGCTGGCCGCACTCGCCACTGACACTGCGGTCCTGCAGGTACACGCCTTACCTCTGTGTTGGTCTGTAGACCAGGCGGTAACTAGACCATGCTGACTATTGTATCTTATACACCCGATGACTGTCGAGAGAAACAATTGAACACGACTCACACTGCAAGAGGTATAGATCCTCATGAGCCCCCGCTGTCGCAGAGGCTCATGAGGATCTACATCTCTTGCTGACACCACTTTGTATCCATGTTCCTTTGATGGCTGAGGATCTCCGACGTTTAATTTACGCCGATTTGAAAAAAAAAACAAACAAACTTGATTTGAGTCTACTGGCAATAATTGGGTTAACACCCTCACTGTCGACTATCAGACTGCGTTTCTAAAAGCATTGCAAATGCATGTTTAACATAATTTCAAATTCAAACTCATAAGTGACCTATTATAAGATTGTGTGTGTGTGTGTGTGTGTGTGTGTGTGTGTGTGTGTGTGTGTGTGTGTGTGCGTGCGTGCGTGCGTACTTGCGTGTGTGCGTGTGTGCGTGCCAAACTCTCCGTCAGGCCCTGTGCGACTGTCTTGGCGTGGAAGAAAAGTCACCAGAGGCTGCAGTGAGGAAGTGTCTGTGCGCGGACCAAATGCCAGCTAGTACAGCGGCATGCGCCGTCACGGACCAGGCTGTCAGTAACATGGGGGCATGGTGGCGGAACATTGTTGCAGAAGATCCAGCCATGACGAAAGAAATCTATGAAATACTGGTAGCACGGTTAGTGTCCGCTAGCGACAGTGAAATGATACGTGTTAGGCACTGTAAATAATAATAATAATAATAATAATAATAATAATATAATAATAATATAACATATAACAACAACAGTATTATTATTATTATTATTATTATTATTATTATTATTATTATTATTATTATTATTATTATTATTATTATCATCATTATTATTACTATTATCATCATTATTTTTATATTATTACTGTTGTTATTATTATTATTATTGTAAATTTTCGTAACGGCTCGACATAACGAATTCGGGTATAACAACACTTTTTCAAAGGCCTGGGCTACACTCTATCCACACAAATTACTTCGCTTATAACGCACTTCGGACTAAACAACACATTTTGGTCACATGGCGTCGAAGTTTACTGCTGCTGCTACCACTACTACTACTACTTATTATTATTATTATTATTATTATTATTATTATTATTATTATTATTATTATTATTATTATTATTATTATTATTATTATTATTTCTACCTCTGATACCTATGTTATTATTATTATTATTATTATTATTATTATTATTATTATTATTATTATTATTATTATTAGGTTCTGCGGGCCGGCTACCACCTTTGACGTGCCAGTAATGGGCGCCCAGAGAAGAGCTGTGCAACTCCGGACAGCAGGACAGGCAGCCGCCGAGACGGGACGGAGAATGGCTCAGCTGACACTGCTACCTGACCAGGTGAGATGTCTTAAGCCCTTAACTGCCAGCCGCGAGAACTGACGTCTCTTTGCAGATTCAATGCCAGGTAACCATTTGGTTGTCGGTAGCGCTTTTTGTCGAGGTGATTCCTGCAGGAATCACCTCGACATAAAGCGGTACCGAGAACAAAAGAGTTAACCCTGCCTGCCTGAGGCGCACACATGTAAATAAAACCAGCAAGAGGCAAAAGGAATTAAAAACAGCTACCCCCCCCCTCCTCTGCTCCTAACAAAAACAGCTACCCCCCATCCTCTCCTAACAAAAACAGCTAACCCCCCCCCCCTCACCAGCATCTAACGAAAACAGCTACCCCACCCCGCTCCTAACAAAAACAGTTACCCCACCCCCACCCCGCTCCTAAAAACAGCTATATTCCCCGCCCCCCCCCCCCCCCCCCACACACCCGCTCCTAAAAAAAAAATGAAAGAAGAAAAAACAAACAAAAAACAAACAAACAAACAAACAAACAAACAAACAAACAAACAAACAAAACAACCCCAACGCAAATGCTGTGTCAATTTTATTTTTGTGTGATCTACTCTTCATATAACAAAGTGACTCGGGACCTGAACTGTTTTGTTATTTTTACATCCCAAGTTTGACATAACTGAAGTAAGGTACGTAGAAAGATATGCTCGGCACTTCAGAAAAGGCGTCGTAGCCGGCTATTATTATGGCAGACTATTGTTAGGGCAGACTATTGTTATGGCAGACTATTGTTAGGGCAGACTATTGATGGCAGACTATTGTTATGGCAGACTATTGTAGACTATTGTTATGGCAGACTATTGTAGACTATTGTTAGGGCAGACTATTGTTATGGCAGACTATTGTTATGGCAGACTATTGTAGACTATTGTTAGGGCAGACTATTGTTAGGGCAGACTATTGTTAGGGCAGACTATTGTTATGGCAGACTATTGTAGACTATTGTTATGGCAGACTATTGTTATGGCAGACTATTGTTATGGCAGACTATTGTAGACTATTGTTATGGCAGACTATTGTAGACTATTGTTATGGCAGACTATTGTAGACTATTGTTAGGGCAGACTATTGTTATGGCAGACTATTGTTATGACAGACTGTTGTTATGGCAGACTATTGTTATGACAGACTATTGTTATGGCAGACTATTGTAGACTATTGTTATGGCAGACTAATGTACTGGCAGACTATTGTTATGATAGGCTATTGTTATGACATACTATTGTATGGCAGACTATTGTTATGGCAGACTATTGTAGACTATTGTTAGGGCAGACAATTGTTATGGCAGACTACTGTTATGGCAGACTATTGTTATGGCAGACTATTGTAGACTATTGTTATGGCAGACTATTATACTGGAAGACTATTGTTATGACAGACTATTGTTATGGCAGACTATTATACTGGAAGACTATTGTTATGACAGACTATTGTTATGGCAGACTATTGTTATGGCAGACTATTGTAGACTATTGTTATGACAGACTATTGTTATGACAGACTATTGTTATGGCAGACTATTGTTATGGCAGACTATTGTTATGACAGACTATTGTAGACTATTGTTATGACAGACTATTGTTATGACAGACTATTGTTATGACAGACTATTGTTATGGCAGACTATTGTTATGGCAGACTATTGTTATGACAGACTATCGTTATGGCAGACTATTGTTATGACAGACTATTGTTATGGCAGACTATTGTTATGACAGACTATTGTTATGGCAGACTACTGTAGACTATTGTTATGACAGACTATTATACTGGAAGACTATTGTTATGACAAACTATTGTTATGACAGACTATTGTTATTGCAGACTATTGTTATGACAGACTATTGTTATGACAGACTATTGTTATGGCAGACTATTGTTATGACAGACTATCGTTATGGCAGACTATTGTTATGACAGACTATTGTTATGGCAGACTATTGTTATGACAGACTATTGTTATGGCAGACTACTGTAGACTATTGTTATGACAGACTATTATACTGGAAGACTATTGTTATGACAGACTATTGTTATGACAGACTATTGTTATTGCAGACTATTGTTATGACAGACTATTGTTATGACAGACTATTGTTATGGCAGACTATTGTTATGGCAGACTATTGTTATGGCAGACTATTGTTATGACAGACTATTGTTATGGCAGACTATTGCAGACTATTGTTATGACAGACTATTGTTATGGCAGACTATTGTTATGACAGACTATTGTAGACTATTGTTATGACAGACTATCGTTATAGTAGACCATTGATGTCAGCGATGGCGATGTGTACTTTGACAAAGGAGTTAATTTAGATTTTAACTGTTTTTATCTTGTCTATTCTAAAGCGTGTTTCCTTCTCTGTTTGTCTTTGCTTCTTTTGTTTTTGTTCTCTTACCAAACATTCATCAGAGGGAAGTTAAAAAAAATTAAGTTACGCAAAAGTAGTTTGCTCCCAAACCAGACAGGTGAGGCTAGAGCTGGCAGAACAGTACACATACCAAGGGGAATTACTCAGCGCTGGACATACAAACAGTTAGATCCCCCGCCCTCGCCTATCAGCCACCCAATCGCCAGCCCACTAAAAAAATACGCAGGTAAATGAGAAGACAATCATGTTTATCCATAAAAGGGATGCATCAGGTCAAGCATTTAACCCATGTCTTTTTCGGGAACTTAGGAAGTAGGCAGGACAAAGACACAATAGGATAAAGTAGTTTGGACTCAATAACATGACGATGGACATGTAATTATCCCCCTTTCGCATGCAGCAACCGGTACAGTAAACAGTAACAGTAAACATTAACAGTAAACGTAACAGTAAAGAATAACATTAACAGTAACAGTAAACATTAATGAGTAAATAGTAACATTAAACAGTAACAGTAAACAGTAAACAACAACTGTAAACATTAACAGTAAACAGCAACAGTAAACAGTAACAGTAAACTGTAACTGTAAACAGTAACAGTAAACAGTAAATGTAAACAGTAAACAGTAACAGTAAACATTAACAGTAACTGTAAACAGTAAACAGTAACTGTAAACAGTAAACAGTAACACACTAAACAGTAACTGTAAACAGTAACTGTAAACAGTAACAGTAAACAGTACCGGTAGCTGCATGCAAGGAAGGAGGGAGGCGCGGGGGGGGGGGGGGGTAATTACTTCAATTAACGTCAATTAATCTCGATGTACGCGTTCTTGTGTTCTCGGGCAGGTCAGTCTGATCAACGACAATTCAGGGTATCCCAAAGTCTTTCTGGCGGGCCCGCCGGGCACTGGGAAGACCGTAGTTCTCGTTCTGAAGGCAGCGCGCTGGCTCCTGGACGGCCACGACGTTCACGTGATCAGTTCCTGGTCACGTGGCCACGCCGCCGCCTTACTGATCGAGCATCACCTGAACATGATGCTGGGTGACTTCCGGGAGAACTTTGACGTGAATGCGCAAGTCTGCTTGCACTTGTTCGAGTTTGACGATCCCCAGAAGGGGGAAGAGAACGTGGATGGTGAGTTGGAAACGCAGATATTACAAACATCACATGCACGCCCAATGTGCAAAAGGCCATCGGGCCAGCGTCGGCTGCCGTGTCTTTTTCTTCCTTTCTTTCTTTTTATTAAATTTTTATTTTTATTTTTTAAAGTCTCTTATATATATATTATAGAGGAGACTTTTTAGGATGGGTCGCGGCGGGGCGCTTTCAGTGGCACGCACATGACGTCATAGCCGGGCAGGACTCAGACCCTGACACTGAAGCAACAAGACAAAAATTATTCATGTCTAGTTACGCAAACCCAGCTGTAGAACGTACTAATGTTCCTGAGTTGACGCAATGTACCAGCACGTCAGTATGAATTGACGCAATGCTCTCCATCTGTCTGACACTAGGGGAAAAATGCATGCAAGCTCATAGGCCTATAGAAGAGACTTTGTGGGCTGGTTCACCCCTTTTTAAAAAAAAAAATTTTTTAGCAGATGTCCGGAATAGGAAATATGGCTAGCCGAACTCGTCTCATTGAACCACGAGGTCCAAATTCCAGATCTGGAAGTTGTCATACGAGACTGCAAATGAGTTCAGGAAACAGATCGACCATGATAGTTCAAGGGTAGGTGCCAGAATAGCTTGGCGCCTTTGGGAGCCAAGCTATTCTGGCACTTGCCTTGAACTATTACGGTCGATGCAAATCAGGGCTGGGTGTCTTTTACGATTGACTGTAACACACCTTAAGGCGGCGACCCATCAACACGAATCCGATAACACAATCAATCCGAAGCGGGTCCGAAACAGAATAAGTCTTTTTGATGTGTGTGCGATATACGAATTCGCATCCGGCTTCGAACGAAAATGACGCAATTCTTGAAGGAAAAATGCATCATCGCATCGGGTTCGGATCGGATTGGTATCGGATTCGTGCTTATGGAAAACGTAGCTTTAGTGTGATGAGGAGGGCTTTGCAAGGCCCAAGTTTAGGCTGCTCTCACACGATTGACCTTACCTGCAATACAGTGACGAGAACGGAGTTACCTATTACACCTAAGAGTAACGATCTGGGGTTTTCAGGGCGCGAGATATGTACAGTGTCACGTGATTAACCCCTTAACTGCCGGAGAAATGCAAAGGATATCCATCTGCAAGAGACATAAACCCTCATGAGCCCCCGCAGTCGCGGGGGCTCATGAGGGTTTCTGTCTCTTGTTAGTCCTGCGTTCTTTATGCCTGTCTGGGTCCGCGTCACGTTGTGTTCTTCACGCCAATGTCTGTCGCATGAGGGTTTATGTCTCGTGCTAGTCCTGCGTTCTTTATGTCTGTTGTGGGTCCGCGTCACGTTGTGTTCTTCACGCCAATGTCTGTCGCATGAGGGTTTATGTCTCGTGATAGTCATGCGTTCTTTATGTCTGTTGTGGGTCCGCGTCACGTGTTCTTCACGCCAATGTCTGTCGCATGAGGGTTTATGTCTCGTGATAGTCATGCGTTCTTTATGTCTGTTGTGGGTCCGCGTCACGTTGTGTTCTTCACGCCAATGTCTGTCGCATGAGGGTTTATGTCTCGTGCTAGTCCTGCGTTCTTTATGTCTGTTGTGGGTCCGCGTCACGTTGTGTTCTTCACGCCAATGTCTGTCGCATGAGGGTTTATGTCTCGTGCTAGTCCTGCGTTCTTTATGTCTGTTGTGGGTCCGCGTCACGTTGTGTTCTTCACGCCAATGTCTGTCGCATGAGGGTTTATGTCTCGTGCTAGTCCTGCGTTCTTTATGTCTGTTGTGGGTCCGCGTCACGTGTTCTTCACGCCAATGTCTGTCGCATGAGGGTTTATGTCTCGTGCTAGTCCTGCGTTCTTTATGCCTGTTTGGGTCCGCGTCACGTTGTGTTCTTCACGCCAATGTCTGTCGCATGAGGGCTTATGTCTCGTGCTAGTCCTGCGTTCTTTATGTCTGTTTGGGTCCGCGTCACGTTGTGTTCTTCACGCCAATGTCGGTCGCAGGAGGGTTTATGTCTCGTGCTAGTCCTGCGTTCTTTATGCCTGTTGTGGGTCCGCGTCACGTTGTGTTCTTCACGCCAATGTCTGTCGCATGAGGGCTTATGTCTCTTGTTAGTCCTGCGTTCTTTATGCCTGTTGTGGGTCCGCGTCACGTTGTGTTCTTCACGCCAATGTCGGTCGCATGAGGGTTTATGTCTCGTGCTAGTCCTGCGTTCTTTATGCCTGTTGTGGGTCCGCGTCACGTTGTGTTCTTCACGCCAATGTCTGTCGCATGAGGGCTTATGTCTCTTGTTAGTCCTGCGTTCTTTATGCCTGTTGTGGGTCCGCGTCACGTGTTCTTCACGCCAATGTCTGTCGCATGAGGGCTTATGTCTCGTGCTAGTCCTGCGTTCTTTATGCCTGTTTGGGTCCGCGTCACGTTGTGTTCTTCACGCCAATGTCTGTCGCATGAGGGTTTATGTCTCGTGCTAGTCCTGCGTTCTTTATGTCTGTTGTGGGTCCGCGTCACGTGTTCTTCACGCCAATGTCTGTCGCATGAGGGCTTATGTCTCGTGCTAGTCCTGCGTTCTTTATGCCTGTTTGGGTCCGCGTCACGTTGTGTTCTTCACGCCAATGTCTGTCGCATGAGGGCTTATGTCTCGTGCTAGTCCTGCGTTCTTTATGTCTGTTTGGGTCCGCGTCACGTTGTGTTCTTCACGCCAATGTCTGTCGCATGAGGGCTTATGTCTCGTGCTAGTCCTGCGTTCTTTATGTCTGTTGTGGGTCCGCGTCACGTGTTCTTCACGCCAATGTCTGTCGCATGAGGGTTTATGTCTCGTGCTAGTCCTGCGTTCTTTATGTCTGTTGTGGGTCCGCGTCACGTTGTGTTCTTCACGCCAATGTCTGTCGCATGAGGGCTTATGTCTCGTGCTAGTCCTGCGTTCTTTATGCCTGTTGTGGGTCCGCGTCACGTGTTCTTCACGCCAATGTCTGTCGCATGAGGGTTTATGTCTCGTGCTAGTCCTGCGTTCTTTGTGTCTGTTGTGGGTCCGCGTCACGTTGTGTTCTTCACGCCAATGTCTGTCGCATGAGGGCTTATGTCTCTTGTTAGTCCTGCGTTCTTTATGCCTGTTGTGGGTCCGTGTCACGTGTTCTTCACGCCAATGTCTGTCGCATGAGGGCTTATGTCTCTTGTTAGTCCTGCGTTCTTTATGCCTGTTGTGGGTCCGCGTCACGTGTTCTTCACGCCAATGTCTGTCGCATGAGGGCTTATGTCTCGTGCTAGTCCTGCGTTCTTTATGCCTGTTTGGGTCCGCGTCACGTTGTGTTCTTCACGCCAATGTCTGTCGCATGAGGGTTTATGTCTCGTGCTAGTCCTGCGTTCTTTATGTCTGTTGTGGGTCCGCGTCACGTGTTCTTCACGCCAATGTCTGTCGCATGAGGGCTTATGTCACGTGCTAGTCCTGCGTTCTTTATGCCTGTTGTGGGTCCGCGTCACGTTGTGTTCTTCACGCCAATGTCGGTCGCATGAGGGTTTATGTCTCGTGCTAGTCCTGCGTTCTTTATGTCTGTTGTGGGTCCGCGTCACGTTGTGTTCTTCACGCCAATGTCTGTCGCATGAGGGTTTATGTCTCTTGTTAGTCCTGCGTTCTTTATGCCTGTTGTGGGTCCGCGTCACGTGTTCTTCACGCCAATGTCTGTCGCATGAGGGTTTATGTCTCGTGCTAGTCCTGCGTTCTTTATGCCTGTTGTGGGTCCGCGTCACGTTGTGTTCTTCACGCCAATGTCTGTCGCATGAGGGTTTATGTCTCGTGCTAGTCCTGCGTTCTTTATGCCTGTTGTGGGTCCGCGTCACGTTGTGTTCTTCACGCCAATGTCTGTCGCATGAGGGTTTATGTCTCGTGCTAGTCCTGCGTTCTTTATGCCTGTTTGGGTCCGCGTCACGTGTTCTTCACGCCAATGTCTGTCGCATGAGGGTTTATGTCTCTTGTTAGTCCTGCGTTCTTTATGTCTGTTGTGGGTCCGCGTCACGTGTTCTTCACGCCAATGTCTGTCGCATGAGGGTTTATGTCTCGTGCTAGTCCTGCGTTCTTTATGTCTGTTGTGGGTCCGCGTCACGTGTTCTTCACGCCAATGTCTGTCGCTTGAGGGCTTATGTCTCGTGCTAGTCCTGCGTTCTTTGTGTCTGTTGTGGGTCCGCGTCACGTTGTGTTCTTCACGCCAATGCCGGTCAGCTTGCAGTGAGTTCAGAAGCGCATTTCGCGTCCGCTAGCAGCGAAGGGGTTAACCTCAGGTTTAATAGAGTGATGAAAACGGGGTGAGCAGGGCGCGAGGCAGGTGCAAAACCTTTCTCACGGGTAGTTGGCGTCAGCGAATCGTAGAACCGTGACAAGGGGCTGGCTGTGACGTGCACTTCATCATTTATACGTCACGTGTGCTGGTCCCAAAATCACCGACCAGCGCACATTCTATGCCGTGCAGTGTGCAGCAACTGTACACGCTATCAACAAGAAACAAGAATAATCAGAGCAAATAAAAATAATCGCCTGAGTGTGAATCACGTACTGTTCATTTAGTTATTCATATTGATGTATACTGTACGTTACAGATGCCGTGCGGAAGCTGCGTGAGGCAGCACATGCTAAGTTGACTGGGGAAGCAGGTACAGCGCGGCTGTCCGAGGAAGCAGACACTAAATGTGCACTCTACGCCATCGTGGACGAAGCGGGGCCATATGGCGACAGGTTTGTCTCCCCTGTCCCAGTGCCACGTTGTGCCAGTATGATGATTGTTCAGTGATGACCTTTGCGTATCCCCCCTCGTCCACAGGGGCCCAGACTGGTTTGTGTGCTATATCCGACGTTCTTAACTCTTTCGAGACGTGCCACCTCCGGATACGCGGCTTAAGCCGCGTATCCGGAGGTGGCACGTCTCGAATGAGTTAATAAGTGATAAGTAATTTACGCAGTTACCTCCCTGTCTGTTTGGGACCTTGAACCTGACTCATCAGCCTCTCGACGCTGGACCTTACTTCCCAACGGCCGAAAAATGACATAGGAAGGCGGGGGGGGGGGGGGGGATTTGGGGGGGGGGAGGGGGGGGAGAAGGGGGGTAGGAAGGAGAAAAAAAGGGGGTAGGGGAAGAAGGCGGGGGGGGGGGGGGGGGGGTTGGGGGTGGGGGTGGGGGGGTGGGTGGGTGGGACCAAGACAAAATACATTCCTAGCGACCGAAAAATCAAACAGCGGAGGGACTTTGATATAGCATTTTAAAAAATTGTTCCCCTCCCCCCCCCTAACACACACACACACACACACACACACACACACACACACACACACACACACACACACACACACACACACACACACACACACACACACACACACACACACACACACACACACACACACACACACCAGATCCACCCCTGGTACGCAGTTCAAGTGCTTTCTGAGGGACTTCTGAAAAGGCATTCATTGTAATATCCTGCGTTTTGCTATATATGACATTCTCAGTCATATGTATGAAAATCATAAAATATAATTCATTCTACCTGTCTTATGACTGTCACTGTCATTCTGTGATTCACCAGGATGTGTTTATTTGTGTCAATGTGTCCAGTGGTCCGGGCAAGTTCCAGGACTTCTGTGACAAACTCAACCAAGCTGTCCCTGACCTTCACCTTTGGGCGGGCGCCGTGCATCATGGACATCGTCCTGAGTGTCTGGAGGAGCAACGCCTCACAGTTTCTCTCAGGTTAACCCATTAACCCCTAGAAGATTTCATACCATTCACAAGCTATGGATCGACCAGGATAGTTCAAGAGTAGTGCCAGAAAAGCTATCCTGGTCTATGTGTCCACCGAACTGTAATGCAATTTTAAGAGAAAACATTCCTAATTGAGAATATTGACCTTGAAGCGATCTGCTTTGACCCGTAATATTTGCCTATGCAACAGGTTCTCAATGTTGGCTTGCCTCAGCATATGCATCTGTACCCTTCTACTCACAATCTACGTGGATATGCACACGCACTGCTGCTGACCCGTGTCGTAAAAAGGAAAAGGACAGAAAAGTCTTTTGTTTTTACGACATTTAAACGTCGCAGGTTGAGGCACTAAAGGATTACTGGATCGCAATGTCTCCTTTATAAATGTTCTTGTATGCTTTACAATAATACTGCATAATATTGTTTATCAGGGTTAGACTACTGTAACTCTCTCCTTTCCGGTCTGCCTAAAGACCCAGCTAGATAAACTGCAGAGAGTGCAAAACAGTGCTGCCCGTTTAGTTCTGCGCTTGCGTAAGCCTGACCATTTCCGCCCGGCCCTTATGAAACTCCATTGGCTGCCTGTACAAGAACTCATTCTGTATAAACTGCCCTGCATGTGCTTCAACTCTATCAGCCTGACTTCCCCTGCCTATATCTCTGACTTACTCCATCTGTATACTACATCTCGCTCCCTCCGCTCTTCCCTCTGACACACGTAAATTTCGCCCTCCCAATTTCAAATGTAAAACACGTGGCGGTCGCGCCTTCTCCCATCACGGCCCCGCCACTTATAACAGCCTCCACGCCCTTGTACGTAACTGTCAAACGCTCTCCTCCTTTAAATCACTTTTCAAAACCCACCTCTACAACGCTGCCTTTTACTAGTGCATTTCCCCAGCCATGCACATTAAAAATTCATCATTCACCACTGTCACGTATATGTGTGTGTGCGCGTATGTTGTGTGTGTGTGTGTGTGTGTGTGTGTGTGTGTGTGTGTGTGTGTGTGTGTGTGTATGTGTGTGTGTGTGTATGCGTGCGTGCGTGTGTGCGTGTTAGCTGTTAGCCTTTTCATTGTCAGCGCTTAGAGCTACTTTTAGAATAAGCGCTTAACAAATCTCCTTTATTATTATTATTATTATTATTATTATTATTATTATTATTATTATTATTATTATTATTATTATTATTATAAGAAGGTTAACTCAAATCAGGAAGTTTGAATGTGGTAAAATGAAATATTTTTCTGCTCTTCTTCTCCTTTATACGCAGGAGAGTTCCGCCGCCTTCCGTTACGCTCAACAGGAAGTCAGGCCAACTTGTATGGATTGTGAAAAGAAGGGGAGAAAAGTTTTAGCTGAGCAACACAACATTGATAACCCGCTCTATCGGCGAATTATAACAGTCAAAGCCCGCCCTGGAGCAGATCGCCTTAACCCCCTTTGTCCATCATTTAGACCGTACTAACAATGTTCTCGAGGGATATATTACGAATGTTAGCTCTGTGTTGCTCGTGGTAAGGATAGGCTCGCTGTGGATTCAACTTGTTAAAGATTCTATCGTTGCGGCCTCATAGCGAATTCGTTGCTTTTTCCATTGGGGAGTGGGGTTGAAATCAGCAAACCTCTTACTGGCCTGCAGAAGATTAACTCATTCGCGGCCAGCCGCATCCGGATGCGCGGCATAAGCCGCGCATCCGGATGCGGCTTGCCGCGAATGAGTTAACCTTTGGCTGTCGGTCGAGGTGATTCCTGTAGGAATCAGCTTGACTAAACAAGCTACCGTCAGCCAGAGTTAAACTCTTCCAGATCTCCTTCTGCAGCCGTCTGCCGGCGTTAACGTCTGTGTCCGAACAAGCAGCGGGTGGAGATGCGGCTGCTGCACATGTACAGGCCATCGGGCCGACGTCGGCCGCAGTGGGCCCGCGCACGACTGTAGATTACACTAACACGACTGTGGACTACA
Organism: Semisulcospira habei; assembly: GCA_036245525.1. Classification (NCBI taxonomy): domain Eukaryota; kingdom Metazoa; phylum Mollusca; class Gastropoda; family Semisulcospiridae; genus Semisulcospira; species Semisulcospira habei. The sequence goes on along the minus strand of BTPG01000001.1, from coordinate 108,255,631 downwards.
CTAACACGACTGTAGATTACACACTAACACACGACTGTGCTGCTGCGTGGTCCCCAGTGCGGCCGATTTCGGCCCGAAAGCGTTGTGGACTTTGGCGCTGTTTCATCTTGTTGTCTTGTTTTGTCTTGTTGTACGTAGCTAGAAGAAGAAGGCCCCCACGCCTAATCTTTAATCTCTTGAAAATATTAGTTGATTTCGTTTGGTTTCATTTGTTTTCATTTGATTTCCTTTTGGTTTCAGTTTATTCCATTTGATTTCAATCGATTTCATTCGATTTCCTTTGATGCAATTTTAGTTGATTTCAGTTAATTTCATGTGATTTCATTCGATTTCATTTGATGTAATTTGATGTCATTTGATTTGAGTTGATTTCAGTTGATTTCATTTCTCCAGGTGTCCCAGAAAAGTTATGGAAGAGGTGGAACAGGCGGCGGAGTTTAAGGCAGGCCTCGTGTACAGGTACAGCCAAGCGTCTATTCCTGCCCCGACTGACGGCTTGCAGGTCATACAACTCCGTCACAAGGTCAACACTGAAGGTCACGCTGACCAGCTGTATCCCTTGAACTGCGTACCGTGCGGCATGAATATTGCTGAGGTCCTTAAGAAACTCGACGTGAAGCCCGAAGGTACATATAAATCGTTAATTTTCAGTTCAGTTAAATTCAATATAATGTTAAATCAATTTGTATTTTTTGTTGATCATATTCATTTAAAAAATAGCCCAACATATTATTTACGTTATTCGGTTTATATACACGATCTAAGTTACTTAATAATACAGCTGAGTTCAGTTGTGTACTGTTTTCTTGTGGCTTTACATTGTCAAGGTCAAGGTGCCCTGCAGTATCGTGACGTGCTGGTCCTGTCTCACGACCCGTATGACGATAGACCGGAACGTGACAGTCACGGAGACGCACGCACAACCCCCGTCATAACCGGCTTACGTCAATCTGGCTTTCCTGTGTTCGTGGTACAACGCGATGACGTCAGAGACATTGACACAATGCGCGACGTTGCTTTAGCTAAGAGAGACGAGATTTTAGTGACTGACTACATGCTGTTTCTGGGTCTGGAGAGGCGGGTGGTAGTTGGGGTGGGTCACGTGGACACGAGGGGGGCGCAGGACCGATTGTTGGCCATGTCGCGGTGCACGGGCCAGCTGGTGTGGGTGGAGTCCCCGCATCACATTCATCATGATAACGGGGAAGAAGGGCATCACTATGAAGACGGTGGACAAGGGCATCACCATGAAGACGGTGGACAAGGGCATCACCATGACGACGGTGGACAAGGGCATCACCATGGCGACGGTGGACAAGGTCATCACCAGAGAGACGGGAGAGAAAGGCATCACCATGACGACGGTGGACAAGGGCATCACCAGAGAGACGGGGGAGAAGGGCATCGCTCTGACGACGGGGAAAAAGGGCATCACCGTGTAAGCGAGGAAGAAGGGCATTACCATGACGATGGAGATGAAGGGCATCACCATGGCGATCGAGAGACGAAATAACATCACTGTCACTACGGGGAGAAGAGAATCACCATTACAGCAGGGGCACAGGGCGTCACCATATATTTATAAGACATAGAAGGGCATCACCATGACAATGGAGAAAGGAAGGGCATTACCTTGACAACGGGGGAGGAGAGAAGGGCATACCCATGACAACAGACAAGAAGAGACGGGCATCGCCACGACAGCGGTTCAGTTGAGAAGGGCATCACCGTAAAAACAGAGGAAGAAAAATGGGCATGACCATAACAATGAAGGAGAAGGCATCGCCATGACAACAGGGGAGAGAAGTGCATCAACATGACAAACGGAGGGGACTTGGGGTTGGTGTGGCGGATGGTGCAGAGGGGGGGGGGGGGGCGCGTTGGGTGTTAAAATATTCGCTATGACAACCAGGGAAAAGACGCACCATGCTCAGGACGAAAAGGGGTATCTCCTTTGCAGCATATTTGACAATACTTTGACACTGACAGCGCAGAGTAGAGGAAGCTTCGACCACCAGGGCAACAAAAAGGATGAAAAGGAGAGTCATATCATTGGAGATGAAAGTTGGCATTACCTTTGCAGCAGGAAGAGGCTATGCAAAAAGTCCTCGGGCCGACGTTGGCTACAGTGGGCACGACAGTGCGCGGGTCCACTGCAGCCGACGTTGGCCAGAGGACGATGGAGAACTGGAGACGGAGTGCAGGGGCATCACCTTGACCGTGGGTAAAATGGGGCACCATAATTTGGGCAATCGGTGCATTCAGTAAAGCGGGAGAATAAGCGTCAGCGGAGGGTGAGGTGGGGTGTGTTGGAGGTGGGAGTGGGGGTTTGTACTTGTGGGGGGTGGGGAAGTAATGGCCATGAACATGGCAGCGGGAGCGAATAACAAGAGTGTCACCATGACAACGGGTCTTTACCCGTTGTCATGGTGATTGGCCGCAGTGGGCCCGCGCACAGTTGTGCGCGGGTCCAATGCGGCCGACTTCGGACTTTTGCGTACTCTGGTGAACACTCTTTGTAAGCAAACCTCTAAGTATTCGTATCACGTGGTTAGGCCGGTCTCGACCAGCCTCGAATCTCACCAGTTTCTGTGTGCCATACATGAAACAAAGTTAAAGTTGCCTTGGTCTGTGATTTTTGACCTTACGGGTGTGGGTCGTAAGGTCCAAAATGACACACCTGAATACAGATGTTTAAAATATATTAAAAACAAAATTAAGCGTATGCAGATCTGTGATTTGGAACCGCTCGGCTATTGTTGATTTTGTTGTTGTTCCTGTCCTGCTGTAAG
>BTPG01000001.1:108053569-108252339 GCA_036245525.1 Semisulcospira habei | reverse complement strand
CCACACTAGCGGTGGCTGATGAGGACTTGTGCCTCTTGCTGGCCTAAGTCATCAACTGGTGCTTCAGTCAGATGAAGTTTGATAGACGACTGTGATATGCAAGTTTGATAGACATCATTCTTGGAGGTGAAGGGGTTAATTATGGCCATTCCAAGTGTTGGTGTATTTCTGTACTCAGCACTACTAGTCTAAGAGGTGAAGATCCTCATGAGCCCCGCAACTGTAATGGTCATGATCTGTTCCTCCTGCAGTGGGTCGTATTCAGATTCTCTTGGCAGTGGTTGAGTTAATGATTATACTGGGTGAGAAAACTTCACTTTTTTCTGCATACGGTTGAGTTGGTTTTGTTTTATAAAATAAAGTGTTACATTTTGTTTGCTGATTTTCATGTTCCTTTTTTTAATTAACCCTTTTAGCCGTGGATCCCTACGGCAGGAGATGGCTTGACCATGATAATTAACCCTTTTAGCCGTGGATCCCTACGGCAGGAGATGGCTTGACCATGATAATTAACCCTTTTAGCCGTGGATCCCTACGGCAGGAGATGGATTGACCATGATAATTCAAGGGTAATTCCAGATGAGCTTGGCGCCTGAAGGCGCCAAGCTAATCTGGCACTACCCTTGAATTATCATGGTCAAGCCATCTCCTGCAACTGGTACATAGTCGTTAGGCAACACCTCCAAAATTGGAAAAATGGAACCTTGGGGCTAAGAGGGTTAAAGGTAAGATGTGGTGGGAAACAGTACAGTTGGAAAAGCTGGGTATGAGACCAAGTTTGTTAGTGTGTAATTTTGCTGATAACGCATTAAAACATTGATAAATAAATAAACACGAACAAACGACGAATGGTCACCAGCCAGCTGTGCAAGGTGTCTTCTGCCATGTTACATTCCCAAGATGCTTTGTCGCATCATGTGGGCGTGTCAACCCCAGTTCCAAATGCAAGTGCAAACACACTAAACCGGGGTCAACCCAGGTTGAACTCTACTTGTGTTAAACCTGGGTTGCGAGTATAAACGTCCTTTAAAAAATATGCATATTTAGAATGTCACAATTGCATTGACCTGCTTCAAATTTTCCTGCAAACTTTCTGCATGTATGAATAATTATTTTTACGTCTTTAAGCAGTTATGGATGTCTCCTGCAGAATTTACTATTTAGCACATATACACTATTTTTAGGATACCTAAAATTATACTTGCTGTTGGCTCAAAACAGTTTCAAAATGAGATGCAGAGTGAAACAAGAAAGGCAAAGCCCTTATGGCTCAAGTAAAGTAATGGGTTGGCTATTGTACCAGCGAAATCCAAGTTGTCTTACAATGTATGCATTTTTCTCTCACATTTGTCAACTCTCCTTGACCTTTGTGAGGGGTCTACTCAATTAGCATGCATAAAAATGTGTTTTCATCAGCTGCCTTTGTGGCAAATCTGACTTGAAAGTTGTTGAATGCTTTGATTAAAACTACAATTCTATTAAAAAAACTGACATTTTTCACACATTTGCTGACCTCTTGTTACCCTTGAACTTTCCGAGGTCATTCAAATTAGTATGTATAGAAAGGTCTTACAATCAGGTATCTCTGTACCAAGTTTGGGTTTGAAGTTGAAAATAGTATTTGAGGAGAAACAATTTGTCCAGATATGGCTATTTTTTTTTTTTTTTACCCCTTTCTGGACCCCTGTGACCTTGACCTTTGAGAGAGGTCACTGAAATGAGTATGTATGGAAAGATTTTACCACAAAGTACCCTTGGGCCAAGTTTGAAGTCTGAGGCTTGAATAGTTTGCGAGGAAATGCCAACATTAACTTTACCATGGACGACGTACGCTAGACAGACGACGGGTGGCCCATTACATAGACTCACTTTTGCTATCGCGCGTATGGTATGTGACTCGCTTTTGCTATCGCGCATATGGTATGGTATGGTGCATGGATACTACAAGTAAATATAGGTCAGTGGTATGGTGTCTCCAAGGCGCACATATCATCCGTCTAATTAAAGATGCTCAAGGTGCCGCCGTAGGGATGGAAGCTGAAGCTTTCAAAGCCTGCTGCTAGTTAAGCGCTACTTTATGTGCAAACCTCCACCCGGCTATTAACTTCGGTGCATGTGAAATATTTCTGTGTCACCGGCCCTGCCGGGCCTTCTCTTTTCGATTAGTGGTAATGCGGGGATTTTTAACGTGCGCACTTGGTGATTATGCGTGCTGTGCACACGAAGGCGATACACTGAGGCAACCGTAAGCCGAGTCTACGTAAATTTGACTCGATGGCGGGGAATGAGGAAAAGTCCGCATCAGTCCCATTCCTGCCCACCAGGGGATTCGAACCCGGGATCTCTCGACTGCCAGCGCAGTGTCTTATCCACTAAGCTACGTCCCCATGGCGTGAGCCACAAACTGAACGCTGGATGATCTTGTAGCATGCAGCCTGTGCTCCCGACCACTCAAGCATGGCCGGCGCCAGGAAACGGCGGACATGAAACAGGATTTTAAAAAAACACACCAAACAAACAACAAACTCAAAGGCGTTGGCCCGATGGCCATTGCGCACTGGGAAGTAATTCGAATCAGTATTGTCACGGACCGCAACACCGTCTCCGGAACAGGATAAGCCAGTTAAAATCATCCCATCGCTCACTCGTAGCTTACAGAGGCTGGATCAATCAGATGAGTGATCAGCCTTTGATCTGTCGGACGGGACAAAACGCTGGCAGGCAGATCACTGTAGGTGCTGCAATGAGTAGGTGCGCTACTTGTCTTTACTCTTACTGTCGGTAGAATTTGTCCATTTACTAGAAATGACTCCGCAATATACACAAGTATGCAAGAATGACTGATTAATTGTCGTTGAATGCTCACATACTGAAAATCTACAAAACCAAACACTGACTTCATTTTAAGGGGAAAAAATCACAAATGTAGAAGAGAGAATCACTGTCTCTTTAAGAACCCTAGGGTTATTTGACGTTAGAAGAGAGAATCACTGTCTGTTTTTAGAACCCTAGGGTTATTTGACGCTCCGGGGGACGACTGATTCCTCAAGAGACACGTATGATCTAGAAAACAACAACCTGGATTCCCCACGCAATGATCTGCAAAATTGCATAGATTCGCATTAGCCCATGCAACTAAACAACACTACTGAATGAGAAGGCTATGCCCCTGGGGACCAAATGGACAACTTCAGTTTTCAGGTGAAGTTTTGACTGTTTATAGTAACAGTGTCTGAAGTGATGCACATGCAATTACAAATACTGATAAACGGGCTATCAAATGTCGGACCGATGAGATGCTGCTAGTGTCACGAAAAGCCCGCTGCTAGTGTCACGAAAAGCCCGCTGCTAGTGTCACGAAAAGCCCGCTGGCGGCTAGTGTCACGGAAAGCCCGCTGCTAGTGCCACGAAAAGCTTGCTGCTAGTGTCACGAAAAGCTCGTTATTAGTGTCACGAAAAGCCCGCTGCTAGTGTCACGAAAAGCCCGTTGTTAGTGTTACGAAAAGCCCGTTGTTAGTGTCACGAAAAGCCCGCTGCAAGCGTCACGAAAAGCCCGCTGCTAGTTTCACGAAAAGCCCGCTGCTAGTGTCACGAAAAGCCCGCTGTTAGTGTCACGAAAAGCCCGTTGTTAGTGTCACGAAAAGCCCGCTGTTAGTGTTACGAAAAGCCCGTTGTTAGTGTCACGAAAAGCCCGCTGCTAGCGTCACGAAAAGCCCGCTGCTAGGGTCACGACTGAAAAGCCCGCTGCTAGTGTCAGGGCCATTAAACCCATCTCTAGTAACTCCAAGTCTGCATTTCACACATCTTTTAGAGATGTCACTTAACAACTAGGCACCAGTTCCAGGAGATGGATCGACTATGATAATTTAATGGCGGTGCCAGGTTACCTTGGCGTCTGATGGCGCTAGCTAACCTGGCACCACCATTGAATTATCATGGCCGATCCATCACCTGCTGTAGGGCTACATGGGTTCAAACTGCCGCTCAAATGATGCTTTACTCACTTTCCACCACCCCCTCCCCCAGGGTCACCCTGGTCAGCCCCACAGGGTGGGTTTTTCTCTCTATTCTGGGGCATGTGTTTCTGTCTACCCTTTGTCCATTCACCTGTATTTGCCTTTTTAAAACTCTCCCTACTGTCTGCACTGCCTGTAGCTCTTGATATTGGATGTGTGTTGCTAAATGGTCTTAGCTTTATTTAGGCCCCATGTGTTAGGTTTATTTAACGTATTTGACCGGCTGGCGACATACATTCAATGTTCTGTTTTTTTTTTTTTTTTTTTTTTTTCACAAGCAGTGCAGGCACGTCCTGAGAAAGCCTTGTTGCTGTCGGGACGTTAAGCAATGTACAATCAATCAATCAAACCGTCGCCCTCCTTTCAGTCCTCCGACCTCAGTCATCTCCCGCACCCACCACTCCGGCGCCGACACTGACACACTGACAGGTCGCCACCGGCCTTTCACCAGAAACCCACTCCGCCGCAAACCGGCCCACCACCCCTCTTTTGGATGAAGTCAGCAGCATGCATAACATAAATAGGTCAATTTCAACAAGATCGCGTTTGCGTTATCATACGCTATCATTTGTTTTCTGGATGACTCACAATGAAACACTTCACACCGACACACGGCACCAGCAAGCAAAGGTCCTCGGGCCCATGTCGGCCGCAGTTCTATTAATTAACTCATTCTGCCCCAGACACACCACAGCAAGATAAGGATCGACCATGATAGTTTAAGGGTGATGCCAGAATAGCTTGGCGCCTATGGGCGCCAAGCTATTCTGGCATCACCCTTGAACTATCATGGTCGATCAGTGTCCTGCACTGCTAATGCAGTCTTCAGAGGACAACGGCAAAATTTGGGGATTTCGGTGATGGGGTAGAATGAGTTAACCATCGCCGGTATCCATGTGTCGGCAAATTTTAACTTGCGGCAAATCCAGCAAAAAAAAAATGGAGCATGGACTAGTTTGACTGCTGCAAACACTGACGCATGCCGTTGTGATCGAGGCGGCCAGCCAGTGAAAAGGTGCCTTTCGCCCTTAATAATAATACATATAATAATAATAATAATAATAATAATAATACCGTTATTATATAGGCGCTTTTTCTCAATTTTTGGGCAAATCGACTCAAAGTGCCGCGAACTGAAACCCAACACGCACACTCACGTAACAGACACGGATTTACGCCATTTAAGACAAACACAGTACAAGACTCGACAGACGAAGGGCCAGTTCAGCTACTGAAGTTACAGAGATTTTTGATCGCTTGTATTTCAAATTTGTAAAGTGGCCTGAAACCGGTACCAAAGTGTGTGTGTGTGTGTGGGGGGGGGGGGGGGTGGAAGAACCGGAGTACCCGGAGAAAGAACCCCCGACGGTCCGCCCGAATTAACGGTGACACTTACCAGAGGAGAAAAGTCCGACGCTGGAACCCGTTTTCGAACCTCGCACCTTTGGCATTGGTGGCAGCCGCCTTAACCACTGCGCCACGGACCGATACTGAAATTTTGGAAATTTAAATCGTTTTTTATATTTTGAAATTTGATTAAGTGGGCTGAAGCTAATACCGAATTCATGGGGGAGGAAAGAGCCGGAGAACCCGGAGAAAGAACCCCCGACGGTCCGCCCAAAAATTATTGGTGACACATGTATACTAGATTGAGGAGAAATGTCCGACGCCGGAACCGGGTATCGAACCTCGCACCTCTTGCATTGGTGGCAGGCGCTTTTACCGGCTGCGCCACGGACAATAAATGGTCTCAACTGACCTTCCTTTCTTTCTCCAAAGGGGCTCTACCTACTGTTTGTGATCTGATTCTGATTTAAGCCGGTGCGGGCCGGCACGCCGAAGAATTCCTACAGGACAGGTGTCAGCACGTGAAATTTGTTATGGTAAATGTCATCCGAATGTTGTCAAGGCCGTGGGGATTTTTTTCCTCCAGTTCATGGCAAAGCAGAGACTAAACACAACTGTCTGCCTTCTTCTGGGGTGGAGGGGTGATCTAGTCTCCATGATAAACTTGCCAGCAAAGGCATATGAGAGTCTATGACTCATGCAGACGAATTGACCTTGCCAGCGGATTGAGGTGCTGACAAACGTGCGTCAGTGTCAGTGTGAGAAAGCGCACGTTTCAACCTTGACCTCAATTTGACCTCAATTTGGCGGGAAACCCAAGAACACGCATGCATCTTTGTTTGAGTCAGCGTACACCTAGTACTTGCGCGCTAGCGGCGACTTTTCGCTCTCCTCCGCAACAGGGGTCAGTTGCATGAGCGAGCTTAGACCTGCACCAGCCACTAAGCAAGGTGCGCCGCTATAGCGGGGTGAGTGTTGTGACGCTATAGCGGGGTGAGTGTTGTGACGCTATAGCGGCGCACCTTGCTTAGTGGCTGGTGCAAGACTAACGCGGCTCGCTCATGGAACTGGCCCCATGATTCATCTGCACCAGGAGCCTCAGGAAGCGTGGAATGCGGCCCTGTTATGCAGTCCCAAACCACATGGACCACCATGGCATCATCATATCATCCTCATCATCATGCAAAATGAATATGTCTCTTAGCCTGAGGCTAAGACTGAGACATATATCAGTGTACTCACACATCAAGTGTACACAGATATGTATCTATTTATCTGTGTTGCAGATCGGTCTTTAATTAGTACCCAACGACGTCGACCCGATGGCCTTTTGCGCACTGATTAGTAGCCATAGAATCTATAGAGACTAAACCCCAACACTGACTCAGTGTTGACTCTTTGACTGCCGTTGACGATACCGGCCGCTGTAGGAAAAGACAAGCCGCCGGAGCGGTATTGTCAAGTGTCAAGAGCAGATTCATTAGTTGACATTTCTAGCGGCGTATTCCTCAAATTCCGCGAAAAGCAGATCTTCAGAATAGCTACGACAGACCACAGGGCGGAGCTTACTACAAATGGCGGTAATCGCTCTGTGACCGTCTTTATTTTTGTGCGCCAGTGTGAGTGGATCAGAGGGTGGGTTAGAGTAGAATGAGATAGATTCCTGTCATACACGATCCTACAGAGCGTACTAATGGTTGGAAGCGCCGTGTGTCTTTATTTGTGCGCGGAGCCGACATGTGTGTTGATCCGGCATAGGCTGGCTTTGAGAGGGAAAATGGATAGGCATACTAAGCCTGAAAAATATGTATAACTGTGATTGTTCATAAAAAATAAACGCATGTGAGCTCCAAACAATACGGTAGATTTTGAGATGAAATCCTCAACTTGTTTGTTACAATCCTTTCTCTCACAAGTTTCATCCTAAAATAGAACCCTGTCTCGTGTCAAAAGCCGGTATGTGAATTTGTGAAAATGCGAGATTTTTTTCACATTTTCATCGTTATACAATGAAAAACATTTTTTTTTTAATTTAATAAATTTGCTTTAATTTAAGTCAAACGAAATGAACAAATAAATCAGTTCAATTGTAGTCAGTGCGGTTGTGAGTGTGCCCGTACGCATGTGTGTAGACTGACGCGCGTGTCCACATTTCTCAGGTGTGACGTGTCGTTTCCCGTGTATAGTGACCAATATAGTGTTCTGTGACATTTACAGGTCGTTTGACATGGGATCGCACAACTTACTTACTTACTTACGCCTGTCACCCCTACCCGGGTATAGGCCGTCGACGAGAGACCTCCAGCAACTCCTGTCCTGTGCTTCTCCTTCGATTCTACTCCAGGTGGTTCCCAGTCTCTTGATGTCTGCTTGGAGGTCTCGACGCCAGGAGTTTCTCGGCCTACCTCTTTTCCTCTTTCCCTGGGGGTTCCATGACAATGCCTGCCTAGTGATACTGGAAGCTGGCTTTCTCAGACTGTGACCGATCCATCCCCATCTTCTTCGCCCAATTTCATTCTCTGCTGTTATCTGCTCTGTTCTCTCCCAGAGTCTGACGTTGCTGATCTTCTCTGGCCAGTGGATTTTCAAAATTCTTCTAAGGCAACTGTTCATGAAGGTCTGTACTCTGTTGACTGTGGTTTTTGTCAATCTCCATGTCTCTGCTCCATATAGGAGAACTGCTTTTACATTGGAGTTGAAAATCCGGACTTTGGTGTGTTGTGACAGCTCTCTGGAACTCCACACTTTTTTCAACTGGAGAAAGGCTGCTCTGGCTTTACCGATTCGTGCTCTGACATCTGCATCAGTGCCGCCTTTTTTGTCTATGATGCTCCTGAGATAGGTGAAGGACTCCACCTCCTCCAACGGGGTGCCAGCAAGCAAGACTGGTTCTTCCCTGGTTGCGTTCAGCCTCATTGTCTTTGTTTTCTGTTTGTGAATGGTGAGGCCCACTTGGGACGAGATGTCAGCAAGCCTCGTGGTCTTGTCCTGCATTTGTTGATGAGTGTGGGACAGTAATGCCAAGTCGTCTGCAAAATCGAGGTCGTCCAGCTGTGTCCACAGTGTCCACTGTATTCCACTTCGTCTGTGCTCTGTGGTCATCTTCATGACCCAGACTATGGCCAGTAGGAAGAGGAACGGAGACAGCAGACACCCCTGCCTGACACCAGTTCTGACCTGGAGCTCTCTGGTGAACTGCCCTTCGTGGATCACGCGACATGTCATGCCATCATAGCTGCTCTTGATCAGGCGGACGAGCTTTGTGGGTACACCGTAGTGTCGTAGGAGTTTCCACAGAGTCTCTCGGTCCACGCTATCAAATGCTTTCTCATAATCCACAAAGTTGACGTACAGCGGGGAGCTCCACTCCAGAGACTGTTCCACGATGATGCGGAGAGTGGCGATCTGGTCTGTACATGATCGGTTCTTCCTGAATCCTGCTTGCTGGTCTCTCAGCTGGGGGTCAACGGAGCTCTTCATTCTCTCTAGGATGATCCTGTTGAAGACCTTTCCTGGTACTGACAGCAAGGTGATTCCTCTGTAGTTGGAACACTTGCTGAGGTCGCCTTTCTTGGGAAGCTTGATTAGGTACCCCTCCTTACAGTCAGCTGTCTCTTGCTGGTGTTTTGTATGTCGCTGTCACGTTTTCCGTCGTGAGGATGATGCCATCAGGAGTTCAGTCCATGGGTATTAGCTAGAGTATTAGGTAGTTTGCGAACACCCTTCCAACCTGCAAAGTTGGCTGAGGCACATATCCTAAAAAACATACGCATGGGTTTATGATGATGGATGCAGCTTGTCAAAGCTTTATTTTTAATCCTTATCGTTCGGAATACACTGACCAGTGTGAGAAATAAGTTTGACTAAAATAGGTCAAGGGTAGTGCCAGAATAGCTTGGCGCCTCTAGGCGCCAAGCTATTCTGGCACAACCCTTGACTGAATTAAAGCCATTGGTGTATCTGTAAGTACTATAATGTAGCTTGCATATGGCAGTGTACAAATTTGAAGCTTTTAACCTCAGTATATGGGTTAATAAGTATATGTTCCTGACCGTTAATCAGGTGAAATCGTCAGACTCCGCAGCTCCGTGTCAGTTCCCACAGGTTGCCAGCAGCTCACGGCTTTCCCACCCAAAGTCAACCGAATTACATTTCTATTAAGACTTCGTCTGATCAGTCTAAACCCTTTTCATTCTGATGCACCCACTGCTTAACATAAAGTTGGCGATGATAGTTCAAGGGTGGTGCCAGAATGTCGTGACGCTTGAGGCGTCAAGCTATTCTGGCGCGTGACCACCCTTGAACTAACACGGTTGATCTATCTCCTAGCCTGTAATGTAACCTTCATAGGACAATACACAAATTTTAAAACATCAGCCTCATGATGTGCATATCAGTCGAGAAAACAAATGCAATTGTCTTCGGTGTCGTTTCAATCAAGCTACAGTCATGGTGCTATTAAAAATATAAAATATGGTTTCTTGAAAATATAAAATATAGTTTCTTGCTGGTTGTTAAAGCTCTCCTTTAGATGTGAGGGTGCTTGAAAATTAATGGTCACTGCCGTCACCCATCGGACGCTTCCGTCACCCCAAGAGCATTGAAAATTGGCTGTTGACGTGAAAGACCCATGACGATGACTGCAGCGATCAACGCTGGCGGAAAAGCGCAGCAGGCAAGCTCGGATTTGAACCAACAAATTAGTCAAGTTTCACACCCCCGTAATAAACCGGCAAACCGTCCAGTTCACAGGCTGGACCTCTTCCTATAATCAGCGCACGGCAGAACGCTTCCACGTGTTAAGAGGCATAGATTCCCATGTGCCCCTGCCGCCGGAAGGGGCTCACAAGAATCTGTACCTCTTACTAAAGTAACAACTCGCGATTCCTTCATCGTCACTGTGCTATGAAAAACCCTGTAGACTTTATGTTGCAGCCTCAATGATTCTCATGCACCCCTGGGGCCAGTTGCATGAGCGAGCTTACTCCTGCACCAGGCACTGAGCAAGGTGCCGCCACTATAGCGCACCTTGCTTAGTGGCTGGTGCAGGACTAGGCTTGTTCATCCAACTGGCCCCGGCTTCTGAAAAGGCTCGTTAAAATCCATACATTTTGCTTCTAAGGAGACTCGTTAATATACATACGTTTTGCAATTAAATGTATGCGGCCCACATCGGAGTTTCTAAATGGCGTTTTAAAACTTAGACCGCCATAATCGGGGCGGGATTCGAGTACTCGTACTTGCGGCCCCACTCGGTGCAGAGTTAGTTGAAGTTAACTGAATTGACACAGATGTGCATTTGTATTAACTATTGGCAAGGCTACGCATTTCGTGGATAATGATTTGTTTACCACCTGGCCGAAAGTCTTTGGCAAAGACGTACACTATTCGCTATTATGACAAGGTCCAACCACGTGAGATCACCACTTTTTGCCCTCTTTTTCTGCAACGTTCAATTTTTGTATGGCCGTCTTTAAATCTTATATTGTTCTGGCTGCCAATAAGTGAGCTGTCAAGAATCAATCAATCAATTCTTTAAAAGGGATCGGGACTTCCAGCTTTCGCTGATTTCGTCCAGGGGGGGGGGGGGGGGGGGGTGGGCCAAGCTGTCAAGAGCTCGGCAGCAGGTTTTTATAGTTTAGTGTACATGGGCGTGTCTTCTGGTCAGACTGAACTCACGGCCAGCGGACCGTTTCTCTGTATGGACAGGTTTGGAGAATGTGCTCAGGAGACTGATTTTCGACGCCACATTCGCAGAGGGCTGTTTCCACAAGAGTCCCCAACGGGTCTGCCCTGGGGGACTTGGGTGGGGTTAACTACTTTTTAGTTCCCAGGGTCACCCTGGTCAGCCCCACAGAGTGGGGTTTCCCCTCTATTCTGGGGCATGTGTTTCTGTCTACCCTTGGTCCATTCACCTGTATTTGCCTTTTTTTTAACTCACCCTACTGTCTCCGCTGCCTGTAGCTCTTGATATTGGATGTGTGTTGCTAAATGGTTTTAGCTTTATTTAGGCCCCATGTCATAGGTTATTTAACGTATTGGACCGGCTGGGGACATACATTCAATATTCTGTTTGTTGTTTTTTTTTTTTTTTTGTTTTTTTTTTTGTACAAGCAGTGCAGGGACGTCCTGAGAAAGCCTTGTTGCTGTCATGTACATTTTCGATTTCACGGAAATGGCCGTTTACTGGGTGCATAAATATCTTCACTGTGAGCCAGAGATTCAATATTTGTTCATTCTGTTTTTTGCAGAAGATGCAGAAGGTGTGCCTTAACATAACATTGCCTGATTTGGGCTTCTGGAATGAATATTCTGGTTTATATAGAGGAAGATGTTTCTCAACCTCATTTTAGCATCCGCGAAGAGCGTAAATGGGGGTACCCTTGCGTCATCGGCTATATCTCTGGTGTGTTCCTAAGGATTTTAGGGGAACGTGGCTTAAACATTTCAGGACATACTAAGGTACACTTTGAAACCCATCTTATTGAGTACTGGGGGGAGGGGGAGGGGGGGGGGTGCACGCTAGCCAGGACTGGCTTATGGACTATCGCGACATCGTATTTTGCAGCATGGCCGGCATGTGCACTAATATCATCTTGCATAGCCAATAATGAAAAAGAAAACTGTTGTCAAAGTTTACATAATTTTACATCAGAGTTCCAGCATTGTACGACTAAGAAGAAATTATTATTTAAACAAGAGAAAATGTATGCGACACAGGAGAAAATAGACTTATTCGTTAACTAAACTGTAGCAATGAGATCAATAATATCCACTATTTGACAGTAGAAGTGGAATTGTGACGAGAACTTTTTCAGAAACAAAATGTTTGCGAAACGTAAGTTTGTAACAAAAATATTATGTTCATGTTTGTGTAAAAGTTATACCAGTCGGTGGATTTTGTCCCTGTGTAGAAAGGGCTCAGTCTCCCACTGTACTATACCAGTTCGCTAAATAAACAACTTTTTCCGTCTGGGGCAGGCATAGATCCTTATGCCGCCCGCTCATGCAAGAGCTAACGAGAGTCATGCCTCTTGCCTGCAACATGAATACAACATACTGGTCCCGCTCACAATGAGGATGCTGCGCGAGATTATTCAGTAAACACCTGCCATTGTCTCATTGTAAGACTGACATAAAATATGTCCAAATGGGACTGCTAGGTTTTATGAGTATACAAATACCTTACACACTTTATTTACGTCTATGACCCTCATTCGGCATGGGAATCGGGTCTACCCAATGTAATGCATGACACTCGTCACTTGTTGACAGCAAGTTAAACAAGCTGCTCGGTGGGGCTGGTCGGGCGTGCCAGAATAGCGCGAGCGCACATTACATCGAATCAAAATGATTAGGCTTTTCGGAGTCAGAACTGTATAATTGCTGTCAACGACTCTAATACACTATGGAAGGCCGCAGCCAGTGAATCATGATTGCGCTGCTTTCAAGTTTCAGTCTACTTTTTAGTTCCTAGGGTCACCTTGTCTAACCCTGCAGGATGGGTTCTACTCTTTTGGGGGTTTGTATTTCTGTCTTTCTGGTCCATTCATCTGTATTTTTCTTTTGAAATTCTCCCTCCTGTATGCGCTTCTTGCAGTTCTTTTCTTCATTTAGCGCAGGCACGTCCTGAGAAGGCCTTTGTCGCTTGCGGGACGTAAAGCAATCTATACTCACTCACTCACCCTCAGTCCACGCACAGACCAGATTAATGATAGAGGCAGGCACAAGGCATGATTCTCATTAGCTTTCGCAACTGCGGGCGCCATGAGGATCTATGTTTATTCGAGACAGGAGGTGCATATCATTGAGTACCCATGTATCTATGACAGTGACTGATGAGAAAAGGTATAGCTCAGGAGTCCGTCATGCAAGTCAGTTACAGGACCGTGATCCATGAGAATCTGTACCTAAGTTTTGCTTTTTCAGTTCACACAATTTTAATTTCCAGGCTGAGTGGGGGAGGGGGAGGGAGATGCGCTATTGTGGTTTGCAGTGAGTTTCAGCCGTTCTTTTCTAGTGTTTTGTTTTTCAGTAACCGTACATCAATGACCATATAAACTTTTCCCCTCTTTCGTTCTGGTAAAGACAGAGTCGGGTTCACTACGGAATATACTTGGATCTGCTGAGGCACATATACGGGCGGGTTTACTTCTGAAAACTCGGAAATTAAAAGCCAGGTTATAAATTAAATATATATAATTATACTGACATGGGCTTGGACAGAGCTGTTATTATCCAGCCTTGAAGGCCGCTTTCAGCGGAACCGCCGTCAGATGGTACGGCAGAAGGTTCTCTGTTCCGTCTGTGCACAGAGACAAATGAACCTATCAAGAAACATGCATTCCACCGTTACCGCATACTTTCACGAGGATAATATATTCTTGTTTTTACATCAGACGGATGGCGTTCACTGTTTAAACCATAGACAAAACTTCCCCAAGAGGCATAGATCTTCATGAGTTCCGCGCAGAGCGCGGGGGCTTGTGAGAAGCTAATTGTATTTCTGAGTCGAAATACCTTCATACTGCTATGTTTACGTAGTTTAACCCCTTCTACCCCAGACACACCACAGCAAGATATTGATCGACCATGATAGTTCAAGGGTGATGCCAGAATAGCTTGGCGCCTATGGGCGCCAAGCTATTCTGGCATCACCCTTGAACTATCATGGTCGATCTGTGTCCTGCACTGCAATGCAGTCTTCAGAGGACAACGGCAACATTTGGGGATTTCGGTGTTGGGGTAGAATGGGTTAATCGGGCTGTGGTGATGAAAAGAACACAGGCAAAACGTCGACAGCTGCAAGAATCACGTATGCTCATACGCGTCTAGGAGTAGGCGCGGTCATAAGAATCTGTATGTATCTTGCTGGCTAGTGTTGCCTCTATGCTGCTATGTTTACGCAACCGGGATAAAGTCGCGACCACCGAGCCCAAAACCAGACACCCATGGCTGTCAACACGCGCGATCCGACGACCGTCCCGGCACAAACTCGAGTCTGGAGAGTAACTGAGTTGACTCAAACAAAGGTTGCCCCTGGATGTACGGCGGGCCGGCGGGGAGAGGTATGTGTACGATAAGCAATAACAGCAAGTCTTGCCCTCACTGAAACTCATCACGTAAAATATAAAATTACGTAAAAACTAAAACTTACGTCATGACAAATGACGTTTGGCAAATCAATGACGCGTATGTCCTGCGCCCCTTATAGAACTTACTGACGCATTGGCAGATTTCCGAGACGGGGGGGGGGGGGGGGGGGGGGGTGGGGGGTGGGGGGGGGAGGGGCTGCGGCTGGGGTGGGGGGGGGGGGGAAGAAAGAAACAAAAGAAAGAGTTCGAATACAGTAGGCAGTCACCACTATAGAGGTTACTAGAGGCAGTAATAAGAAATCACCAGTTATCCCTGCCAACCTGAATGCTAATACTTTTAACAATCACTTTCTTTCTGTCGCTGACTCCTAATCCCCTCAAGCTCAGATCATCACCAGTATAAGTCCTGAGATGTTGCTAAACTTTTGTGACCAGAGAACAGCTGGCAAATCTCAATTTTCTGTTCCTCCATTGGCTGTGCATGAGGTTGGTAAGCTAATTATGTCAATGAAAAGCAAAAGAGTCATCAGGCCTGGCTGAAGTCAGCCCCAAGAACGCTCTTCTCTACGTTGTGGAATCTCTAACGCATATATCTATAATTTGTGCATCAAGCACAACACGTTTCCACAAGACTCCAAGCATGCAAAAGTAGTACCTTTGCCAAAGACAAGAGATCTTACTGATGTTAACAACTATAGACCTATTTCGCTTTAATCAACTCTTTCAAAGCCCTTCGAGATGCATGTCCACAAACATCTGTATAAGTAATTAGAAAAATTGGAACTCCTTCATTCTTTACTCAGTCAGGTCCTACGCACCCCTGCCATACGGTCATAACCAGACTGATAGATACTTGGCTGACGTCACTAAACAAATCAGAATGGTTCATCCCACCTTGTTTTTTTAAATTCATTATTTTTATTTCCAATATAATATCTTTACACTTTGTAAATCATTTGTAGATTAGATTAGCAACGGCAGGTTCGAACAAGATGGGATGAACCATAACCCACAAAGTCTCTTCTATATGATAGACAGTCTGTACTCGCTGTCAATGGTCTCTACCTTTTGTCTTTGACCTGATTCTGATGTTGAATTATCTCCTATTGAAAAAGTCTCGCAGATCTGCCAATGCGTCAGTAAGTTCTATAAGGGGCGCAGGACATACGCGTCATTGATTTGCCAAACGTCATTTGTCATGACGTAAGTTTTAGTTTTTACGTAATTTTATATTTTACGTGATGAGTTTCACTTTCGCTTCACAGGCTTGAGAAAACTGTGACAAAACTAGAACTTTACGGTACAATTTCAATCTTGCTATAATTTGGGTGAAAGCAGGTTGACTTTACCTAGCTACATGATGTACTAATTACACGGGTCACCTGCATGCTCTTCTGAAAGCGCGTCGAAGTGTGTGTGCGTGTTAGTGCGTGCATGCGCGCGCTCTCCGCCAAACATCTCCAAGAGACATTGATCCTCATGCCGGCGCCTGGAGGGCACATGAGGATCTATCTGGAAATGCGCGCATGTTTGTGTCCGTGTGTGTGTGTGTCACTGTGTGTGTGTATGTGTGTGTGTGTGGGTGGGTGGGTGGGTGAGAGAGAGAGAGAGAGAGAGAGAGAGAGAGAGAGAGAGAGAGAGAGAGAGAGAGAGAGAGAGAATGACGTCATATTTTGAGTATTATGTCAGTGTCTGCGTGGTGACGGAGTTGCATATTTTACGTCACTGCCACTGTCTGACTTTCTCTAGAAGTAAAGGTTTTTTAGTGTTTTAATTCCAATTTTTTTTAAAGAATTAATTTTTACTAAAGAAGTTGAAAGGATACAAAGCTGGCTAAGTCATCCATTGTCTTTCTCCAAACTAGCTATATGCAAAAGTTCAAGTAAATATGACAAAAATGACGGACTCTAATCTGGGTCAACCGACTTCATATAAACGGTTGTTTATGTCTTCAATGA
The DNA here is from genome assembly GCA_036245525.1 of Semisulcospira habei. Classification (NCBI taxonomy): domain Eukaryota; kingdom Metazoa; phylum Mollusca; class Gastropoda; family Semisulcospiridae; genus Semisulcospira; species Semisulcospira habei. The sequence continues at coordinate 108,235,923 of BTPG01000001.1, read as the reverse complement.
GACATTCAATTACAATTTGCTCGGAGGCTCTCTTAGCCACCAACTTAAGAAAGTATTTCGCCAAGTTTTAAGAATATCGATCCGAGATTTTCTTGTTTACATATATACGCACACACATACATACATACATACATACATACATACATACATACATACATACACACACACACACACACACACACACACACATACATACATACATACATACATACATACATACATACATACATACATACAAACATACATACATACATACATACATACATACATACATACATACATACATACATACATACATACATACATACATACATACATACATACATACATACATACATACATACATACATACATACATACATACATACATACATACATACGCCAAATGTACGTTCAGCAGCGAGGTTAGCGTAACTAGACATGACGTAATTTTTATCTTGTTACTTCAATTGTTAGAGGTTTAGCCTGCCCGCCTTTGACATCATAGACATGCTATTAAATTCGCCCCACCGCGACCCGTCCTTTAAAAAAAAATCCCTTCTATAAATAGAAGGGACTTAAAAATGGTTGTGCCAGCCAACAATTTCACCGTTGTAAAAATTGAAATAAGGAATCATTGTCTTTATCATTATCATTCTTTCTCTCTCTCTCTCTCTCTCTCTCTCTCTCTCTCTCTCTCTCTCTCTCTCTCTCTCTCTCTCTCTCTCTACTTCACACTGCCGTCCCGGGCGGTCGACTATTCCGATCTCTCCGCTGTGCAGCCGAGCGTGACGAGAAGTACTTAGCCTTAGTTTGAGGGACTTTATCTAATAGGGCCTACTAATCAGTTGTGCACATTACTCTGTGGACTCTATGGTTATTTTGTTATTTTGTGATTTTCTCAGACTTCGTCATATTGGGGCCGAGTAGTGATAAAATCGTGTGTTTTGTGTGTGCGGTGCTTTGGAACTTATTTCATATCCTGCGTTGTGTTGTGCCGTTTAGACGAGACCGCAAGCAGTCATCTCGTGTACTTCTTTAACTTCCATTTTCCCGCTGGACCTCAAACGCATACTGTGGTTGTGAGTGAAATTACATCGTCTCTCATCATATTGTGTTTCTCGAGCTAATAAGCTGACCAAGTGAGTCAAAACTATTTTATTACATTCAGTTCACATCAACGCTGCGTGTTGCAGAGACTTACCACACTGGTCAGTACGTTAACACTGCTGTCTTTGTGACCTAACTGGTGCCAACCATCCTCACTGACCATTTTATAATTAGGGGGATTTGTAACACTGAGCTGTGTTCACACAGAAGTAAACCGTGACGCCTCGTGTCCGCTTGCATGGGTCGGAAGTTACGCTTACTTCGGAGGTTACCGAGGACGTAACTTGGGCGTGATGTACTACAGGGGGAGCCCATGAGTACCGTGCTTACGTCGGAAGTTACCATGTGTAAATTATGTTTTAGAGGTTTTGTATGGGTAATTCAAGGTGCTATTGTTATTGCATCACAAACAACGCTCGTGTGATTCAGTTTTCTTAGGTTTGAAACTTGCCGGTTTAAAAAAAAAAATTAATAACGTTTCGGTGTTCTGCAAATTGTACAGAAACAGTCCGCTCAGTCTCGTATTTCAGTGAGCAAACCACAGCAATTTCACTTTCATGCGGTAGCGCGGACCACAACCGGCCTAGCCTGTGGCATCTTGACCCTGTTCTTTCCCTGCAGCAGCGGCCATCTGGCAGTTAGGAATGTAACCGAACCCATGCGCAAACGTAGGATTGACCCCAAATCAAACGTCCTTGGCCCTCTACTTCACGGACTACGGTGCCGTTTCCGTACCGTGGCTGTCCAGTCTCTTAGCCTTAGTCAGTCCCAGTCATCCCATAATTTTTTCAATTCCCTAAAAAAACACTACCGCCCACCAGCTGCACAACCAGACATTTTCAGCAAATTCCAACATTCAGCCCTACTACAAATTTTTAAACAAGGCAAAGATTATTTTTAAAAACACCGGTCCTTGCACTGCCTGAACTGGCCAAATTTGACTATGTAATATGACCAACAGAGCGAATTTTGCCGTGCATAGCAAGCAGCCGGCCTGCCGCTAAACTTGTGAAGTCGGGCGGATTAATTTGGCTGCCCTACGGTGAAGAGCATTAAGTCTTTCATCATGCACGCATCGCTACATCAGTCCGTCCCAAACTGTGGATGCATTATCTATATGGGATTGAATATGTGCGTTTTCCTTGTCGGTGTATCTGTAAAATAACGTAGTTTTGAAAGAAGATATAAATTCCTGGACACTGTTCGACATACGCTGCTGACATGCGCGTGCCATCATCATGTGAGTTGCCGGTCCGTCGATAATGACGCATAACAAGAGTTGCTCTCTAACTTGTCTAATCGAGAGAGAGAGAGAGATAGAGAGAGAGAGAGAGAGAGAGAGAGAGAGAGAGAGAGAGAGAGAGAGAGAGAGAGAGAGAGAGAGAGAGAGAGAGAGAGAGAGAGAGAGAGAGAGAGAGAGAGAGAGAGAGAGAGAGAGAGATGATGATGATGATTATGATGAAACTTTATTACATAACGGCAGAAGTTTTGACAGATACAAATGCGTCATTTTTCAAACTTGCCGTTGCAGTAGTATGTTCTACAACATGAAATATACTGAAGACTGAACTCCGCAAAAAAATATTTAACGCAAACAAAGATCATAACTAAATAAGTACAGACACACGCAGTACAGAAAATGATACTAAGGTAACAATAAACAAATACCAAAAAAAGGAAATAACACTCCTCAGCACAAATTACATAAGGAGAAAAAACAAAGAACAAAAACAACAACAACAAAAAAACATATCATAGCACAGCAAAAACAAGCACAAAATACCAAGAATCAAACATACATACACACACCACGTTTACAGCCGTGTAAATCATTTAGTGCTCTCCAAATGGATGCTGTGTCACGGTTTTCTGAGATCATTTTATTGAAGAATGCTTTGTTTGCAGCCCTTACCAGATATTTTACTTGATTACGTTGTTTTTTGTAGTCATCAAAGCGTTTTTCTTTTCTAAGTTTGTCTCTGAGCGACATAGCATTTTTAATGTCCAATGTTAACCAGGGCGGCATGGTAGCATGTTTAACGCGTTTTACCCTGAGGGGCGCGTGCTTATTAAGGACTCCGAGGAACAGACTCATCCAGCAAGACAAGGCATTGTCAGGGCAAGTGTGGCAGTATACATCATCACAGGATGTATTGTGCAAATCGTGCATGAATTTATCCCTATCAATTTTTTTTATAAGAACGATACGTTATAGTTGTGTGTTTGTTTTTCTTTGTCCTATCAAGTTTCAGAGCAATTGTACAACATACCGGGTTATGATAAACTAATGGCTAAGGTCGGGACATTCGCACTAGTTATTCTGTCCTTGTTGGTAACATAAATATGATCAATGAGCGTTGATGATGTAGATGTGATTCGAGTTTGTGCTTTAATTATTTGTGTCAAACCAAACAGCGATGTGGTCGTGAGAGAGAGAGAGAGAGAGAGAGAGAGAGAGAGAGAGAGAGAGAGAGAGAGAGAGAGAGAGAGGAGAGAGAGAGAGAGAGAGAGAGAGAGAGAGAGAGAGAGAGAGAGCTGCATTTTGCATTTGATCCCGTAGGTCTAAATAGGTCTATATTGAAATCACCTAGAAGAAATGTCACACTTGCTTTGACTTGCCTTGTCCATCAAAGCTGCAAACTCATCAAATCAATCCCAGCCGGCTGCCGGATTTCTATAGACAAAGCCGATTAGTATAAGTGATGACTGTGGTGTTTTTAACTCGAGCCACATACACTCCATGACTTTGGTAAATTCGAGGTCTTGCCGCCGCTTGGCGTAGCTTGATACAGACGTATACATGTAAATCGCTAGCCCTGTGTGTCGAGGCAAAGCGGCATCTTTACGAAATATTTTATAGTTAGGAATAGAGATGGAAGCATTTCTGATTTTGTTCTTAAGTCTTGATTCAGAAACACCAAAAATATGGAAGTGTTCAGGCTGGTTCAAAAACACACAGAGATCTGGCACCTTATTGACAAGATGATAGATATTCAGGTGACCTATTTTAAGTCCAGCACCACAAAATAAGTCATTTTTTTTTGTACCACCGTCAGGCATACTATCACTATGAACGTCAAAGTATATAAAAGTACAAAAATATCTTCTTTAAAGATGTATATAAAACAAACCTTTGTGACAAGGAAGGTTTTGTACACAAATAAAACTACAGGAAGAGACAGTATTCCCTTGGTGTATGAAGTGTCAATAAGAGATAATGAACAAAACCGGTTGGAAGTGAAATTGAGCAATACACACACGGGCACTCAAAGGTTCTCACAGTACATACACATACGTGTCCACATCAGTGCCACTGCTTCCACTGTCTCACAAAAAGAACCAGTTGAAGTAACTATGTTCAAGTATGAATGGCGTAAGCAAGGACACGTGTCACAGTTTTTGCTTGTCGATAAATGCGAAGTACAAGATAACTGATTATCACAAAAAAGGTGATTGAAAAAAAAAGAGAATAAATGTTTTGACTACACGCTATTCTATTGCAAAGAAGATAAAATAATTAAAAGAAAGAAATATCAACTTCGTCGATTTGTTATTCCAATTAGGCAGTTAACCGATCACACACTAGAAACCTGTCAAAAATCCCTGGGCAAGAAATTACACCAGACGCCTAGAATCGCACTGTCTACTGTCCGGCACGTGGCCTGATCCTATCAAGCAGATTAAACAACACCGCAAAGTCACTGTCACTAAGCTGCCCACGTGAGGCTGAGGGCTGGCACTGGAGGGGGTGGGGGTAAAAGTAAGAAGGGTACGGGTACATAGGCCGACCAGTCTGTGCATAGCCGCAGAGGGGTCGCTGTTGCTTCGGGTCAGTGGTCGGTGCATCCTTTGATCTATCGATCGGCTGGATGGGATTACCCGACATTATCGGGGTAGCTTTTTCACAGGGGTTTGGATCCCTCTGATCAGGCGAGGTTTCAGCTGTGGCGGCCCTCGGTGCAGTCCACGTACTTGTCGCGAGTTTCTGTCCTCGCTATCATGCTTGTCTTGTTGCGTGTGTTGGCGGGGGTGTTGTTGCCCATCTTTGTAACGCGATATTACGCTATGTTACATTACGTATGGCATCCACATGTATCAGTACATAATTATTATTCAAGAGTGGGCAGTGGGCAGATGTTCACATCTGCACGGGACATAGACGACCCCGCCCTCCACGAGTCGCCTGCTGCCTTGCAGGCCTGGCCGCTTGGCTGCGGAAAGGCTAAGGGAGGAAACCCCTGACATCAAAGCCCCCGTGTCTCCGGGGAAGGCTTTTGAGCCAGAGACTAGGACAAGGACAGTCTGATATAAAACCTACGACCCGAGGACCTCGATGCCATCGTCCCAGCTTGCTAGGCCATGGCAGATGAACCAAGGGTTTAAAGGGTGGGGCCAGTACTGCGCACACTGCACTCCACCAAAAAGCTCCACCGCGCAGGCTTTAGGAAACGTCCACGGACCATGACACTGACCATTCCAAGTCCTGTAGCGATGGGCGAGGGGCGAAACGGCAGGTGAAAGATGTCACTGGAAGCCGCAGTCTCAAACCTGCATGCAGGCGGTTCAGGATATTGGTCGCCTGATGTTGACCTGGGGATGACAACATCACTCGGCACACCCTGAACGACCAAGCAGCCTTCTCTAGGGACAGCACTGCTTGCTCCACACGGAGAGGGGCCTAGAAAAGGTGGCCTAACCAAAGCTCGTCCCCTCGCAACCCCAGTTGGCTAGCCGCGGTCAACGGGCATCTTCTCATGCGGTCAAAAAACAAGAAAGAATAACGGATCCACTCTGATGACGACCACGACCGGACTCAACGTAGCATGCTGGAACATCCGAACCATGCTCGACAAAGCAGACAGCGGACGCCCCGAACGTCGCTCCGCCCTCATTGCCCATGAATTGCGGAGGTTAAACATTGACATCGCCGCGCTCAGCGAAGTACGCCTTCCGGACGAAGGCAGCCTCCAAGAACTTGGCGCTGGGTACACCCTCTACTGGTCAGGCAGGCCTGCATCAGAAAGACGGCTCTCAGGCGTGGGTTTCATGGTCAAGACCTCCATTGCGACTAAGCTGGAAAACCTACCAACGGGTCATTCAGACCGCATCATGTCCATGCGCCTCCCACTGAGACACCAGCAACACGTCACCCTTCTCAGTGTGTACTCCCCAACCCTCTTGGCAGAGCCTGCTGAAAAGGACAAGTTTTACACTGACCTGCGCAGCCTCATACAGAGCACCCCTGCAGACGACAAAGTCATCATCCTTGGCGACTTCAACGCCAGAGTGGGCCAGGACTCTGAAGCCTGGAAAGGAGTCCTCGGCAAGCATGGCGTGGGGAACTGCAATGACAATGGCCGCCTACTGTTGGAGTTCTGTGCAGAGCAGCAACTGGTCATCACCAACACTACTTTTCAGCAAAAGGACAGTCGAAAGACCACCTGGATGCATCCTCGCTCCAAGCACTGGCACCTTATCGACTATGTCCTAGTGCGTCAGAGGGACCGCAGTGACGTCCTCCTCACCAGAGTGATGCCCAGCGCAGAGTGCCACACTGACCACCGCCTTGTCCGCTGCAAACTCAGGCTCCACTTCAAGCCAAAACCCAAGAAATGGGGGCCCCCCCAAGAAAAAGCTTGATGTTGCGAGCCTTCAGCGTGACGACGTGAAAGCTGCCTTTCAGACAGATTTACAGCGCAGGCTCAAAGACACAGCGGACCCAGCAGACTCCTCCCCTGAAACACTTTGGGAAGAACTGAAAACTGCTATTGCAAAATCCTCTGCAGAAGTCTTGGGTTTCGCTAGAAAGAAGAATAAAGACTGGTTTGACGAAAACGATGTAGAGATCCAGGAACACCTAGCAAAAAAAAGAGCCGCCCATCAGGCCCACCTAGCCCAGCCTTCCTGCCCTGTGAAGAAGTCTGCCTTCCGCCTCGTCTGCAGCAGTCTCCAGCGCAAGCTCAGAGATCTCCAGAATGAGTGGTGGACCAGACTTGCACAGAGGACCCAGCTTTGCGCAGACAATGGTGACTACAGGGGCTTCTACGAAGCATTGAAAGCAGTGTATGGCCCCAGGCACCTGGTACAAAGTCCCCTGCGAAGCGCGAATGGCCAGGCACTCCTCACAGATAATACCTCCATCTTGAACCGCTGGTCGGAATACTTTCAGAGCCTCTTCAGCGCTGAGCGCACTGTTCAAGAAGCAGTCGTCCTACAAATCCCACAGCTCCCAGTAAAAGTTGAATTGGACGAACCGCCCACCGCTGAAGAGACCCTCACAGCCATCCACCAGCTCAAGAGTGGCAAAGCAGCAGGCATTGATGGAATACCGCCAGAGATCTGGAAACATGGAGGCACAGCACTGCACAACAAGCTCCATGACCTCTTTCTCTGCTGCTGGGAGGAAGGAACACTACCAAAGGATCTCCGTGATGCAGTCGTTATCACCCTGTACAAGAACAAAGGTGAGAAGTCTGACTGTTCCAACTATCGGGGAATTACACTGCTATCCATTGCTGGGAAAATCCTTGCAAGGCTGCTCCTGAATCGGCTGGTACCTGCCATCGCTGAAGACCAACTCCCAGAGGGCCAGTGTGGCTTCAGAGCAAACAGGAGCACCACCGATATGGTCTTTGTGCTGAGACAGCTACAGGAGAAGTGCCGCGAGCAGAACAAAGGGCTGTACGTAACGTTTGTCGACCTAACAAAAGCGTTCGACACTGTGAGCAGGCAAGGCATGTGGCAGATCCTGGAGCGACTTGGCTGTCCCCCAAAGTTCCTCAACATGATTGTCCAGCTACACGAGGACCAGCAAGGTCAGGTCAGACTCAACAATGACTTCTCAGAACCATTCCCCATTCTCAACGGCGTAAAGCAGGGCTGCGTGCTGGCACCGACCCTCTTCACCATCTTTTTTAGCATGATGTTGAAGCAGGCCACAGTGGACCTCGATGATGACGATGCAGTGTACATCAGGTATCGTCTCGATGGCAGCCTGTTCAACCTCAGACGACTGCAGGCCCACACGAAAACCCTAGACCAACTGATCCGTGAGCTGCTTTTTGCTGATGATGCTGCCCTCGTTGCACACACAGAGAGAGCCCTGCAGCGCATCACGTCCTGCTTCGCAAACGCTGCCCAGCTCTTTGGACTCGAGGTCAGTCTGAAAAAGACAGAGGTCCTCCATCAGCCGGCACCCAAGACAGTGTATCGCCCTCCTCACATCACCATCGGCGAGTCTGAACTAAAGTCAGTGCACCAGTTTACTTACCTTGGCTGCATTATCACGTCGGACGCCAAGCTGGACAAGGAGCTTGACAGCAGGCTGGCAAAAGCGAACAGCGCTTTCGGGCGACTTTTCAAGCGGGTGTGGCACAATCAACAGCTGAAAACAGGCACCAAGATCAGCGTGTACAGAGCTGTGGTCCTCACCACCCTGCTGTATGGTTCCGAGTCCTGGGCCCTCTACCGCAGCCAACTACGACTCCTCGAACGCTTCCACCAGCGCTGCCTGCGTACCATCCTGGGCATTCACTGGAGTGACTATGTCACCAATGTCGAGGTCCTTGAACAGGCTGAAACCGTGAGCATCGAGGCTTTGCTGCTGCGGACACAGCTCCGCTGGGCGGGGCATGTCTCCAGGATGGAGGATCATCGCCTACCAAAGATCACCCTGTTCGGCGAGCTTGCTACTGGACACCGTGACAGAGGGGCACCAAAGAAGAGATACAAAGACTGTCTCAAGAAGTCACTTAGTGCCTGCCAAATCGACCACCACCAGTGGTCTTCGCTTGCTGTGGACCGTGACACCTGGCGCTCCACTATTTACAAGGCAGCTGTCTCCTTTGAGGACTCTCGCAGAGCTAGCCTTAAGGACAAGCGGCTCAGGAGAAAGAACAGAGATGCCGCAACTCAGAACTCTGGCCATACCTTCCCCTGCAGCCACTGCGGTCGAACCTGCCTGTCCCGGATTGGCCTCCGCAGCCACGAACAAGCCTGCAGACGTCGTGGGCAACTCCTATAAAATCTTCGTTCGCGAAGTCCAGCCAAGAGAAGAGATTATTCAAGACCATTATCAATAAGGGCTTAGTACCATATACCTAAGTTGTAAGGCCAAGATCGAGTACTGACGCAAGTTCCCATGTGTTGAATTTGTGAGCGTGCATTATGGAATATGGGCCGCACTCCCTGGGGCTTGGAGTACTGAATATGTAAGGCCAAGATCAAGGGATATGGTACTGAATATGTGAGGCCAAGATCAAGAAATATAGGTATAGTGTATACGGCCTGGGGGAAGACCCATTGTTGTAGAAATTTATGGTTGACAGAAAGACGCTCTGTTGACAGACTTGGAGCCAAAAGCGACGTTCCCAATAATAGGGCACTGTTTCGCAAATAGGTATATATAGTGCAGAGCTCAGAGGAGGAAGCTAGGAAGGGACAGGCAAGCTAGCGAGGGATGAGCTAGAGAGTAGAAGAGCTCAAACAGGGAGCTCAGGACTGAGAAGGGGACTGAGAGCTCCGATTATTAATTCACTATGCCGTAGGTTGGTCCTGCCCAACTTATTGGAAGAATGTTGTACCCGAAATAAAAGACGTTTCTAGAAACACAATTGTCTGGTGGTGTCTTTGTTCACACAGCTCTCGAGTATGGCCGGTGTGTAACAGCTAGGGGCGCTGCTAGAATATGTCCGCTTGATATTGACGGCAAGGGCGCTGGTACCCCGCCTGTTGGGGTGAATTGTATCTGTGTACCATCCAGTTTTCAGTTCGCCTGTCCTAGTATAGCGGAAGGCACAGTCATTGGCAACGAGGTGTAACTTTAGCGACTCGCACACTTCTCTCAGGTACATGGGTTGGTGTCGGCGATGCACTGGTCTTTTTGCTGGCGTTCGTTATTTACTGGCAAGACGGAGGACATGTAGATCTTCGCTTTAGGGAAGGCGTGTTTGGCAGCGGAGATCACATCCCTCCAGCCCTTTCTGCCGATGACGAACCCACGCTTACAGTCGTTTATGCCAACATGTACAACGACTGTGGTGACTGTATTCGTGGGCTCGGAATCGTGAAGGCGCTGAAGGATGTCGGCTTTGCTGAGGCCCGACATTGACACAACTTGCGCCTTGTCTGTGTCAGTGACAGTCATCAGATTACCGTGCAGATCGCGCAGTACCGAGTCGCCAAGAAGTAGCGTCTGGGTGTTAGGCCTCAGTTCTGGTATCCCGGGACGGATACTCACAAACCAGATAGGTGAGGCTAGCGCTGGCAGAATTGTCAGTACTCAAACCAAGGGGAATCACAGCGCTGGACAGATAACAGTTAGATCCCCTGCCCCCGCCTATCAGGCACCCAATCGCCAGCCCACAGAGAAATATGCAGGTATAGAATAAGACAATCATTTCCATTCCTAAATAAGAATGGATCAGGTCTCTTATATAACCCATGTCTTTCTCCGGAACTTAGGAAGTAGGCAGGAGAAACATACATACACAAACATGAAGGTGCGCTACTATATGTGGTCGGGTAAATACCCTGATTTCCCACAGTAGATGCACAGAACATTACACAGCAATGTAACGATACAAATTTTGCCTCGAGTTATACATGATACTCACAAACCAGATAGGTGAGGCTAGCGCTGGCAGAATTGTCAGTACTCAAACCAAGGGGAATCACAGCGCTGGACAGACAACAGTTAGATCCCCTGCCCCCGCCTATCAGGCACGGATAGCCTGTGGGATTGACGGCGGCTGGAGGGGGTCGCGCATTAGGTACTGGTTCATTTTGCTGCGGGTCGGCGAAGTAGTGGTGTCGTCATGAGCTGCGCTCCGGGGGTCAGCCGTTGTCTTGCTGGTGGGTGGATTATCCACCACTTGCTTGGGCTTGGCGTTGGAGGGGACAGATGAGGTGTTTTTTGCTGCCTTTCTTGCCGCTTCTTTGACCCTCCTTCTCCCCCTCTAGTTTGGTGACCCGTTCACGCAGGTGCCTGATCTCCGTATGGAGAGAATCCACCTTTATGTTGTAGGAGTAGCGGATCTCCCCAACGGCGGCCCGGAGAGCAGATATCTCCGCCATCAGGCGCTCCACAACCAGGGGGTCTGGGCTCAAAATCACAGGGCAGCCAGTCTGGCACGCCGACTCGACCACCTGTACAGGAGCAAGAATGGGGGCCTGAGTGCCACTGCTCCCGACGTCGTGGTTGATGGCAACATTAGCACCGCTGTCGCTGTTGCTGGTAGCGACAACAGTGCTATTGCTAGTGACGTCATTGCTGATGACAGCACTACCGCAGTTGTTGTCGCTGTTGGCCGTGGAGGGAGCAGCGTCAGTGCTGCGGACGTCATGGCTGATGACAGCACTATCACTGTTGTTGTCGCTGTTGGCAGTTGTGATGATAGTGCCAGTGTTGCCGACGTCGTCGCTGAGAGCAGCACTGTCACTGTTGTTTTCGCTGTCGGTGGTGATGATGATGGTGCCAGTGCTGCTGACGTCGTGGATGACGGCAGCACTGCCACTGTTGTTGTCGCTGTTGGCGGTGGTGATGATAGTGCCAGTGCTGCTGTCGTTATGGCTGATGGCAGCACTGCCACTGTTGTTGTCGCTGTCTGCGGTGGTGATGATAGTGCCAGTGCTGCTGACGTCATGGTTAATAGCAGCACTGCCACTGTTGTTGTCACTGTTGTCAGGGGGTGATGATAGTGCCAGTTGTGCTGACGTCTTGGCTGATGGCAGCACTGCCACTGTTGTTGTCGTAGTTGGCGGTGGTGATGATAGTGCCAGTGCTGCTGACGTCGTGGCTGATAGCAGCACTGACACTGATGTTGTCGCTGTCAGCGGTGGTGATGATGGTGCCATTGCTGCTGACGTCATGGTTGATAGCAGCACTGCTACTGTTGTCACTGTTGGCGGTGGTGATGACAGTGCCAGTGCCGCTGACGTCACGGCCGACAGCAGCACTGCCACTGCTGTTGTCACTGTTTGCGGTGGTGATCAACTGACAGTGCCAGTGCTGCTGACATCGTGGCTGATAGCAGCACTGCCACTGTTGTCGCTGTCGGCGGTGGTGATGACAGTCCCAGTGCTGCTGACGTCGTGGCAGGATGCAGCACTGCAACTGTTGTTGTCTCTGTTAGCGTTGGTGCTGCTGATGGCAGCACTACTACTGCTGTCGCAGTTGGCGGTGGAGATTGTTCCAGTGCTGTCGACGTCATGGTTGATGACAGCACCACCACTGTTGTCGCTGTTGACGATGGAGGAAACAGTGCTAGTGCTGCCGACGTTGTGGCTGATGTCGCTGCTGGCGGTGGTGATAGTATTACCAGTCAGTGCTGCTGTCGTCGTGGTGGATGGCAGCGTGGTGGAATGTAGCAGTGCCAGTGCCACCTGTGTTGAGCGTATCAGGGGTTGGATCGTTGGTATTCATGATGGAGATTGTCAGGGTGTCATCACAGTCCGACACATACCGTGTACTGACAGCTGGCGAGAGTGGCCGTGATGGAAATGCCAACTGACCGTGACCAGGCTGTGCAGACAGAGTGTTGACGCAGTGCTGCCGTCGTCGTGGTGGATGGCAGCGTGGTGGAATGTAGCAGTGCCAGTGCCACCTGTGTTGAGCGTATCAGGGGTTGGATCGTTGGTATTCATGATGGAGATTGTCAGGGTGTCATCACAGTCCGACACATACCGTGTACTGACAGCTGGCGAGAGTGGCCGTGATGGAAATGCCAATTGACCGTGACCAGGCTGTGCAGACAGAGTGTTGACGATATCTTTTAATGCCGCAAACTCTCTGTCCACCCGGCACTGGCGGCAGGACCGGCCCTGGACCAGGAAACTGGAAGTGGTGTAATATACATGTATCACCAGCAGTTGCCGCTTATCGTCTCTTAACCGTATAGTTGAGTGTACTAGTTCATCGGGCAGATGACTTAGCGCATCAAGCTCAATTTGTTTTTCGTAGGCTACATGGTTCTCTGCGTAATCTTCCCAGGTTGTTGCGACACCCTGGGGCTTGAATTCCCCGACGTAACGTAGATGCAGCACTTTTCGCCACACAGGCAGTTTGGTAGGGTCCGTGTTGTAAGTTATTTGAATTGGGTCTAAGGTATGTTTTATTTCTTCAACATTAGTGTGGGTAAAATTCAACTTTGACTTTGTTGTCGGGCCCATCTTTTAATTATCTTTTTAGGGGGGTTAGTGCTGTCGCCATGTTGACATCTGAGCGGCCTCAGTTGTGCTCAGTAGGGCTGGCGAAGGAAGGATGGACACTCGTCACATGACGCAACAGGGGATTATACAGAGAGAGCCATTATGGATACCACGTGCACGGGGAGGGGAGTGAGAGAGTGGGTGGGTGAGGAGGGAGATCCGCAGAGGAGTAGATCTGACGGAGTTGGGGAGGGAGGGGGGGAGGGGCGTTAAGAAGCTGAGGGTAGGCTGAAAAAGCGCTCAGGGAGCGGAAAGGGGAAGTTGGGGGGGGGAGGTGAAGTGAATGGGGGGGGGGGGGGTGTTGGATACTTGCTGGCATGGATCGGTGCGTGTGTGTGTGTGTGCGAGTCTTTGATGAAATGTCCGTGTGTAAGTGCGGAAATGGATAATGTCTGGGAGTACGGATTTCGTTTCTCCGGCTTTGAACTCGAAAGTCACAGTATTGTTATGTTCTTCTGTATGCATGCTAACAGTCAAAATAACAAGTGGGTACTAAAGCCCGGCACCGCATCGGGTCACGTGGCATCAGTTTGAGTGGCACAACTGACACTGACACACGCATACGTACACACACACACACACACACACATACGTGTTACACACACGCACGCATATGTGCACACACACACACACACACACACACACACACACACACACACACACACACACACACACACACATCAGGGCCGGGGGCCGCGTTATCAGTAGCGATGGATTAAGTCCTTCAGTACTTCCGAAGTTATGGGCTACTCAAGATGTGTGAGTGTGAGCGGCTTTTGATATGTGTCACTTTAGTTTTTGTAACATCTATTGTAGCGTTTTCTTTCTTGTACTTTTTTTGTTCTATGATTTTTGATCTTGTGAAGTAAAGCGCTTAGAGCATCATTCATTTGGAGGTTAAGTGTTATATAAATGTACATTATTATTATTATTATTATTATTATTATTAGCTAAGTATAACACATATATTTCAAGTTCAAGTTGGCTGCGTGACGAATGTAACTAGTCCAAGAGTGAGTTTCCTAAAGTCTGCATGAGGCATAGACGTTCAAATGTCCTTGCCACCTAAGGGTTGTTATGAGAATCTATGCGTATTGCTTGAGATTTTAACTGATATTGTTACTCAAACTGAGGAAGTAGATGCGAACCAAGTAACGAGTATAATCCACATCTGCAAGAGGCACAGATCCTCATATGTCGCCTCTGCCCGCGGGTTCATGAAAATCTACGCCTCTTACTGGTGTCATTTATGCTGATGTCAGTTTCTCAAACCGAGTCTAACTGAAAACGGGCCGCCTTGACTGTAACCAAGTGGCACGCAAGCACCGCGAAAACATAAACAGTGAGAGTCAGCAGGCAGAGTTATCAAGATGTATTGACAAGTTTGACAACTGAGCAGACTACTAGACCACGCCCACAAACGGCACGCGCAGCGATCGAGCCGGGCAGAACTGAAATATCAGTATCAGTTTCAGCCCACTTAATCAAATTTCAAATACAAACGACTTTGAATTTCCAAAAACTACAGTAGCTCGCTTGAGCTTGCCCTTAGCACCATGTGAATGTTCTGTGTTTATGTACAGTGTGTGAGTGAATGCGCGTGTTTCACGTGAGCGTGCTTGTTGGGTTCAGTTCGCGGCGGCGCTTTGAGCCGATTTTCAATTGGGATAAAGCGCCTATTTAATGCGCTTATTATTATTATTATTATTATTATTATTATTAAATAATGCTGAAAGGCTTGTGAAGCGCAGGCGAAAACGAGACCACGTAACCCCTATGCTGAAAGACCTTCGGCACTACTGCCCGGGCTTCCAATCCAATCCCGCATACAGTTTACTCTTCGACGCACGCAGTCAGTAAAAACTTGCCTCTATTTTAAGCGCACGCCACCGTAACCCCTAAACGCACGGCAGTTTGAAGAGATGGCGGCGATTAAAGTGATAGGTTCTAAACTTATTATTTTTTTGCAGCTAGCCATTGACGTTTGTACTAAAGTATGTATATATTTCGTATTCAGTAGTGGTTGGGCACTACTTCAAAAACTTTTTGGGTACATCAAACGTTATTTTGATGTGCATATTTACCTGAAAAATGCGTATTTATAATTAATTTAGTTGCATGCAAAGTGATTAGTGTAATTATTTTTATTCATGCACCAGTGCAAATTCTATTTCCCAGGGCTACTGTGCGGACCAATTTCAGCGATACCCTATTTTTTCATCTAAAAGTTAACTTTTCCCATTCATCCCTGAATGGAAAAGGGAAAAATAGAGGTACATGAGGGGGCATTTAGAATAGTAAATACGACACAGAGGTGTGATTCTTCATTCCCCAGCAGACCGGATGTATCACTCTTCAACCAATTACCCCCCACTTATCACGCATGAGAGCTACACAACATAACTGAACCCACCACTCTGGTACTGTGGGAAAGATACAAATAAGAGTACGAATATAGTGATGAGCTACATTGTAGCGGGCAAGCTTTATTACCTGCGTGCGCTTATTAAACGGTCAAGAAAATTTGACCCTGTGCGCTTAGGGAGTTCGCAGCCGTGCGTCGAAGAGTTTTAATTAATTAAGATATCGACCTTTGCATACTGCCACTTTGTTGGCAGTATTTCGTCATACCTTTCCTCGGCAGTCTAATTACTTACCAACCCTCTCGCTCCACTGCGTTCAACGGAAGAGAGGAACTTAGTTTTTTAAGTACTATCTCAAATCTGCCGGTGAACGCTCTTTCAGATGTGTACTGCTCCTTTACCAACTGATCTGAGGGAAATGCCTTACGCAGTCCAGTCCAAAGCAAAGTTAAAAACTTACTCAGTTTTTCTCGCAGACTTTCGTGTAAACTGTACAGTTTTTTGCACACCCCCTTCAGACTCCAGCGCCGGATCAATCAGTTTTTAAGGGGGGGGGGGGGGGGGTTGCTGAACGACAATATAAAAATTGTATACTGTTCAGGGGCAAATGGCGCGTGCTTCCAGGGTCCGAAATAAAAATCGAAAAACGGGGGGTGGGGGGGGGGGGGGGGGGTGGGGGTGGGAGGGGGGGGTGGAGAGAGAAGGCGTGTGCGCTTCTATTGTCCGGTGAAATCGAACAGCGAGGAGAGGGGGGTGGGCGGGGGGAGGGGGGGAGAGAAGAGGCGCAAGGAGGAGGGAGGGGGGGGGGGGAAACAGAGAAGAGGCGCATGCTTCAATGGTCCGAAAAAATTGAAAAGCGGGAGGGGGGTGTGGAGGGAGGGTGGAGGGTGATTTCAGGGTCCGAAGACACCTAAAAGCGGGGGGGGGGGGGGGGAGGGGTGCCGCAATAACATTAAACCACCCCCCTCCTTCCCGGACATGTGGTGCTGTAGTACCAAAGCACCCCCCTGGATCCGGCCCTGAGACTCTGTGTGTGTGTGTGTGTGTGTGTGTGTGTGTATTTGTGTGTGTGTGTGTGTGGTCGTTTTTTTGTTTTTTGTTTTTTTTTTTTGCCTGCGCATTGAGTTATATTATAAATATGAGAAATGCGCGATATAAATACCATGTATTATTATTTTTATTTTTGTCACTTTACGGCGCTGATCGCGGCCGGTCTGCAAAAGTAATTAGTAACTCATACTGGGCAAGACTGGCTAAGTGTGGCAACAGTGAGGGAAGGCTCAACGGCAATCGACTGTTGTCCACTTTGCCAGCTACGAAACACACGTGCAAATTCATCAAATTCAGTGCTGTCCGTTACTGTACTAGTATTTTAACCCGGCAGATGTTTTCAGTCAGAACTACATAAAATTAAAAATAGAAAATCTGTTGAGTGACCATTCAAAATCGACTCTTCCGTCAGTTTGCGGAACTGACTCTCCGTAAAATTACCGTGCTGATGAAGCAGCAAAGTATCGTCAACCGACCGCTACTTTCAAAACCGGCATAAGTGATTTGTGTGAGTCAACCCCGACGGTATGCCACACTGATTCAGTTTCATCACCATATTCAGCTTTTCCGGGCGCTACAAGAAAGTCAATATTTGCGCGGAGTGTGGCCGTAGAAAGGTTGCCGAGGGCACTTTAATAAATCCTCGGTATAATAGAAAACAAAATACAGATTTAAAATAACGCTGTGTCTACATTCAGTTCGTGCTATGGCCGGGATGTCTGTTGCTAGGGTCTGCACGAATCAACGTAAAATGATCCAATCGGAGAACACAAAAGCCCGAATTAATGAACACTGCACAGTCAGAACCCCGACTCTGAAATAAGTCCTTGCCGGGGGGGACCTAGGCCGTGCACATGTCGTGTGTCGCTGTCACGGGCTGGGGCAGGTGTTAAGATTATCAGTGGTCGTTGTGGGAAGGTGTTGGGAGATGCCGCCGATCAAGGGCCGCCGCGCGACGGCCATTCCGTCGGCACAATTCACTATGCTGTGACCAAGCTAGTCTGGCATTGAGGAGAGAAGCTCAAATTGCGCCGCAGCAAGGCACGTTTTGGAAACAGCGCGCTGCGGCCGGGAAAGGGGCGGGGTTTAGCTGCGCAGTGGGAGAAAAGAGGCGGGTCTGAGGCGGGTTTCACTCATATTTCGCTGAGAAGCCGAGAGAAACGAATCGAAAGCCAAGTAACAGAAGAGATTTCGCCTAGTGGATTTTCATCGCATCAGCCGTGACTGCTACTTTTAAACGGCAGCAAAAATTAACTTGACTTTCCAATCTTGTGCTTACATTCACCAGCGCTACAAAGACTCTGACCGACCACGTATTCATAGCCGTTTTCCACACGGGGACTTCAGGAACTGAAGACAACAGCTCGTCTGCAGACAGCCTTCTGCAGTGAGAGACTGAGGTAAGGGACACGTCTTTATTCCGAGCGAGTAATTGCATGAACACTATCCAGACACAGCGGCACCTCAAGCTGTCAACGCGGTCATGGTCAGCGGTGTTTGAGCAGACGTAGTATAAGCGTATCAGTAATGAGAAAATGTGCTCGTGAATGCCGCTCGGCCGGCAGCCGTGGGGACTGTCTGTAAGTCATGCGTAGTGTGTGAGTTGCGGCACTACATGACTTCCGGGGCGTCCTGCCGACAGCACTGATTAGTAGTGCCTTCAGAACCCACAGCACGCGGACACTTTTAGTACACTTCCATTTTGCGCAAAAGGTCGTCGGACCGACATCAACCATAGCCGGCCCGCGCACGGCCCGGCTGCGGCCGATATCATCGGTCCGAGGACCTTTTGCTTGGTTATTGCGTCTGCACTTTCCGACTTCACTGGGATAAAAGTGGCACATATCTTTGAAGCAGGCTTGTTTATCTCATTCTAAATCCTTAAATTTTGCCGTTGTCCTCTGCAGACTGCATTGTAGTGCAGGACACAGATCGACCATGATAGTTCAAGGGTGATACCAGAATAGCTTGGCGCCTACAGGCGCCAAGCTATTCTGGCATCACCCTTGAACTATCATGGTCGATCCTTATCTTCCTGTGGTGTGTCTGGGGTAGAATGAGCTATCGCAGGTGATTGATTTTGTTAATCCCAGAATCAGTTGCCCTTGGTTGGAGTAAATTCATCTCCCTTCCCCGTTTGACTTTGCTTTATTCTCTTGATCGATAGACTGCCTTCATGGTGCACACAGCTCAGTGTTACTGCATGAATCCCCCATGATTAATGTGACGCGGCCTAGACTAATGCAAGGCAGAGAATACCGTTTCAGTTTCACTGCAGATTCATCGGAAGAGTATTTAACCTAAGAGCAATGTGTGATCAGTACACTATTGCAGCAGTGACAATTGTGAACTTGCCTATGCGACACCGTGAACATTATAAGATCACCATTGCCAGAGGATTGACAGACTCTGCGCCGGTGAGGACAAGCGGATAGCCACATTATTGAACGTCAGTAGTATAGAAAACCTGTAAGGTGACTAGTTGTGTCTGTGCCAGTGCACAGAACTAGATAGAATGAAGATGAAGACAGTGTAACAACACTACGCTTGAGACATTAATTAAGTTTGACATGTTATAATACTTTCATATACATAAGCAACATATTTTGCATTTTAGTGACTGAGTTCATTAGTGAATCGGCTGTATGAATGCGTGTGCCGTGGGAAGCGCATGGGCGAGACGACCCTCTCCAGATATTTAACCTACACTGACACACATCACAAACCACCATCTTTCCCTAGTCCGTGACAGGGCTTTGTGATTCATCTGTGAAAACATGCTGTAAACTGCAAACCTCAGTGTGGTGATACGAAACATGTTGGTTTCACTGGTTCGTGAAGTCGGTTTAGAATGTGTGGTGCGGTGACTGAAAGGCACAGATAAATTCTTTCCGGCGAGAAGTTACATGTGTGAGAAATTTCTTTACCTTTTTTAAACACAAATCAACCTGCTGTATCCTGAGCATATCTAATATGCTTAAAAATCCATTCCGCACGTGATCGTTATAAGCAAGAGGCGTAGATGATACTCATGGGCCCCTGCGACTGCACCAGTATAGTACTGCGACTGCACCAGTATAGTACTGCGACTGCACCAGTATAGTACTGCGCCTGCACCAGTATAGTACTGCGACTGCACCAGTATAGTACTGCGACTGCACCAGTATAGTACTGCGACTGCACCAGTATAGTACTGCGACTGCACCAGTATAGTACTGCGACTGCACCAGTATAGTACTGCGACTGCACCAGTATAGTACTGCGACTGCACCAGTATAGTACTGCGCCTGCACCAGTATAGTACTGCGCCTGCACCAGTATAGTACTGCGACTGCACCAGTATAGTACTGCGCCTGCACCAGTATAGTACTGCGACTGCACCAGTATAGTACTGCGACTGCACCAGTATAGTACTGCGCCTGCACCAGTATAGTACTGCGACTGCACCAGTATAGTACTGCGACTGCACCAGTATAGTACTGCGACTGCACCAGTATAGTACTGCGACTGCACCAGTATAGTACTGCGACTGCACCAGTATAGTACTGCGCCTGCACCAGTATAGTACTGCGACTGCACCAGTATAGTACTGCGACTGCACCAGTATAGTACTGCGCCTGCACCAGTATAGTACTGCGACTGCACCAGTATAGTACTGCGACTGCACCAGTATAGTACTGCGACTGCACCAGTATAGTACTGCGACTGCACCAGTATAGTACTGCGCCTGCACCAGTATAGTACTGCGCCTGCACCAGTATAGTACTGCGCCTGCACCAGTATAGTACTGCGACTGCACCAGTATAGTACTGCGCCTGCACCAGTATAGTACTGCGACTGCACCAGTATAGTACTGCGACTGCACCAGTATAGTACTGCGCCTGCACCAGTATAGTACTGCGACTGCACCAGTATAGTACTGCGACTGCACCAGTATAGTACTGCGACTGCACCAGTATAGTACTGCGACTGCACCAGTATAGTACTGCGACTGCACCAGTATAGTACTGCGACTGCACCAGTATAGTACTGCGACTGCACCAGTATAGTACTGCGACTGCACCAGTATAGTACTGCGACTGCACCAGTATAGTACTGCGACTGCACCAGTATAGTACTGCGCCTGCACCAGTATAGTACTGCGCCTGCACCAGTATAGTACTGCGCCTGCACCAGTATAGTACTGCGACTTCAGGGGCCCATGAGTATATGCTTCTTGCAAACGGTGATTGACTGTGTGCGCAAGGGGTTTGCAGAGTTTGGGTTTATGGGCTTGTATTTCCTACATGTGCATGATGTGGTGTGAATTAGATTAGGTCCATCTCAGTGAAAGTCCCACCGACGGGATAGTGTGAGAACGCGAATGGAATCCATTCCAAGAGGCTTCCCACATAGTTGTTGTTGCGTTTTGGACCTTGCTCAGATGGCACAGTTGCTTATCTTGGCGCTTCCGAAACGAAAGGCTCACGTTTTTCAAGTAGAATCACGACTTTTGACTCATTTCCAAACTGCCACTTTCAGAGGCCAAAAATACATGTTTATTCTTATTTATTTATCTGTTTATTTATTTATTGTTTGGGGAAGTGGGGGGGGGGGGGGTGATGAGTGGGGAGGGGTGTATGTGGGGGGGAAGGGGGGGGGGGGCGACGATAACCATATGTATGCTTGTACAAATAGGTCATTAAAAACAAGTTCTGCGTGTGCACCCCCCTGGGGACCCCTACACCTGATCCCCCCACCCTCCACATCCCCCTCCCTACACACATACACTGATACGCGCACGAACACTGACACGCACCTCTTTCACGGCTGTCTTGTTAAACCCCGCAACCCCAGCACTCCGTCCCTCTCACCCCACCCGGCCACCACGGGCACCCCTCCGCCCATCAGTCTGTATTGTCTTTAGTAAGACCCAGAACAAGAATTACAATTTGATTGACAAATGCTTGTAACGTTGTAAGATGCGGCTCATCCCACTGACACTTGAAGTTTTTATCGTATCTTTTCTCAGTGTTTGCCTGTATTTAAAAAATGTTATGCCTTACAATACTTCGCGGATATTTCGATATGCACCATTACTTGAACTCGTGCAGTGTCAGTCTCTGACCACTAAAACCTCCGTCTCAAGTACTCGGTTCTAACTAAGACTCAGAAAAAAATAATCATTTTGATTCGATGGAATGTGAGCGCGTGCTATTCTCGGTTTTGTCCCCTTTTTTCCAGCAGAGCGGTTTGTTTATAATTGCTGTCATCGCTTCTAATACAATAATAATAATAATAATACATAGTTCTTGTATTGCGCTGTTCTCCAGGAAAACACTGGACTCAATGCGCATGCACAATAGCACACCCTCTCTCTCAGACACACGCACAATTATACACTACTTTAAACCACCCCATCTCTTCCCAACACCATACATTCACTTCCTCTAGGATCAGAATAAAAGGCAGTCAACAGTTAGCTAAAGATGAGCTAAGTGTTAAATGCCTGACAGAAAAGAAAAGTCTTTAAGTGAGCTTTGAACTGTGACAATGTGGGCAGATTCCGCATTTCAGTTGGCAGCGAATTCCACACACTTGGGGCTAAAAAGGTGAAAGAACGCTCCCCGACAGTTTTCATGTTAAGCTTTGGGATTTTAAAAAGTTTTACACTAGAGGAACGGAGGGTGCGTGATGGCTGATAAACAGACAGCTTGGCAGAAAAGGTACGGCGGGAGAGATGATCCGTCAAAATGCCGATAGGCGAAAATTGCAATTTTGTACTGGCAGCGGAATTTTACGGGCAGCCAGTGTAGCTGCTTCAGTAGAGGCGTAACGTGGTCCAAGATGAGGCGCGGCGCCGCATTGTTTTGAATCATCTGCAAGCGTGAAATCTGATCTGCCGGCAAACCTGTCAGTACAGAATTGCAATGTGGAAGGCAGTCACTGAATCAGCTCGTGCAGCTTCTTGTATGTAAGGACCAGCGTAATAATAGAGGCAGGCACGAGCCACGATTCTCATTAGCTTTCGTATCTGTGAGCGCTTTGAGGATCTATGTTTATTTTAGACAGGAGGTGTTTATCATTGAGTGTAGTATCTCGGGCAGTGTGATGGTGATCCTTTCTACAGATGGGAAAAGGCATAGATCCTCAGGAGTCCGCCATGCAAGTTACAGGACCGTGACTATGAGAATCTGCGGCCTAAGTTTTGCTTTTTCAGTTCACACAATTTTAATTTCCAGGCTGAGTGGGGGAGGGAGAGGGAGATGTGCTATTGTAGTTTGCAGCGAGTTTCAGCCGTTTCTTTTGTTTTTCAGTAACCGTACATCAATGACCATGTAAATTAACACACTTTCCCCCCCTCTTTTCTTCTGGTAAAGACAGTCGGGTTCACTACGGAATATACTTGAATCTGCTGAGGCACATATACTTCTGAAAAACCGCCTCAGAAACTTAAAAGTCAAGTTACAAATTAAAAATATATACTGAAATGGGCTTGGACAGGGCTGTTATTTGGTTGGGGGCTGGCGCCCGCAGTACAAGGCTAGAGCCAGCCTTGACGGCCGCTTTCACGTTCAGCGGAATTGATGGTACGGCAGAAGGTTCTCTGTTCTGTCTGATGTGCACAGAGACAAATGAACCTATCAAGAAACATTCATTCCATCGTTACCGCATACTTTCACTAGGATAATATATATTCTTACATCAGACGGATGGCCATCACTGTTTAGCAATGTTCGCCTCAGTATAACAATAGACACAACTCCCCAAGAGGCATAGATCTTCATGAGTTCCGCGCAGAGTGCGGGGGCTTGTGAGAAGCTAAATGTATTTCTGAGTTGAATTACCTTTATGCAGCTATGTTTACGTAGTTAAAATCCAGTCACTCTCATGCCCCCCCCCCCCCTCCCCCCCCCCCACCCTCTCCTTTCCCCGATCTCACTCTCCCCTTCCCACCAGTGCGCCCTTGTTCTGACATCATCGCCCCTCTCGGCCAATTAATGGATGGCCAGAGTTCCGGACCAGGAGTGGGTTGCATGTAGCGTGCTTAAATATAGTGTGTTAAGCTCGCTGACTTAAGGTCTTTCTTGCTTAGTAAAGCTCTTGCTTAGTGCGCGAGTGTTTTCTGTTGCATGGAGCGACTTAGCGATGTGCGTAGCTCCGAACGAGTTCTTAGCGAGCGGGGATAGGTTATTTATAGCTTATGGTGGGGTTCTCCCCTACGTCATCATAGATTGTAGAAATCGGCCAATAAAAACGCACGGTTTTCGCTTCTTCTGACCTAACGGAAACGAAGTAGACAAAACGCGGGTGAAATGGCGGTGATGGAAAACAAGAAGTCAAGAGAGAAAGAATAGCAAATTTTTTGTGCAGGCAACCCTGCTTGTCAGTCTAATGTAGACGTACATTAGTTAAGGAGTACGGTGTAGGCTCCCATGGTATGAGGATCTATGTCTCAAGTCTAATGTAGATGTGCATTAGTTAAGGAGTACCGTGTAGTAGGCTCCCATAGTATGAGGATCTATGTTTCTCTGACAACGGCTGGTGTTGGGTTATACCCATCGGTGTGCAGGGTCAGTTGAAATCAGTTATGCAGACTCCTCACCGATAATTCCCAGATGTCCGTGAGACGAGACTGGGTGGGGGTCCGTGCGTTCCCACGTACTTATCGTGTTCTTCCTTCTCTATCCTAGATGGAAGGCTGTTTCTGCCACAAGGTTTAAGAGAGTGAATTCACATTTCCGTTCTCGCGTTAACACGGCAGCTAAGAACTCTTCCTCAGCTAAGCACGCCGCTACGCACGGGGGGGGACCGTCCAATGAACAATGAACAATGAACAATGAACAATGAACTTTTATTTTACAACGGTAGAAGTATTTGGTTACAAGACCAATTTTCAAACTTGCCGTTGCTACAAACTACTTATCAACGTTTTCATAAACAAAACAATGGTCTAAAACATAACTAGGTCAAACACATACACACGCACGCATGTTCACTCGCAAACACACACACACACTACTCTAAGGAATTCAATTATGTGCTAGCAAACAAAATACTGATGAATATAGCGCGATAGAAAAGAAAGAAAATGTGTTAAAAAACCTTTAAAGAGAATTTAAAAAACATTATGAATAAAAAATTCCAACATATAAATTGCATAAATCGCGCACATGGTGTGCGCGTGCTTGCGCTCATGCGTGCGTGCGTGCGCGTACGCGTGTGCAATCTGCCACATTATGACAGACCACGCACACACGCACACGATCACATAACGTGACCACACGCATGAACGCACACACGCACACAGACGCACGCACCCACACACACACACACACACACACACACACACACACACACACACACACACACACACACACACACACGATCACACACCCATACGCACGAATGCACACAGCCACACATACACACACACACATACGCACAAACATACGCACGCCATACGCGTGCCAGTACATCAAGGCAGGTATTACTTGTCAGACATGGAGTCAATGCACATGCCGATATATGTATTCTAAGAACATGCAGTTTTCCGCATGTAAAGCTGGATTATTTTAGATATTTGAAGAGGCCGTCTTTAAAGGAGGGCAGGGACATACTTCTAAGGTTACATGGAATCGAATTCCAGAGAGTACTACCTGAGTATGTTAAGCTAGATTTAAAGATGTCAATGCGAGGCCGCGGAACCTGATAGTGCCGCCCCAGTCTGGGATGTCGTGAGGAAATTACTGAAAAAAATGGGTCAAGATAACGGGGCCCTTTTTGTTTACACAGCTTATACATAAAAATGGCTTTGTTACATATAAGGTGCTGCTTCAGGGGAAGCATACCAAGAACTTCAAGTTTTTTTTCCGTTGCTATTTGAGGATCCGGTAGGATAAGTTTAGCAGCCCTCCTGTGTAAAGTATTCAGCCTCTTTAAATGCACTTCACTTGAACCATCCCACACTGTTGATGCGTAGTCTATGTGCGACTTTACATGGGCGTTATAGAAAATTGTACGCGTCTCTACATCGGTAATGAATTTCAACTTTGATAGCATATAAAGGTTTTTTGAGACACGTTTACATACGCTGCTAATGTGAGTTTTCCACTTAAGTTGATCATCTACCGTGACCCCAAGGAGACGGTGTTGAGATACCTGTTGGACTGGTTTGCCGTTTACTGTTAGATCAAGAGAAAGTGGGCGCAGCTGATGTCTTTGACGTGTGGCTATCACCATGCATTCTGTTTTAGATGGATTAAGAACCATTGAATTAGAATCGCACCAGTGAGAAACCTCCTGCATGCTTTTTTGCAGACGTGTATTAATCGCATTAACACTATGATCAGGCGTATGAAGAGTTGCGTCATCCGCAAACAAATCACACGAGGTTTGGTTACTACTCAGGTGCAGTGGTAGATCATTTATGAATACACAGAAGAGCAATGGCCCGAGGACAGAGCCTTGAGGCACGCCGCTCGTGACAATACCGTGGGACGAGTAGTTACCATTTAAGAAAACTCTTTGCCTCCTACCGCTGAGGTAGGAATTAAAAAACGATACGGCATCTGCATTGCATAAATATGCTTGAAGTTTAGACAAAAGGATGTTGTGGTCTACAAGATCAAAGGCTTTTTTGAAATCGAGATAGACTGTCCCAATCATTTGACATTGATTTATAGAAGTTAACCAGGTGTCAACAAGTCTTGTTAATGCCGTATGGCACGAATGTTTTGGTCTAAAGCCTGACTGATGGGTATGTAGAAGATTACAGGTATCAAGGTACTGGTAGAGATGTTTGTGAACATGTCTTTCAAGTGGTTTTGACAAGGAAGACAAAAGGGATATAGGTCTGTAGTTATTCACGTCCGTAAGATCTTTAGATTTGGGCAGGGGTATTACTTTAGCATGTTTAAGCTCAGTAGGAAACGTGTTGTGTTGAATACACAAATTATAGATGTAGGTTAGTGATTCAATTGTGTAAGGAAGGGAAAGTTTAAGTATTTTGGGGCTAATCTCATCAGGTCCGGACGATTTCTTGTTTTTTAGTGAATTTATAAGCTTGCCAACCTCGTGCACTGCTAAAGGGGGAATACAAAAGGATGACTTATCCACTGTCCTTTGCGAACAAAAGTTAAGTAGAGCCTCAGGACACGAATATGTACTTGACGTTTTGGATGAGGAGTTTACTGACTGGGCAACCGACAGAAAGTGTTTGTTAAAAGTGTCTGCGTTGAGCTGAGAGGGGATAGCGGATGATCTTCTACTGTTGCCTCTGGTGATAAGATTAAGCGCTCGCCAGAGAGAAGATGTTTCTCTGTTCTCCCTTACCATTCGTTCGAACAGAGTTTTTTGAGCCCTTCGCACCATTGATTTGACACGGTTTCGTTGGCGTTTGTACTCAGAAAACTGTTTTTGTTTTCTTAAGTTATTACGAAGTTCCATCGCTTGGATAATATCTTGTGTTAACCAAGTCGGTAACGTATGATTTTTTACTCTCTTTTTTCGTAAAGGGGCATGCTTATTAAGCACACTGTTGAAAAGATTATACCAGAGATCCAAAGCAGTGTCAGGATTGTCTTCATTGTGTACAATGTCAAATTGTGTTTGGTTAAGATCAGCTAGAAAGGCCGACTCACAGAAGTGTTTAAAGGAGCGATAAGAGATGGTGGTGTGTCCAAGCTTAGGCTGCGCTGGTAGTTTTGATGACCATAAACATACAGTGGGATAGTGGTCACTGATACTGAGGTCAGCAACACTAACGTTATATACGTTTTGGGGACGGTTAGAGTAAATGTGATCTATGAGTGTTGCTGATGTGGGAGTAATTCTAGTAGGGGAAGAAACTAGTTGTTTTAGACCAAGCTGTGTCGTAACACAATCCCATGCTGCGTGAGATTTAAGCATATCAATATTGAAGTCGCCTAGCAATAAGACATCGCTATTAGACAAATCAACATGTTCAATGGATTGCAGGAAGTCGTCATACCATTCATACGAGGCAGACGGGTTACGATAGAAAAAACCTATAATGACTGGTCTGGTTTTAGGGCCTTTGAGCTCAAGCCAGATACACTCTACGTCAGGGGTTTCTAAGTCTTCACGTCGACGAACGAGTGTTTGGATAGAGTTATGTATGTAAACGGCAATACCAGTCCGACCAGGCATACAGGGGTCTCGCCGAACAATACTAAAGTTGGGAATACTGATGGCATCGTTACTCATATCAGGGTTTAAACGTGTTTCACTTAAACCAAACAAGTGGAACGGTTCAGGTGCGTTTAAGTAAACGTTTAAATCGGACACCTTATTGAAGAGGTGGTAGATATTCAGATGACCGATTTTTAGGTTGCACTGCTTCTTTGCTGGGTGCTTCATTTTCATTAACGAAAGCAACCCTAAACTGCAGCGCACTAGAAACTAATATGATTTTTTTTTTTACGTTAACGAAATAAAATAATAATTAAAAAAAGGAAATAGAGGAAGTACACAGGGGTGGGTTGCATATGCTTGCTTAGCGCGCAAATTTCTTGCTTAGCGCTAAGTTCACAAGCTTAGCTGAAAATGTGCGTTGCATGAGCGTGCTTATCTGCTGGAGCGAGCTTAGTGGCGTGCTTAATTCTAAGGACGGTCCCCCCCCCCCCCCCCCCGTGCGTAGCGGCGTGCTTAGCTGAGGAAGAGTTCTTAGCTGCCGTGTTAACGGGAGAACGGAAATGTGAATTCACTCTCTTAAACCTTGTGGCAGAAACAGCCTTCCATCTAGGATAGAGAAGGAAGAACACGATAAGTACGTGGGAAGTGGGAACGCACGGATCCCCACCCAGCCTCGTCTCACGGACATCTGGGAATTATCGGTGAGGAGTCTGCATAACTGATTCAACTGACCCTGCACACCGATGGGTATAACCCAACACCAGCCGTTGTCAGAGAAACATAGATCCTCATACTATGGGAGCCTACTACACGGTAGTCCTTAACTAATGCACATCTACATTAGACTTGAGACATAGATCCTCATACCATGGGAGCCTACACGGTACTCCTTAACTAATGTACGTCTACATTAGACTGACAAGCAGGGTTGCCTGCACGAAAATTTTGCTATTCTTTCTCTCTTGACTTCTTGTTTTCCATCGCCGCCATTTCACCGGCGTTTTGTCTACTTCGTTTCCGTTAAGTCAGAAGAAGCGAAAACCGTGCGTTTTTATTGGCCGATTTCTACAATCTATGATGACGTAGGGGAGAACCCCACCATAAGCTATAAATAACCTATCCCCGCTCGCTAAGAACTCGTTCGGAGCTACGCACATCGCTAAGTCGCTCCATGCAACAGAAAACACTCGCGCACTAAGCAAGAGCTTTACTAAGCAAGAAAGACCTTAAGTCAGCGAGCTTAACACACTATATTTAAGCACGCTACATGCAACCCACTCCCCGGGTGACTTGGGCGAGGTTTTGTCAGAACAGCGCGCACGGCCACACGCTCTCACTATCACACCTCAGTCTCAGGTTCAACTCCACACTACTTCCTCACGCTTATACACAGAACCACATTTTTCTGTCAGTTGGGCAAAAATAACGGAGGCGTTTTATTCCCGTGACTCTCACTTGTCAAACATGTAAGACAACATCTAACCCAACCAGTAGATTTACTGGTTGTTTCCTGCCCCCCCCCCCCCCTTTTTTTTTCCTGCAGCAATACACACAAACTAAAAAACAAAACAACAAATCCGAACAAAAAAAGGACCTACATAAAACACCCTGCGTACAACTGAACCGAGGCAATTCAGTTCATGTATAGTACTATCTCATAATAAAACAACAACAAACAAAGGTTACAAAGTAAAGTAGGTTATAGCACTGTCAGGGGAGAGAAATGTGCATGATCGACCAGTGATCATAGATCTACTGTGGCCAAAGCACACACACAAAAAAAAAGAGATAGGAAAGAGAGGGGGCGCTAAGAAAGTGACCGAAAGCAATGCATATGGAAGCCCCCCCCCCCCCCCCCCTGAAGGGGGGCGTATCACATATCCACAGTTCCAGCCACCCAGTGCATGGAAATTTAAATCTAGGTCCCCCAAGGGGGATCCAGATATTTAGCCGGTGTGGACAGCTGTTTCGGTCTTGGCGACCTCTTCAGCACACCATCGGCAACACTGGAGGAAGCAGGAAATTCTGCCTACTGATTTGACTGTGGTGTCTGCAGGGGCATACATTCCATGCCACCACCTAGAGTTAAATTTCCATGCACCCTAAAAGAGAACCTACCAATAGGGGGGGAAGGAGTTGCAGTCGATATTGTAGACTGGTGGCATGGAATGTATGCCCCTGCAGACACCACAGTCAAATGTGGTTGTCATTGCGTCTATTACGTCTATGCTTCACAGTGGAAGGTGATCAGTGACGATTTTTTTCAACTTTCAACGTTATGAGTTTGAACCTTTCTTCATAACTAATGATCTTTGCCTGTTTGAGGTTGACATTTTGGCCAGATGCGGATTTAAATCTACCATAGCTGAAGGGTGGTGCTAGGTTAGCTTTGCTCCTGATGGCTCCAAGCTAATCTAGCACTACCCTTGATCTATCTTGGTCAAATCTGTCCTTCCGGCCCTGCGAAGTGCAGCAATTACTCGGCCAATATGTTTTACAATCTGTGATCCATGTGTTTGTGTGTGTGTGCGTGCGTGTGTGTGCGCGGAGTGGAATTTGGAAATGAAACTGAGGTTGCTGACATGCAGCGGGATCGAATGCTTGATGGGGTTCCCATAAAGTTTATGTGGATTTCTCACCTAAGGTTATGTTTTCCCCTCCTCTCCTGGCAATCAAAACAAATCGCGCTTCTGTTATACGATAATTATGCACAACCGATTCACACACTACACACACACACACTCAGACACACACACACACACACATATCGCTTTGTAGGCCTACACTTCAAGTCATGACACCACATCAAGCGTCCGGCAACGATTGGTGACATCTACAAAAAGATGTCTTTAGGCAGATGTCTTACAACATCTGTTTGTAACTAACATTTTCATGTATGGAATTACTTCGTGTATACATACGTCGAATTGTAAATAAACTAAGAACAGGAAGATGGAGCAGTGACTGTTATCGCTTAAAACCAAGGTAGAAATGTGCGCTAGGAAGGGAGATAACTATAGACCAAGATAGTTACATAAATGCTAAAATATATTATTATTAGTTTTTGTTTAGTCCTGGAGCAGTCATCGATCAGTTATTACATACCACATCGGCGTGCAAACGATACCCCACCACTAGCGCCTATATAATAACGATATTATTATTATATTATCACCACCCCAGGCCCTCCCACTTCACCCGCTCTAACCCGTCACTCCTTCTGTCGGACACACGCACGCCTCAGGCAACGCTACAGAAATGTTCTCACGATGTACACCAGGCTGTCGGACACACGCACGCCTCAGGCAACGCTACAGAAATGTTCTCACAATGTACACCAGGCTGTCGGACACACGCACGCCTCGGGCAACGCTACAGAAATGTTTTCACGATGTACACCAGGCTATCGGACACGCGCACGCCTCAGGCAACGCTACAGAAATGTTTTCACGATGTACACCAGGGTGCAATATTTATTTCTTCTAGTCACTTGTCAAAGTTCAAGGGTGGTGCCAGAATAGCTTGGCGCCTCAGGCGCCAAGCTATTCTGGCACCACCCTTGAACTAAAACACTACAGAAATGTTTTCACGATGTACACCAGGGTGCAATATTTATTTCTTCTAGTCACTTGTCAAAGTTCAAGGGTGGTGCCAGAATAGCTTGGCGCCTCAGGCGCCAAGCTATTCTGGCACCACCCTTGAACTAAAACACTACAGAAATGTTTTCACGAAGTACACCAGGGTGCAATATTTATTTCTTCTAGTCACTTTTCAAAGAAGCGAAGAACCCAACGCACAACAACATTAAAAAAAAACACGCATAGAAAGACAGTTACAACACAACTTTTGCAACTGTCTTTTCTAAACCTGTTTCTTTCCCGTTGGGTTATCTCTCCATTTACATGCTTTGCAGTCACCTGTATTTTTTGCTTTGGATTTTTTTAAAAACTCATTCAGCCCGACGCACGTACTTCCCAAATTTTGGAGGCACCATCTAACGACCATGCACCTGTTGCAGGAGATGGATCGACCATGATAATTCAAGGGTAGTGCCAGATTAGCTTGGCACTACCCTTGAATTATCATGGGCGACCCATCTCCTGCTGTAGTGTGTCAGGGCTGAATGGGTTAATTTCATTTATTTTTTTACTATCAAAGAAGACTTTGACTGTACATTTTGAGAACAAATAAACACTGTACATAGTGAAAACGCATTTCTCTACCCGAGCGTGCAGTGACACACACAGATAATTGAGATGCAGGATTCCAAATAGAAAATGCTAGCGTGGCATTTTTTGACGAGTTCTGTGGGCCTGCGCACGACTGTGTGTGGACCTACTGCAACCGTCCTGGGCCCGAAGACATTTGAGGGTTTGTTTCTTTTAGCAAGAAAAAGCATGATGGCTGGTGATTCGTTTTCAGAAAAAGCGCGGAACATGGCTTTAGTTGTCTTCAGTATATTTAGCCCTGTTTAAAGCTGGAAAGAGGGAATAAAAAATTAAAAAAAAAACTGACACCCCGTGCAGGCTAGTTGTGGTTAGGCAGTTTGCTGAATTTTTTTCAGACGGTGCAAGGGCTTTTCTATGTTGTCAAGTTGGCTTCAAAGTTGGAAAAAAAACTGTCAAAATGGTTCCTGCTTGCAGGGAAGGGGGGAGGGGGGGTAGGATAGAAACAAAATTACCCAAAAAATAACCCACTGTTGAAAATTGGAGTTGCTGGTTGTTTTGGATGAGTAGCATGAGTGTCTGCTTGTCTGCAAAATATGGAGTTGCTAGCTTGAGTGTTTCTTTTCTGATCTTTACATGTTTGGTGCTGACGGTCAGCCGCAGGTGCCAATGGTACTTCTGGCACCAAGGGGTGCAAGTAGTAATTTTGGTGCAGCTCTAAAACCATCATGATCGTCTGCTTCCGGTCATGGCAGACAGGAGTACCGTGAAGAGAACTAAAACATCTAAAAGGGGGTAATGGTACATTCGTGCTTGTTATTCTTTTAAGAGCATGTGTGTACAAGCATTTGTAGCCTTTTGCAAGAAAAAGCATGATGGCGAGGGATTCGTTTTCAGAAAAAGTGTGGAACATGGCTTTACTTGTCATCAGTATATTGAGCCCTGTTTAAAGGTGGAAAGAGGGAATAAAAAAAAATTGACACCTCATGCAGTGTAGTTGTGGTTAAGCAGTTTGCTGAATTTTTTTAAACATTTCAAGGGCATTTCTATGTTGTCCTTACTTACTTATGCCTGTCACCCCTCCCAGGGTATAAGCCGTCGAGAGAGACCTCCAGCGACTCCTGTCCTGTGATTCTCCTTCTATTTTAGTCCAGGTGGTTCCCAGTCTCTTGATGTCTGCTTGGAGGTCTCGACGCCAGGTGTTTCTTGGCCTGCCTCTTTTCCTCTTTCCCTGGGAGTTCCATGACAATGCCTGCCTAGTGATACCGGAAACTGGTTTTCTCAGACTGTGACTAATCCATCCCCATCTTCTTTGCCCAATTTAATTCTCGTTATCTGCTCTATTCTCTCCCAGAGTCTGACTTTGCTGATCTTCTCTGGCCAATGAATTTTCAAGATTCTTCTAAGGCAACTGTTTATGAAGATCTGTACTCTGTTGACTGTGGTTTTTGTTAACCTCCAAGTCTCTGCTCCATATAGGAGAACTGCCTTTATGTTTGAGTTGCTAGGACAGCAAAAAAATTGCCAAAAAAATAACCCACTGTTGAAAATTGGAGTTGCAGGTTGTTGTTTGGATGAGTAGCATGTGTGTTTGCTTGTCTGCAAAATATGGAGTTGTTAGCTTGAACATAAGTGTTTCTTTTCTGATCCTTACATGTGTGGTGCTGATGGTCAGCCGCTGGCGCCAATGGTACTCCTGGCACCAAGGGGTGCAGGTAGTACTTTTGGTGCAGCTCTAAAAGTCATGTCTGAAACTTGGCAGTGTATCTTCTTATAGGGTTAGGTTATCAGTGATATAATTTTGATTACAGCTGACAGCTGCTTTGGGCTCATTACAGGCCACATGGGGCAATTGCTTCAGGTGCATATAGTAACTTTTCCTCAAGAAATAGGGGAAAAAAAAATCCTCCCTTTTTGCAATTGTTTTAGGGTGTAAAACTTCAATTTTTTGCCATTTCGGGCGTTTTGAGCAGCAAAAGGCACGATAGGTGGTGTGAAAAAGAGCAAAATCTGTGTAATGTTAGTCGACCTAGTCATACGGGCCTGACGATGGTGACTAAATGCAAATCCGCTGCGCCACCGCATGCACAACACCCCGTCGCAGGCTCATTTCAGTATTCTGAATTGAGCCTGTAAAGGGTCAGGGTGTCGCGCACGCGGTAGCTCAGCCGATTTGCATTTAGTCACCATCATCAGGCCCCTATGGACCTAGTGTATTCATGGGAGCCTTATGTGGGGCATGTGCATGGTTGTATGCAGGCTTGCAGACGACAGTGTTGTCACGGGATACTTAGTGCATTAGAGTGTCGCGGAAAACGCTAACAGACAATGTGTTTAACAATTGCTGGAAATGTTTCTCCTGTGATATGCTCCGCGTGGATTTTTTTGTTTTGGCAGAAAGGTTCTTCGTTTATAGATTTGTGTTGCAAAAGGTTAATAGAGAAGAGTGTGTGAAAAGGGGGCGTAACCTAATTGCCCTGTGTGGCCTGTACTCGGCAGAGTGAACTTTCCTATTATCGGTGTTTGGAAGGAGATTGTGCCACCAAATCGACATTTTTTGTTTTTTGTGCTGATATCAGGCGTTTGATGCCATGTTGGCACTTTTGATGCCGTACAGACAGCCTCATTTAGCTGTGTATCTTCTTATTATTATAGTGGCAGAGTGGTGTATATATTTGTGCAAAGATGAAAGAAAATGCTAGAAAACACACAGGACCAATCCCAGGTCACATTTTCTGTCATAGTAGACATTTAAAAACCCTTCTGAGAAGGTAACCGTCATTATGGTGTGATCTAGATGAAATTTAGATAACCCTTATCATTCGGAATACATCAGTGTGTAAAATAAGTTTGACTAATTTTAAAATAGTTTAAGTGTAGTGCCAGAATAGCTTGGTGCCTCTAGGCGCCAAGCTATTCTGGCACCACCCTTGAACTAGAGCCATTGGTCTATATCCTTATCTGTAAGTACTAATGTATGGCATATGGCAGTTTAAAAAATTGAAGTTTTTAGCCTCAGTATGATATGGGTTAAATTTGACGGTTGCCGGTCAGGTGGCTGATTTTTTGCTTTTGTTTCGTCTGCATTCAAACACACCCGTTTTCCCTGCACTGTGTATTTTGGGCTTTGTGAGAGTCATCTTAGTAAAAACATCAATGTTGTAAACTGCAAACGTCAGTGTGGTGACACCAAAACATGTTGTTTTCACTGGTTAGTCAGTGAAGTTGGTTTAGAATGTGTGGTGAAAAGGCACAGTTGTCATAAATACTTTCGAGAAGTTATGCGTGTGAGAAATTTTAAACACAAACATCCTGCTGTATCCTGAGCATTTGTATTGTGCGTAAAAATCGATTCCGCACATGATCGTTATAAGCAAGAGGCATAGATACTCAGGTTATATATATATATGGCAGCGACAGAACTTCGTTTCGTTCGCCAGAGGGAGAGTAGCTTCCCTTAGACCATTGTTATAAGAGACTTGCGTCGTCTGCTATTGTTTACATGTCCTATTGACAGGCCACGGTACACAGTCACGTTTCCGTACTGTCCAGTCTCTTAGCCATAGTCAGTCCCAGGCATCCCCTAATATTTCAATCCCCTAAAAAAACACTATCGCCCACCAGCTGCACATTTGCCATGCACAAAATAACAATAAAAACAGCACATTGACAGTCTCCTTTCTTGGCTATGAACCTGATTCCTTACCAACCCCACACCCAAGCACAGCTGAAATCATCGTGCCCCTCAAATCACTACGTCAATGGCAACTCAACATAGGTCCACAATTCTCTACTGAATAAGCTCAGGATGGTATGAATCAAAGCACCAAACATGTCTCCTCTCATCTAACCAGAAATTTCCAGCAAATTTCAACATTCAGCCCTACTACAAATTTTCAAACAAGGCAAAAATTATTTTTAAAAACACCAGTCCTTGCACTGCCTAAACTGGCCAAATTTGAATATGTAATGTGACCGATAGTACGCGAAGCCAGATGTGTTTGCATAGTTGCTACAATGGGTCTTACTTTTGAAAAAAATGTGTTACTAAGGTTCAGGACTTAGGGGTATGACGTGTAATGGAGTTTTCTATTTGAGCTCATATATATATAGATAGATAGATAGATAGATTGTGGGAGAGAACCCACTGGAGAATTTAGATTTTTGCCGCCTACTCAAACATTCACTAGACTCCCCTCTCGGGGGGAGAGACTGGATATTCTCCTCCAGCGGATTGTAGGGCGCCTGGGGGTAGTCCCTATTGCTTCATGCAGTAGGTGTTCAGTGAAAGGCTCATAATGATAGGTCTGTCATTCTTTTCTCCCACACCCTTTCTTTCATTCTGGATCTAGTGAGCGATGCAGGCACAAAATGGGCAGCTGATGACACAATGCAAGCTTACTAGCCTGGAATTCCATGGCATTAGCACAGCTGAGCATTCTCCGAATTGAAATGAAAAAAAAAAAAAAAAAAAATATATATATATATATATATATATATATATATATATATATATATATATATATATATATATATATATATATATATATATATATATATATATATATATAGTCTGGAGAATGATCTCTGATGCCAAACACAAACACCCTCAAAACAAAATCCTGGACTCCACTTCCTCCAAAACCCTCTCAGCTACTATGAATACACTCTTAGGCACATCTAAAGACTCCACAGCAAAGAAGAACTCCCATCCGCCTTTTCCACCTATTTTTCTGACAAAATCCAAACTCTGCGTAACACACTCGATACCCTATCTTTTCCGCCTTGCCCTCCCGCCCCTCCCTCCCCCCCTTCACTGGCACTCCCCTCTCATTTTTTCGCCCTGTCTCTCAGGATGAAGTTCTCAAAACCATAAAGTCTATGCCTTTCAAAACCTGTGAACTTGACCCTCTCCTGGCTTCTCTCTACCGCGATGGCCTTCCAAAACTTTTGCCCTTCATTACCGACATCATCATCAGATCCCTAGAAAATGGCTTCGTCTCCGATATCTTCAAGTCTGCCATTGTTCGTCCTCTCCTCAAAAAACACAACCTCGACCCAAACGAACTCAAGAGCTAACACCCAGTCTCTAATCTCTCTTTTCTGTCCAAGCTACTTGAGAAGGTTGTTCTCGACCAGCTCAACAGCCACCTCACCATCAACAATATTCTCAGTCCCTTCCAGTCTGCCTATCGCAAACATCACAGCACTGAAACAGCCCTTCTAAATATCCTGCACGATCTTCTTCTCTCAACTGACTCGGGCAACATCTCCCTTCTTACGCTACTCGATCTCTCTGCCGCCTTCGACACTATTGATCACTCTATCCTCCTCCCCCGCCTTCACCACTCCTTCGGCATCACTGACTCTGCTCACTCCTGGTTTTGTTTTCTCAAAACACATTACCGATGGTATTACAACTAGGAAATGTTTCTTAGCTAGTCTAATTTTAGCCCAAAAATTGTTGTGTACGATAATGGCCATGATGGCAGGAGAGGGGTGCCATAGGTTAGGCGGAAACCCGGTAGCCTCCCTTCCGGTTCAACCACGCATGTGCTCAGTGCTCAAATCACCAGTCAGCACCAGTCAGTTTCTTCGCTAGTCGCGTGAGGTTGTGTACGCCTGTGGCTCCTGCATTCGTTGGCTTCGTTCACTGCTTCGACTTTCTACTGTGTGTGAGAGATTGTGGCCTTGGGCTGGGACGCTTTCGTGTGTGCGTTGTTTCGAGAGGACTTCCTAACAATGCTGGTGAGCTTTGCTCACTTTCGGCCGGTCGCCTTCAACTTCTGGTGCCCTTGGGGTTCGTCCTTGGCCTACCTCGGGGGAAGGCCTGGTTCGGTGGCGGACGGCGCGGTCCTGGTCTTCTCGGGTGACTGTCGTCTCTGCGCCTGGCACCGGTCCCTTCGTGGCCGGTCGGAGCGGGTTGGCACCTTGGGAGGACGGCCTCGGGCTTCACCGCTGACACCGCTCTTCGTTCCTCTCCTTTCCCAACATGGCGAGGTATAATCTCGGTCACTGCTTCCGTACGGCGCTCAGGGAGGGTTTGAGCGCCGCACGCCAGCATACGCCGTATCTCCTTCGTTCGTTTCGCGCGTTTCGTTGCCTGCCGGCTGCGGCAGGTTCGATTACCTTCACATAGATTGTTCTGTTTTGTGTTGCAGTTGGCAAGTCCGCACCTGTATCAGATGTGGACAATTCCAGTGGCCGAGCGATGGACACGAGGTGTGCCTGCCCTGTTCAACCTGTACATCTTCCCAACCGTGCCTGGTCTGCGCCCCCTGGCGGGAAGAACAATGGAATCAGCTATGGGGTTTCTACCGTGCACTTCCGACGCCAGCACGTATACAGGGCCATACACCGGTAAGAACCACAGACCCGACTAGTGGGTATTACCTGGTGAGAGGACAGTCTACGCCGCGACTTACACCGCGAGCCCGTCCTCCTGGGCCGGCAGCGAACACAGACCCGACTAGTGCGCGCTGTCCGGTAGCAGAAACTAGTACTGAAGTTTCAGTCAGGCCCTCTTCCTGGAACAATATGGACACGCCGGTAATCACCACAGACCCGACTAGTGGTGCTTATCAGACGTTAGAACGTTCTCCATCGCGACTTCGGTCGCTAGCTCGTTCTACTACACCGGCAGCAGGTACAGACCCGACTAGTGCACGCTGTCCGGTTCCGCCGATCCTTTCGGCGCGAGACAAAGTACAGGTACAGGCTTCAGTTCCGGTAGCGGTCTCGGCACAGGAGATGCCCGCTTCCCAGCAGAAGGATACTCCTCCTCCACGCATCGACAGAGTTCGGCGTTCAGGTACGGACCGTTACTCACCTCGTTCCAGAGAGCAGAAGCACCGGACGGTCTCCCGCTCTTCTCGCCATCGTTCACCCTCCAGGGACAGGTCACCGCGGCATAGGCATGCCTCCAGATCTTCCCGTACCAGTAGGCCATCGCGGACGGTGTCCGGGGTCGGATCTCCGCAAGTGGTTCATCGGTCCAGACCGCATTCCCCAGATGTGAGACATTCTACTCGGAGAGCGCGCCAATCGTCTACTCCACCCTCCAGGCCGTCGTCGTCCAGTCAGTCGACGCTGCCACCGCCAATCCCGTTCTAGGAGTCCCCGCTCCCGCCGTGAGCCCTCCCCGCGGGATAGGAGGTCGCCTCGACGCTACGCTCATCGTTCTCGCTCTGGGTCTCAAGTAACCTCCCCGGTCCGTTCGTGGCGTCACCGCTCCGTGAGACCTTCTCCGGCCAAGGCCTCGGTCACATCCCGGCGGGGTGGGGTTAGGTATTTTTTAGTTCCCAGGGTCACCCTGGTCAGCCCCACAGGGTGAGTTTTTCTCTCTATTCTGGGGCATGTGTTTCTGTCTACCCTTTGTCCATTCACCTGTATTTGCCTTTTTAAAACTCTCCCTACTGTCTGCACTGCCTGTAGCTCTTGATATTGGATGTGTGTTGCTAAATGGTCTTAGCTTTACTTAGGCCCCATGTTGTAGGTTTATTAATAATAATAATAATACCGTTATTATATAGGCGCTTTTTCTCAATTTTGGGGAAATCGACTCAAAGCGCCGCGCCTGAAACCCAACACACACACTCACGAAACAGACACGGATTTACGCCATTTAAGACAAACACAGTACAAGACAAACGAAGGGCCAGTCAGCTACTAAACGTATTTAACGTATTTGACCGGCTGGCGACATACATTCAATTTTCTGTTTAGTTTTTTTTCACAAGCAGTGCAGGCACGTCCTGAGAAAGCCTTGTTGCTGTCGGGACGTTAAGCAATGTACAATCAATCAATCACATCCCGGCTCGTCGCGGAGGCTGGGCCCACACTCTTAGCACGAACCGGCCCCACCCACCTCGCTCTGCATTTAGAGGATGACGCGCTCAGCCTTGCTCCTGAGGACTCAGTTTCGGTTTTACTTCGGGACGACAGCCCCGCGCACTCTATCCCGGCGCCCCCTGACGTGGATCAAGATGAGCAGGAACAACATCCGTCAGCAGTGGGACACAGGTTGGAGACTCTGCGTGCCCTGGACGAGGCAGCTCGCATCATCTCGGCGTGCCTGCCGCCGGAAGACTGTCCTCCTTCTCCGCCTGCGAAGAAGGCCGCGGCCTATGTAGATGCGGAACTCCATACCAAGACTTTTAAAACTCTTCCTCAACCTCCGGGTTTCAGCAGCCTACGGGGCGCGTTCTCGGCTCGACTCGCGCAGGGACACTTGGGCGCCGCTGGATTCTTCAATGACTCTAAGTGGCCGGCGGACCTACACATGTTTTTTCGGCAATCTTGGTACGCGGGACATACTCAGAGCTTTACCTGCGCACTACCCAAACCGGACCCAGCTGCTTGGGCCCTGGCGGCTATTCCGGCACGGACCCCTCTGCTTCCAGGAATCGATCAGACAGGTAATCTCATACGCAACGCCTTAGCCTCCGCGGGATTTCTTGACCTGACTCAAGCCATGGTTCGTCACGTAGAGGAGGCTTGGCATCCGTCCCTTACGCCGCTGCTGGGGGATCTGCTCGCCCTGGCCGTCTCTGGTAACCGGGCCTCCTACCACACCTGTGTCAACGCTATGGCTGCGGCGGCCAACTGTGACCTTTTGCGTCGGGATTTCCTCCTCCGCTCCTGCCCTCTCCCCAATGACCTAAAGCTCCAACTTCGTCAGGCGCCCCTTGGCGGAGAACTTCTCTTTGGCCCCACTTGGTTAGCGGTTAAAGAGGCAAACAAGGACACCTGGCCAAGTCGTACAGTACTTACTCCCTTTCAGGATACCCGCAGGACCCAGGGTCGCCCCCTGCGGGCGGCAGACCCATTTCCCGGCCTTACACCAGAGGTGGACGTCTCCCCCCCAGGCCCCCTGCCTTCCCCCGTACCCGTCCCACTGCAGGATCCTCTTCGGCCCCCGCTTCCAGGACCTGGCCCAAGCCTGCCCGACGCCCCGGGCGGGGCAGGGCCTTCTGACGTTCTCCACCTTCGGGCTCCGTCGACCGCGCTGGGACTTTCGGTCGGCGGGAGGCTCGCACGGCACAGCGCCGCCTGGCGGGCGCTGTTCCCGGACGACCCCTGGATTCTTTCAACCATCTCCCTCGGTCTGCGGATCTCCTTTCGGTCCCCGCCCCCACTGCAACATACTCCGGCGTGGACCTTGGTTCCGACAGACCAGCTCAAGGCAGACGCTCTGCGCAACGAGGTGACCGCCCTACTTCGGAAAGCAGCGACAGAGGTGGTGATGCGTCTCGAATCCCCAGCTTTCTACAGCCGGCTGTTTGTAGTTCCCAAGCCGGGCGGCAAGTGGCGTCCTGTGATCGACCGGTCCGCGCTCAACAAGTTTATAGTAGCTCCACGCTTTCGCATGGAGACAGCTCGGGCCCTGCGTGCCTCGGTGCAACCCCTCGACTTTGCAATCAGCCTGGACCTCGCGGATGCTTACCTGCACGTGCCCATGCACCCAGCGTCCAGACGTTATCTACGCTTCGCCTTCGAGGGTGTGGTATACCAGTTCCGCGCACTTCCCTTTGGTCTCAACCTCAGCCCATGGGTCTTCACACGCATCATGGACGCAGTGGTAGCCAAAGCCCGTCGGACCTCCACGAGCCCCACGTCCAACTACCTGGACGACCTGCTCCTGAAGAATCAATCCTCTGCCGCCTTGGAGGTGGACCGGGATGCCTTGCTTCAGCTCCTCAAGACGCTGGGCTTCATAGTCAACTTCGGCAAGTCCGACCTCGTGCCGTCACGCCATTTTGTCCACCTAGGCATGGAGTTCTACACCGACCGCAATATCGTCCGGCTACCCGAACCCCGCATTCAGAAGCTGGCGGATCTAGCTCGGCAGGTATCCCAGAAGTCTTCGATTCCCGCCAGGCAGTGGCTTCAGTTGCTGGGGCTGATGAGCGCTGCAGCAGACCTTATTCCGTTAGGACGTCTCTACTCCCGGCCGCTACAGTTGCACCTTCTGCTACACTGGCGTCCGTCGACCTCCGACCTACAGTCTCCGGTTCCGATTCCTTCGTTGCTCCGTCCTCACCTTCTACGCTGGGCGGACCCACTCTGGCTCGCAACAGGAGTGCCGCTGTTCTCGCCTCCGCCCTCCCTCTCCATCTGCGTAGACGCGAGCCTCTCCGGTTGGGGAGCACACCTTCTACCCTCCTTCGAGACGGCCTCCGGCCGGTGGGACCTGGATCTCCGGGACCGACACATCAATTGGTTGGAACTGGAAGCCGTCTGGCAAGCCCTTCGTGTGTGGGAATCTCGCCTGCTTCACCAGGAGCTACTGGTGTTGTCGGACAACTCTACGGTCGTCGCCTACATCCAGAAGCAGGGCGGAACCCGCTCCCCATCTCTCTGCATCCTCCTGTACCAAGTGCTCCGGTGGTGCGAGGATCAGGACATTTCTCTCCGTGCTCGACATATCCCGGGCCACTTGAATGTGCTGGCCGACTCCCTCTCCCGTCGCGGTCAGCTACTGCACACCGAGTGGTCACTGCGTCCAGACATCTTTCGGATGATCGGCGCTACCTGGGAGTCACCCATGATCGACCTCTTTGCCACGAGATGGAATTGCCAACTCCCTCTGTTCGTCTCGCCGATTCCAGACCCCTTGGCCTGGGCACTGGACGCCCTCTCCATCTCCTGGGATGGACTGGTCGCCTACGCCTACCCACCCACGGTCCTCATCCCCAAGGTTCTTCTCAAGCTCAGGGGCAGCAACACTATCCTGTTTCTGGTGGCCCCGTTTTGTTGGACCAGGTCGTGGACGACCGACCTCCTGAATCTGGCGACGACCCCCCCACTACAGCTACCCACTCCACGAACGATGCTCAAGCAACCACGGCAGACGCTGTACCATCCTTGTCCAGAACGTCTC
Source organism: Semisulcospira habei (assembly GCA_036245525.1). NCBI lineage: Eukaryota > Metazoa > Mollusca > Gastropoda > Semisulcospiridae > Semisulcospira > Semisulcospira habei. The sequence goes on along the minus strand of BTPG01000001.1, from coordinate 108,193,030 downwards.
CTCCTCCACGCCTGGAGGTTGTCCGGCAAGCCCTCTCCGCTAGAGGCTTCTCAGGTGCGGCAGTGGACGCGATCGCTACAGCCCGCAGAGCCTCGACCAGACGAGTTTACGAGGGCAAGTGGAGAGTTCTCAGCACCTGGTGTGACGACAGACGCCTCTCCCCCACCGAGTTGACAGTCCCTCAGCTGGCGGATTTCTTCCTCTGGCTTTTTCACGACCAGCGTCTAGCTCCCATCACCATTCGAGGTTACCTGGCCATGATCGCTGATACTTACAGGCATCTGGGACGTCCCGACCCGGGCGCCTGCAAGGACCTCGCCGATCTGATGTGCCATTTCAGTCTGCATCGTCCCGCTCTACGTACACTGTTACCACGTTGGGACCTACCTTGGGTCCTTACTTGGCTCAACTCGGCCCGCTTTGAGCCTTTACAGCTGGCGAGACTACCGGACGTGACGCGGAAGACCTGCTTCTTGCTAGCCCTCTCCTCAGCCTCCAGAGTCAGTGAGCTGCACGCCCTCTCTACTCGCCCCAACTGTTTACAGTTCCGGACGGACGGTTCGGTGCAGCTGCTTCCCGACCCGACCTTCCTAGCCAAGACCAGATCTCCACTCGTGGCACCACAACTGGTCACCATACTACCTCTCAGAGAACCACGCTCCGATCGAGAGTCCCGGCAACAGGACCCAGTTCGAGCGTTACGTGTGTACCTGCGCCGGACCAAGCCCCTCCGCAGGGGACGCACCCGCCTTTTTCTTCCTCTGTCCCCAGGTAGAAACGACATCTCAGCCCAGACTATATCCTCCTGGCTTTGGTGGGTGATACGATCCGCCTACCAGGAACTCGCCCCTGATGCAGCAAAACGCATGAGGATCAGGGCGCACGAGATCAGAGCCATGGCCACGAGCCTCGCATTCGAACGCAACTGTGCGGTCAGGGACATCGTGGCGGCTGTGGGCTGGCGAACAGAGAACACCTTCGCTCGCTTCTACCTGAGGGACCTCTCCGGCCAGCGGCAGACCCTAGCGCTGGTGGGAGACATCGTGGCGGCGCAACACTCCCTCCCGGCGCCCTAGGCGCCGTAAGTTTCTTCACTAAAATTAGAGGGAGGTTGCTTGGGGTGGACTCTTCTAGTAACTTCGATGGCAGGGGTAGGGGCGGTTAGCGGCACCCACCTCCTTTTCGGGATTCTTCCTAGTTGTAATACCATCGGTAATGTGTTTTGAGAAAACAAACGTATTTTTCTTTAAAATAAGTTTTTTTGAAAAATACTTACCGATGGTATTACTCGAAGGTCCCTCCCACCTGCCCCGCTCGCCGCTGCTCCGCTAAGAAACTGACTGGTGATTTGAGCACTGAGCACATGCGTGGTTGAACCGGAAGGGAGGCTACCGGGTTTCCGCCTAACCTATGACGCCCCTCTCCTGCCATCATGGCCATTATCGTACACAACAATTTTTGGGCTAAAATTAGACTAGCTAAGAAACATTTCCTAGTTGTAATACCATCGGTAAGTATTTTTCAAAAAAACTTATTTTAAAGAAAAATACGTTTTTTCTACCTCTCTGACAGCAGTCCGTCATCATCGATGGCGTCTCTTCTCACCCAGTCAGGCTCTCCTGCGGAGTTCCACAGGGGTACCTCTCCTCTGTCCAACATCATCCAGTCTCATCACATACAACACCACCTCTACGCTGACGACTGACAACTACTAGACAAAGACAAAGCAAACAACATTCAGTCACTCCTGACTCGCACGGCTGACAGCTACGAAGATGTGAAAAACTGGATGACAGCAAACAAACTTAAACTGAATGACGACAAAACGGAAGCCATGCTGGTAGTCACCCGCCAGAAACTTTCCCAGCTCCCTCTCCATCTTCAACTCGACAGAACCCCCATCCCCCTCTCTGACTCCTCCCCACCCGGGTCTGCCCTGGGGGACTTGGGTGGGGTTAGGTATTTTTTAGTTCCCAGGGTCACCCTGGTCAGCCCCACAGGGTGGGTTTTTCTCTCTATTCTGGGGCATGTGTTTCTGTCTACCCTTTGTCCATTCACCTGTATTTGCCTTTTTAAAACTCTCCCTACTGTCTGCACTGCCTGTAGCTCGTGATATTGGATGTGTGTTGCTAAATGGTCTTAGCTTTATTTAGGCCCCATGTGTTAGGTTTATTTAATGTATTTGACCGGCTGGCGACATACATTCAATGTTCTGTTTATTTTTTTTTTCACAAGCAGTGCAGGCACGTCCTGAGAAAGCCTTGTTGCTGTCGGGACGTTAAGCAATGTACAATCAAACCCTCTCTGACTCGGCCAAGAACCTCGGCGTTATCCTCGATTCCTCTATTTCTATGACCAGCTTTGTCTCTGCCACGGTCCGGGCATGCTATTTCCTCCTCCGTCGCATCAGTCAGATCAGAAAATACCTCACCACTGAAGCTGCCACCAAACTTGCTGTCTCTCTTATTTTCTACTCGCATTGACTATTGCAACTCTCTCCTTTCCGGCCTTTCTCACTCCACCACTCTCACTCTCCAGCGCGTCCAGAACAAAGCTGCTCGCCTCGTCCTCAGAAAGAAGAAATCTGACCACATCACTCCTGTGCTCAAATTACTTCACAGGTTCCCCATCTCCCTATGCATTCAATACAAGATTCTGTCTCTGCAACAAATCCCTCAACAACTATGCTCCCGCCTATCTCTCCAACCTACTTCACCCCTACACTCCTTCCCGTTCTCTCTGATCTGCCTCCGACCCTCTCCACCTCCACATCCCCCGCACCAAACTCAGCACTTTCGGCCCCCTCGCTTCTTCTCTATCTGCGGGCCATCAACTTGGAACACTCTCCCACTCTCTCTCCATCAGAAACCCTCTTCCTCCTTCCAGTCCACTCTCAAAACTCGCCTCTTTCAGCAGTTCTAGCACTCTAGCGCCACCAAACACCCCACCCCCAGCTGGCTGTCATAATGTGTTTGTGGTATGCGAGTCATTGTTAAAAGCGTGCACATGCGTGCGCGAGTTGTGAGTGCACGCTTAGAGTTATAATTATTATAAGATAAGCGCATTATAAATACTGTAATTAATATTATTATTATTAATTGTGAACCACAGCATTCCTCTCTCTCTCTCTCTCTCTCTCTCTCTCTCTCTCTCTCTCTCTCTCTCTCTCTCTCTCACTCTCTCTCTCCATCCTGTGTTTATATTTCTAAGCTATATTATGCGCATGGCATTATGATCCAATCTCACTCTTTATGATGACCTTATAATTATTTCTAGTCATATTGGTTTTGTAGTATTTAAAGTATTATTTCATAAAATGCTGCCTTGACCAAGGTACATCATAATGATCTTTTGAATTATCTGGCTACTGTAGTATTTTGAAATAATAACATGCCTATCTATCAGTTTTATATAACATCAATTTTATGTTTGGTATGTATACTTGAGATAGAAATTATATTGTGTGTTATTTGATATTCTAGGTGTACTGCCTCCTTTGTGGGGAAATAAAAAATCGTCACAAGGCACAACATGGTCTGTTTTATTCTAATCCGCCCCACCACAAATCTTTAGAGGGTGTCTCCATAACTGTGGAATTTTGACTAATACAGTTGTGACAAGGCAGACTTTGTGGCCTGTTGCAGAGCCAGGATGAGCCAAGCGAACAGACCAACTACACGCAGACAGCTGCGTGAGCAGAGTGAACCCATCCAGTCAAGTGCGTGATCGAGGACTGAGTGATTTTTCAAGGGTGGTGCCAGAATACCTTGGCGCCTGAGGTGCCAAGCTATTCTGGCACCACCCTTGAACTAAATTGGTTGATACGTCTCCTAATCTGTAACGTAGCCCTCATAATAAGCAATATTTTACAAATCAGCCTCAGGATGTGATGGGTTAACCCTTTTCATCCTGATACACTACTGCTTGAAACTAATTTGACCATGATAGTTTAAGGGTGGTGCCAGAATAGCTTGGCGCCTCAGACGCCAAGCTATTCTGGCACCACCCTTGAAGTAAAATGGTTGATATGTCTCCAAATCTGTAATGTAGCCTTCATAGGACAGTAAGCAAATTTAAAAAATTCAGCGTCAGGACGTAATGGGTTAATCCCTTTAAATTATCTTACACTGGGTAACACTTCTTGAACAGCGTTTTGTTTACCACTGGGAACGCATGATATGTACGGGGTATATACATATTGGGCAATGCTGTCTTTCCCAATTTGGAATTATCTTTGACTTAAAAGAAAATATTCACCATGCTTTTCTTTTTCTGTAGATACAGAGGAGAGACAAACTCGATCAGGCAGTATGGAAAAGATTGCGAGAGAAAACGCTGGTAGGTAATCCATGTCTGAAGAGTTTAACCCCCTGTACATGAAGTTGATGAAGCCACCGGTATTCTTTAGAGTATTCGTGACTGCATGTATACTGATGAGCAAAAGAAGCGCAACATATTTCGAATCATGGGAAATGCTTTAGCGTTTCCGATGATTCCCAAAATGTCACTTTTCTTTTGCTTGTCAATATAAAGGATTAAACCATTCTGTTTGTTTGTCAGCAAAATACAGTGGTGACAATTGCACAGATGTTTAGGTTTAACTTTTAGCCCCACAGGTGCATTTCCCATATTGTGGAAGCAGGGCTAGAAATTAACTTTTTTCTTTGGGGGCCACCGGGCCCCTTGATTGAAAAATTTGAGGGCCCACAAGCAACTTTCGGGGCCCAACTTTGAAAAATAATGCAAACAAAAAACAAAAGAATTATTGACAATATAATAAGTAAAAAGTACAATTTGTCTGATAATCTAAAATAAAAACAATTGAATTTCCAATTTTGCTGAGTGATGTCATTTTTATTTGCCTTTTCTTTCACTTTCAAACATTACCAACAAAAAAGGGGAAACACACACACACACACACACACATTCAGTGACACACATATTCCAGTGACTAGTGAGCCTGAAATGGCCATTAAACAAAATAGAAAAAAATCAAGTGAGTCTCTTGTATAATACTTTTCAGTTTTGTGACTGAGTATTGCACAATACACATCATTAAATTTTTAATATGAGTAACCTAACAAAAAATCTGACCTCAATGCACAAAAGTTCAAAACAAAACCATGAAAGGGAACTAAACTTAACAGTACTCTTCCTGATAAACTAAAGTTAAACAAACAGATTTTGCCTTTTCTTTTTTTTTTCAATCTGATATTAAACTTTTGAGTGCAAAATTAAAGGGTTTTCGCTTCTTTTCTCTGTTTTTTTTTTTTCTGTCCAAATTTAGGGCACCGGTGTGGGTTGCTTCCCTTGGCCCAAATACGAAACTGCCGAGTAGAGCTAGCTGTAGCAGACGAATTATTTTGCGGGCCAAGCGGGCCCTTCGTTTTTCAACTTTCCGAGCCCGAAATCAACTTTGTGGGTTTTTGGCCCCGGGCCCCCGCTAATTTTGAGCCCTGGGAAGTGTTACGTAACAACTAGGTACTAGCTGCAGGAGGTGGATTGACCATGATAATTCAAGGGTAATGCCAGATTAGCTTGGCGCCTAAATGCAACGGAAATGATGGTGTGGAAAACACAAGAAGGCGCTTATCTACAAGGGGCATAGATCCTCATGAGCAGCTGCAGTGTGGGGATCTTTGTCTTTTGCTGACTTCAGGGACCTCTTTTGCTTGTGTGCATAATGCAGAATGCATTGTTTTCTCCATTTCTCACTTTGATCGACTTCCGATCTTGCAGGGGAAGCTCTAAATGTCAGTCAGTGGGTGTTTAGTTGATTAAATTGGAAGCAGATGTTAAAAATGCTGTCCTTACGGTTGGCCCATTGTTTAATCGGGTAGTGCTTAATATAATGGATTTAAACAAAAAAAAAAGAGTGCTGTTGATACTGCTGCTTATTGACAAGTCGGGTGCTGTCAATCAAAGTGCGTCCAGAACAATGCTGCCCGCCTCCTCCTCAGAAAGAAAAAATCCTACCACATCACTCCCCTGCTGAAACTCCTTCACTGCCTTCCCATCTAACGCATCCAATACAAGATTATGTCTCTCTGCTACAAATCTCTGAACAACTGCGCTCCCACCTATCTCTCAAACTTACTTCACCCGTACACTCCTTCCCGCTCCCTCTGCTCCGCCCCCACCCGGGTCTGCCCTGGGGGACTTGGGTGGGGTTAACTACTTTTTAGTTCCCAGGGTCACCCTGGTCAGCCCCAAAGGGTGGGTTTGCCTTCTACTCTGGGGCATGTGTTTCTGTCTACCCTTGGTCCATTCACCTGTATTTTCCTTTTTTAAACTCTCCCTACTGTCTGCACTGCCTGTAGCTCTTGATATTGGATGTGTGTTGCTAAATGGTCTTAGCTTTATTTAGGCTCCATGTTGTAGGTTTATTTAACATATTGGACCGGCTGGCGACATACATTCAATATTCTATTTTTTTTGTTTTTTTTCACAAGCAGTGCAGGCACGTCCTGAGAAAGTCTTGTTGCTGTCGGGACGTTAAGCAATGTACAATCAATCAATCAATCCCTCCGCTCCGCCTCCGACCCTCTCCGCCTCCACATCCCCCGCACCAAACTCAGCACTTTCGGCCCCCGCTCCTTCTCAGTATACGGTTCATCCACCTGGAACACTCTCCCACTCTCTCTCCGTCAGAAACACTCTCTCCTCCTTCCAGTCCGCCCTTAAAACTCACCTCTTTCAACAGTTCTAGCACTATACCACCACACTCCCCACCCCAAGCTGACTGTCGTAATGTATTTCACTATTTGTGGTACATGAGTCGTTGTCTAAAGCGTGCGCATGCATGCGCGAGTTGTGAGTGCGCGCTTAGAGTTATAATTATTATAAGATAAGCGCATTATAAATACCGTAATTATTTTTATTATTATTATTTAAAATAAAGGAAAGATGCGATTTGATTGGTTCATTGAAAGTCAGACAATTTCATGCCACAATCATCACATGTTTAAGGATTAATCATTCTGCCACATACATTTATGCCACACTTATCAACAGACATTCATGTAATCATAAATTATGATATCAACAGACATTCATGTAATCATATGAAGTAATCATGGCAAGTATGATGAGGAAGGTTCTGCGTTTAAAAAAAATTTCTTCATTATAAAACCTATCGGTAGTATTACAGTTCTAACTCAGACTCAGAAAAACCTAATCATTTTGATTCGATGGAATGTGAGCTCGCGCTCTTCTCGGTTTCGGTCCCCTTTTTTTCAGCTGAGCGGTTTGTTTATAATTGCTGTCATCGCGCCTAATACACTATGGAAGGCAGTCACTGAATCAGCTCGCGCAGCTTCTTGTATGTAAGGACCAGCATAATGATAGAGGCAGGCAAGAGGCAGGATTCTCATTTGCTTTCGCATCAGCGAGCGCCATGAGGATCTATGTTTATTCCAGACAGGAGGTGTTTATCATTGAGTGTATCTCGGACAGTGTGATAGTGGTCCTTTCTACAGAGGAGAAAAGGCATAGATCCTCAAGAGTCCGCCACGCAAGTTACAGGACCATGACCCATGAGAATCTGTGCCTAAGTTTTGCTTTTTCAGTTCACACAATTTTAATTTCCAGGCTGAGTTAGCGAGCGAGATGGGCTATTGTGGTTTGCATTGAGTTTCAGTCGGTTTTTTTGTTTTTCAATAACCGTACATCAATGACCATATTATAAATGAACAGACTTTTCCCCCCCTCTTTTGTTCTGGTAAAGACAGTCGGGTTCACTACGGAATATACTTGAATCTGCTGACCACCACATATAATTCTGAAAACTCAGAAATTTAAAAGCCAGGTTACAAATTTAAAATAATTATATACTGACACAGTTCTAGTTCAGACTCCAAAAAGCCTAATCATTTTCATTCGATGGAATGTGAGCTCGAGTTATTCTGTTTCTGTCCCCTTTTTTTTAGCAGAGCGGTTTGTTTATAATTGCTGTCAACGCGTCTATTACACTATGGAAGGCAGTGAATCAGCTCGCGTAGCTTCTTGTAAGGACCAGCATAATGATAGAGCCAGGCAAGAGGCATGATTATCGTTAGCTTTCGCATCTGCGGGCGCCATGAGGATCTATGTTTATTCCAGACTGACAGAAGGTGCGTATCAGTGAGTGTACCTAATTCAGAGTGATAGTGGCCCTTTCTACTGATGAGAAAAGGCAAAGATCCTCAGAAGTCCGTCATGCAAGTTACAGGACCGTGACACATGAGAATCTGTGCCTTAGTTTTGCTTTTTCAGTTCACACAATTTTAATTTCCTGGCTGAGTGGGGAAGGGGGGGGGGGGGGAGGGAGATGCGCTTATTGTGGTTTGCAGTGAGTTTCAGTCGTTTCTTTTGTTTTTCAGTAACCGTACATCAATGACCATATACATGAACACACTTTCCCACCCGGCTCTATCGTTCTGTTAAAGACAGATTCGGGTTCACTACGGAATATACTTGGATCTGCTGAGGCGCATATACAGGCAGAAATTTAAAAGCCATGTTACAAATTAAAAATATATACTAAAATGGACTTGGATAGGGCTATTATTTGGCTGAGGGCTGGGGACAGAACACGGCTTTACGGCCAGCCTCGAAGGCCGCTTTCATCGGAACTGCCGTCAGATGGTATGGCAGAAGATTCTCTGTTCCGTCTGATGTGCACAGAGACAAATGAACCCATGAAGAAACATTCATTCCACCTTTACCGCATACTTTCACGAGGATAAATATATTCTTGTTTTTACATCAGACGGATGGCATTCACTGCCTAGCAATGTTCGCCCATAACCAAAGACAAAACTCCCCAAGAGGCATAGATCTTCATGAGTTCCGCGCAGAGTGCGGGGGCTTGCGAGAAGCTAAATGTACTGTATGTATCTTGGTGGCTAGTGTTGCCTCTATGCTGCTATGTTTACACAGCCCGGATAAAATCGCGACCACCGAGCAACAAAACCCCCATCATTAGTGGCTGTCAACACGTGCGATTCGACGACCGTCCCGGCCCTGCGGCGTAGAATAACCGTAGAATAGCGCGATGCTCATGCTCCCTTTAGGTTCACGGCAGTGCAAACTCGAGTTTGGAGACTAACTGTATTAGTAAAGAAGATATTTGTTTCCTCAAAACACATTACCGATGACATGACTGTCTGTCTGGAAATAGTCTACTTGCTTACCAAATTTTAGCCTAAGACCCAAAGGGTCCCCCCAGGAGGCTCTCGGGGATCCCTAACAGGGACGAGAGTAGCCTCCCCTGCCCATCCGGTCACGTGCCCGGTGGTGTCTCCTTTAGCCAGTTGTCTACTTCGCTGTTAGCGTTCGCACACGTTTCCACAGCCTCTGACCCTTCGTAGACTTGTACGCTTCAGACCGGCCTTTCCGCTCTGCCTTCGCCTAGCTTCTCGTCTTCCGCTTCTGACGTGGCCTTCCTTCTCTACCAGCCCTTGTCTGCGCCTCGTGCTGCTTCCCCACCCGGGTCTGCCCTGGGGGACTTGGGTGGGGTTAGGTATTTTTTAGTTCCCAGGGTCACCCTGGTCAGCCCCACAGGGTGGGTTTTTCTCTCTATTCTGGGGCATGTGTTTCTGTCTACCCTTTGTCCATTCACCTGTATTTGCCTTTTTAAAACTCTCCCTACTGTCTGCACTGCCTGTAGCTCTTGATATTGGATGTGTGTTGCTAAATGGTTTTGGCTTTATTTAGGCCCCATGCGTTAGGTTTATTTAATGTATTTGACCGGCTGGCGACATACATTCAATGTTCTGTTTATTTTTTTATTATTTTTTTTTTTTTCACAAGCAGTGCAGGCACGTCCTGAGAAAGCCTTGTTGCTGTCGGGACGTTAAGCAATGTACAATCAATCAATCAACTACCGGGCCTGTAGCCTTGCTGCGTCTTCTCGTCGCTCACGGTGGTTTGCGCTTCGGCGCCGCCATGGAAAGGTAACGTCTCGGCCGTTTCCTTCGTCTCGCCTGGCTGGGCCGGACGTCGGTCTCGTCGCGACCTGTTTTGTTTCTTCTCGCGTTTCGGCTTGAGCTTCACTCGTTTTCTCGTTTGGAACTTATTTTGGCGGGTTAGTTTCCCGCCACCGGTCGCCTCTCACCTTTCGGTTTGTGTTGCAGTTATCAAGTGCGCACCTGTCCCCTGTGCGGCGACTTTCAGTGGCCCAGTGACCGGCATAAATACTGTCTTCCGTGTTCCGGCTGCTCCTCGGACCTCCCCTGCACTGTTTGCTCTTCGTGGCCGGAGGTTCGTTGGTCGGAGCTTTGGAGGTTCTACCGGCGCGACCGACCTGTCACAGCTCGCCGGGACCCAGTCCAGCTTCCCCCCTCGGACGTGGAGATACGCACACCTCGTCTTCTCGGTAAGACTATTGCTGCTACGGTGTCCGCACCGCCCTTGCCCGCTGACTCCTCCGGCGAGTCGCCTAGCCGGCTTAGTGCCCCCCTCCATGAGCCCCGGGCACTGCGACCTCTGTCGCCTGTTAGCAGACGCGTCGGCATTGCTACCTCTCCGTCTAATGGTGCCCCGCTCCTTGGGAAGGAGCCCCGAGCACTGCGACCGCTGTCGCCTGTTAGCAGACGCGTCGGCATTGCGGCCTCTCCGTCTAATGGTGCCCCGCTCCTTGAGAAGGAGCCCCGAGCACTGCGACCGCTGTCGCCTGTGAGTACACACGTTGGCCCTTCGGCCCCTTCGTCTAATGGTGCCCCGCTCCTTGAGAAGGATTGATTGATTGATTGATTGTACATTGCTTAACGTCCCGACAGCAACAAGGCTTTCTCAGGACGTGCCTGCACTGCTGGTGAAAAAAAAAAAAAAAAAAAACTAAACAGAAAATTGAATGTATGTCGCCAGCCGGTCAAATACGTTAAAGAAACCTACAACATGGGGCCTAAATAAGGCTAAGACCATTTAGCAACACACATCCAATATCAAGAGCTACAGGCAGTGCAGACAGTAGGGAGAGTTTTAAAAAGGCAAATACAGGTGAATGGACAAAGGGTAGACAGAAACACATGCCCCAGAATAGAGAGAAAAACCCACCCTGTGGGGCTGACCAGGGTGACCCTGGGAACTAAAAAGTACCTAACCCCACCCAAGTCCCCCAGGGCAGACCCGGGTGGGGCCCTTGAGAAGGAGCCCCGAGCACTGCGACCACTGTCGCCTGTGAGTACACGCGTCGGCCTTTTGGCCTCTCCATCCAGTCGTGCCCCGCTCCTTGAGAAGGAGCCCCGTGCACTGCGACCGCTGTCGTCTGTGAGTACACGCGTTGGCCTTTCGGCCCCTTCGTCTATTCGTGCCCCGCTCCTTGAGAAGGAGCCCCGAGCACTGCGACCACTGTCGCCTGTTCGCAGACACGTCGGCCTTTCGGCCTCTCCGTCTAGTCGTGCCCCGCTCCGGCAGAAGGAGCCCCGAGCACTGCGACCCCTGTCGCCTGGTTCTAGACGTGTCGGCCTTATGGCCCCTCCTAAGCCCGCAGACTTCTACGACCAGCAGGTACCGCGACATTCGTCTCTTCGTCCGCCTGCGCGTGACCGGACAGACCGTTCCCGTTCTTCCAGGCGCCGCTCTGGGGACCGTCGGCTTAGCCACCGTCGCGGCGATATGATTCGTAGCCCCCGGCATTCTTCGTCGTCACGCTCAGCTTCTTCCTATGCTTCCCGTCGGCGCAGTCGTTCGCCGCAACCCTGCTCCTCTCGGCGCCGCTCTCCACGCTCCCCTCGTAGGAGTCATAGAGACGTCAGGACTCCGCCTCGTTCTCGGCGTAGTCGATCCCGGGACCGGCGCTCGCGTCGTTCTAAGCATCCTTCGCCTTCCACTTCCCCACGGCGTCGGCAGCCTAGCCCCTCGGCTCTTCCTCCGCCACCTGTGCGCGCCGGTCTGCCACCTGTGCTTCGGGCTTCTCCCCAGCCACCTCCTGCCATCGATGGAGAGACCTTAAGCCTGCTGCCGGAGGACTCTGTTTCGGCCTTCCATTGGATCCGGCAGTCGTTCCCCCTCGCTCGTGGAGGACCCGGCGTCTCCAGCTACCCTGTCCACCCCGCGTGCCGAGACTCTCCGAGCCTTGGATGACGCTGCCCGGCTCATAGCGGCCTGCCTGCCCGCGGATTCGTGCCCTTCTTCCCCGCCACTGAAGAGGAAAGCGGCCGCCTTTGTGGACGCTGCGCGTCAGGTGAAGAGATTCAAGTCGCTTCCCCAGCCGCCTTCCTTCCGTGACCTTTCAGACGCCCTTTCTGCGCATCTCCAGCGAGACGCCGCGCCGGTCTCTGACTTCTTCACCGACCGTCGCTGGCCTTCCGGAGTTGACATCGCCTTTCGGCAGGCCTGGTACGCCGGCCACTCGCAGTCCTTCTCATGCCCTCTGCCTCCCGTGGATCCGCCTGCCCTAGTGCTCGCCGGCGGCGCTTCCCAGCTCAAGCGTGTCCTGCCTCGAGGTTTGGAGCGTACTGCCTCCCTCGTCCGCAACGCTCTCGCTTGTTCCGGTTTCTTGGAGCTGCTAACGCAAGCCTTCATCAACCGTATCGAGGCGGCCTGGCTTCCTTCCGCTTCTCCACTGCTGTCGGACCTTCACTCCCTGGCAGTTGCGGCCAATCGAGCGGCCTACCACTCTTCCGTCAACGCCATGACAGCGGCCGCCAACTGCGACCTGATGCGGCGTGATGCGGTGCTCCTGTCCTGCCCGGGTCTTCCCCCTGATGTGAGATCGCAGCTCCGCCGGGCTCCAGTCGGCGCTCCCCTCCTCTTCGGCCCTTCCTGGCAGGCCCTGAAGGAAGCCAACAAGGACCGTTGGCCCAGCGCTCCCTCGTCTCGCTTTCCGCCAGCCCGCAAGGCCTTGGGTCGCGCCCTGCGGTTCGTCAGACCCTCCTCTACGGCCCCAGCCTCCGCCTCGGCCTCCCGTTCTCGCCCCTCCCTTCGTGCGCCCGGTCCTGGCCGCGCCCGCCCCGCTCGTCCTGCCCGCCCAGCCGTCCCGGCCTGGCCCAAGCCCGCCCGCCGCCCTGGGCGTGGGAGGGCCCCCTGACTACTGCCCGCCGCCGCCCCCGCCGTCCGCTTCAGGGTCCCCTGTCGGCGGGAGGCTCGCCCTGCATGGAGACGTCTGGCGCTCCCTGTTTCCGGACGACCCGTGGATCCTCTCCATTGTCTCAGACGGTCTTCTCATCTCCTTCCGTTCCCCGCCCCCGCTTCGGCGCTCTCCCCTGTGGACCGAGATCCCTGCAGATCCGCCCAAAGCTGTTGCCCTTCGCGGAGAAGTCGCTGCTCTTCTCCAGAAAGCCGCCACGGAGGTCGTCGCCTGCCACGACTCCCCCGCCTTCTACAGCCGACTATTCGTAGTCCCCAAGCCTGGAGGCAAGTGGAGGCCGATCATCGATCTCTCCGCCCTGAATCGGTTCATCGCCGCCCCGTCCTTCCAGGGCGGCGGGCAGGAGGTCCCTTCGGGCTGCCGTCCAACCCATGGACTTCGCCGTCAGCCTGGACCTGTCCGATGCCTACCTGCACGTCCCAATCCATCCTGCCTCCCGCTGGTACCTCCGCTTTGCCATCGACGGGACTGTTTTCCAGTTTCGGGCCCTCCCCTTCGGTCTCAACCTCAGTCCGTGGGTGTTTACGCGGATCATGAACGCCGTGGTAGCCCGAGCCCGTCGTTCTTCTTCCAGCCCGATCTCCAATTACTTGGACGACCTTCTTCTGCGGTACCAGTCGGTGGCTTCTCTTCTCCTAGACAGGGATGCGCTTCTACTCCTGTTGTCTCGCCTCGGCTTCCTGGTCAACGCTGGCAAGTCCGACCTCACTCCCTCTCGCCACTTCGTGCACCTGGGGATGGAGTTTGTGACCGACCGCAACCTAGTGCGTCTTCCCGAGCCTCGGATCCAGAAACTCGCCGATCTCGCCCGTCTGGTAGCTCAGGAAGCGGCTGTCCCCGCCAGGGTGTGGCTCCAGCTCCTCGGCCTGATGAGTGCTGCGGCAGATCTCCTTCCCCTCAGTCGTCTGTACTCTCGTCCTCTTCAATTGCATCTTCTCCTCCACTGGAGACCGTTCTCCGGCGACCTCTCCACCCTGGTGCCGATACCCCCTATGCTGCGGCCCCATCTGCTTCGCTGGACGGACGTTTCTTGGCTCGGCTCCGGGATTCCCCTGACCTCACCACTGCCCCGTCTCTCTCTCTGCGTCGATGCCAGTCTCGCCGGGTGGGGCGCTCACCTTCTCCCGAGTTTTCGCTATGCGGCCGGCCGCTGGAACGAGGACCTGGCTTCGCGGCACATCAACTGGCTGGAGCTGAATGCGGTTTGGCAGGCCCTCCGCGCTTGGGAACCCGATCTTCGGACGCAGGACCTCCTTGTCCTCTCCGACTCCACGGTCGTCGCTTACATACAGAAGCAGGGAGGAACCCGCTCGCCCGACCTCTGCATCCTTCTCTACCGACTCCTTCGCTGGTGCGAGGACCGCGGCATCTCCCTACGAGCCCGTCACATTCCAGGTCACCTGAACGTTTTGGCAGACTCCCTCTCTCGGCGGGGCCAGCTTCCTCACACAGAATGGACCCTGCGCCGTGACATCTTTCGCCTGATCTGCGAGCGTTGGGAGACTCCCCTTGTCGACCTCTTCGCCACCAGGTGGAACCACCAGCTTCCCCTCTTCGTCTCCCCGATTCCCGACCCACTGGCCTGGGCGGTCGATGCGCTCTCGATCTCTTGGGACGGACTAGTTGCTTACGCCTACCCTCCGACGGTCCTGGTCCCCAAAGTGCTGCTCAAGCTCCGGGGGTGCAACGCAGTCCTTCTCCTGGTGGCCCCGTTCTCCTGGGACAGATCTTGGACCACCGACCTGCTCAGTCTCGCCACGGATCCGCCCCTTCCACTTCCCACCCCTCGCACGATGCTCAAGCAGCCCCGCCAGCCGCTCTTCCACCCCTGCCCCGAGCGACTTCTCCTACACGCCTGGCGTTTGTGCGGCACGCCCTCTCCGCTAGAGGCTTCTCGAGTGCGGCAGTGGACGCTATCGCTTCAGCCCGCAGACCTTCCACCAGACGTGTCTACGAGGGAAAGTGGCGAGTGCTTCGTGCCTGGTGCTCTGGTCGTCGTCTCTCCCCCGTCGCTCTGACGACCCCTCAGCTCGCGGACTTCTTCCTTTGGCTCTTCCATGACCAAGGTTTGGCTCCCATCACGATCCGTGGCTATCTCTCCATGATTGCCGACACCTACCGTCACCTCGGCCGTCCCGACCCTGGTGCCTGCAAGGACCTGGCCGACCTTATGGTGCATTTCGGCTTGCAGCGTCCGGTTTCCCGCTCCCTCGTTCCACGCTGGGACCTACCCTGGGTCCTCACCTGGCTGAATTCGGACCGTTTTGAACCGCTCCATCTGGCCAGCTTCGCGGACGTGACTCGGAAGACCTGCTTCCTGGTGGCCCTCGCCACGGCAGCCCGCGTCAGCGAGCTCCACGCGCTCTCGTCTCGCCCTTCCTGCCTGCAGTTCCGGGTGGATGGCTCCGTTCAGCTTCTCCCGGATCCGTCCTTTCTCGCTAAGACTAGATCTCCCTTGACGGCGCCTCAGGTCATCGCTATTCGCCCGCTTAAGGGGCCCGACCTTCCTCGGGAGACTCGGCAGCAAGATCCGGTGCGTGCACTCCGTATCTACCTGCGTCGCTCCAGGTCCGTACGGAGGGGACGGACTCGTCTCTTTTTGCCTCTAACCGCCGGCAGAACTGACATCTCTGCCCAAACGATCTCCTCCTGGCTCCGCTGGGTAATACAGTCCGCCTATTGCGACCTCTCCCCACAGGGAGCCGAGGCACTGAGGATCCGCGCCCATGAAGTTCGCGCTATGGCAGCAAGTCTCGCTTTTGACCGCAACTGCGCGGTTAAGGACATTGTGGCTGCAGTGGGATGGCGGGCCGAAACCACCTTTGCCCGCTTTTACCTCCGCGACCTGACGGTCCAGCGCGACAACCTCTCTCGGGTGGGCGACATCTCTGCGGCACAGCACTCCCTCCGGGCGCCCCTGGCGCCTTAGGTATGCACTTCGCTAAAATTGTCGGGAGTGTGTGATCAGGAGTGATGGGCCGTCCTCGTCCCTAATGAGGTTTCAGAAAGGGATTCTGCGGCACCCTCCTCCTTTTTGGCATTCTTCCAGACAGTCATGTCATCGGTAATGTGTTTTGAGGAAACAAATTAATTTTTCTCTAAAATGTATTTTTTCGAAAAATACTTACCGATGACATGACTCGGAGGTCCCTCCCTCCTCCCCGCTTGCCGCTGGTAACTCCGTAGACAACTGGCTAAAGGAGACACCACCGGGCACGTGACCGGATGGGCAGGGGAGGCTACTCTCGTCCCTGTTAGGGATCCCCGAGAGCCTCCTGGGGGGACCCTTTGGGTCTTAGGCTAAAATTTGGTAAGCAAGTAGACTATTTCCAGACAGTCAGTCATGTCATCGGTAAGTATTTTTCGAAAAAATACATTTTAGAGAAAAATTAATGTTGCGGTATATGTTGTATATGTCACATGCACATATATCATAGTACTGTATAACCTCTTTGCGTGTCGGTAGTGATTTTAGTCATGATGATTCCTGTAGGAGACCAACCCTAACCCTTCCTGTACGAATCATCGCGACTAAAACTGATACTGACATGCAAAGGGTTATTATACTGAGGCTGACCTGTATCAAAGTCATAGTGGTTATACACATATTGAAGAAATATCAGTCTGAGGCTATTTGATTTGCTTTTTTTGGTTTGTTTTGCAGAGACTCTCACCTCAGGTTCCAAGAGAAAAGCCTCTGCCATTCCTACATCAGATTCCCATCCCAGTGTTACTCCGAAACGGAGAAAAATTGGACGCAACGATGGCTCAGGAGAGGTACTTCTGTCTTTTCCACTACAGTCTAATTAGCTTAGCCCCTTTGTGCATGCAGCCACTGATGCTATAAACAGTCCCAGTGGATGCATGCACACGTGGGTTAATAGTATGTAAGCAAATGATGTGATGAGCAGTGCTAAGATTAGCCCCTTTGTGCATGCAGCCACTGATGCTATAAACCGTCCCAGTGGATGCAAGCACACGTGGGTTAATAGTATGTAAGCAAATGATGTGATGAGCAGAGCTAAGATTAGCCCCTTTGTGCATGCAGCCACTGATGCTATAAACCGTCCCAGTGGATGCATGCACACGTGGGTTAATAGTATGTAAGCAAATGATATGATGAGTAGTGCTATTACAGCTAAGATCCAAGGCATGGTAAGTGCAGCAAAACCTGTTCTGAGCAAACGCCAACCCAAAAGTGGTTTTCAGTGGCATTTCATCTTCAACACTACATGACTGGTTATCCCATAAATCACAAAAGAGTCACTACAGGCAATTCCTCGGCAGTAACCAAGATGGAATTTCACTGAACAACATAAAGCAGATGACCTGCTAGCCATTTTGAGTGTCCCTGGTTTGAATAGCCTTGGCTTGAAGACCAATCAGACGCAGTGAAGGCCTATGGCTGAAGCAACTTGGACAAGTAGGTTCGAGGAAATTTGAGGCATTTTGACGGCCCTGGTTGAAGTGACCAAAGTAGCGTCACTGATGTGCCCTGTGGACACTTGGATAAAGAAAACTTTGCTGTATTAAGATACGACATTAGTCAAACACAGGGAAATGATAGGAAAGGGGGTGGGTTGGGATGAAACCCCTTCACTCTCGGCACAAAACAAACATCACCCAAGTGCAAAGGCATAGATCCTCATGAGCCCCCAAATTCTATCCTTTACAGGTGTGGGGGTGATGAGGGTCTCTGCCTCTTGCTGACACCATTTTGTACATACCTTGCGTGGACTGTTGTACATACCTTGCGCGGACTGTTGGGACTTTTGGGCATAAAGTGAAGAAGGATTTCAGAAACCCAATTTGTGTCTACTGGCAGTGAAAGGGATATTAGGAGTTAATACTGAATCAGAATCAGACTGCAGGAATGATATGTTAAGGACTTTGTGTTCATTGACAGTTGCTCAGCGAGTGTGATTTATCCGCAAGATGTACATTCTCGTCAGCCGCTGCACGCTACCATAGGCTCATGAGAATTTATGCCTCTTTACTCGCAGAGGTCGGCTCCGTTGGCTATTGCGGTGTTTATTTCTGTTTCCAGGGAAATCAGAACGACTATTTCTGCTGGCTGTGTCACAAGGATGAAGACCGAGTCTATTGCTGCAAGCTGTGTCCACGTGTCTACCATCTCAAATGTCTGGGGGTCACCACGGTGCCAAAGGAATGGGTGTGCCCTGAATGTGAGGTATGATGATGCATACAGTATGTAACCCACCGCCTGTGAATGTAGATCATGTCTTAGCTCATGAAACACCAAAGGGCCCCAGTCATCAAGGGGATGTGGATACGAAGTGGTTTCATCAAGAAGCGTAGATTCTCATGTGCCATGCAATTGCTAGCAGGATTGTGTTCAGTTTTCTCAGCACTGAATGGGTTAATTTTGTTACAGTGAAAGGCTTAGGAAGGTCTGCTGCCTTTCTTTGTTCTTATTGTGGTAGGTGCTATCTCATAATAATGATGACTGATCTTCCTTCTGCAGTTAACTCATTCAGCCCTGAAACACCACAGCAAGTCATGGATCGAGCATGATAGTTAAGGGTGGTGCCAGAATAGCACCTTATTCTGGCACCACCCTTGAACTGTCATACTCGATTTGTCCCTAGAATTGTAATCCAGTCCTTCAAAGCAGGTGGATGGCCAAAATAATGTGTAGGAAATAGGGCTAACTGCACTGCTGTGTCTATGATGCAAGTGACGTGTTCAGTTTTATATTACGATATGTCCTATGTGATTTGTGTTACTGTGAAATCGTGTTTATTGCTTTTATGCTTAGACCACAATAGTTACTAAGGCATTGTGTGGTGTGGGTGTGTGCACGTGAGTAGCTTAATTATATTTTGATGTGTTTAATGTTCTTCTTTTTATTTTGCGCAGCACCGCAACGATTTCCTAATGTTTTATTACACATGGAAATTAAGTTCTATCATCATCATCTGCATCACCAAAGGACAACTTCAAAATTTGGTGATTTCAGTCCTGGGGTACAATGTCTTAACAACACCATGTTATTATTTACAAAGCCAGCATGCAGAAAAGAAATACACTGCAGATTGAGCAGGAAAATGTTTTTACAAGTCCTTAGTGCCTTGTGACAAGAAGCACTTCACCTAAACACTACCAACAGCTAAAAGGTTAAAATAACCCTAAAAGAAGGAAGAAGACTTCACTATAAACCAAACAAAACAGTTCACTTCAGTGCCCTGGTTATTTTTAACCATGTTTCTTTCATTCTAAAGTATTTCATTGCATTTTACATGCGTGCAGTTTGCTCATTTGGTGTGCATTTCAATTTTTCAGAAGACATTGGAAGCTGAATTTGCGGACACCAGATTCAGAGCCATATCCATGATCACCATCGACACACCTTGTCTGCTTTTCCAATACGCACTGGACCGCATGAGACAGCCGGGGGTAGGTGTTGTCTTTTTCTTTCGTCCATTATAAATAAGTTCAAGGGTAGTGTTAGAATAGCTTGGTGCCCAAGCTGTTCTAGCACCACACTTTATTTCCTCAAAATCCATACCGATGGCATTACTATGTGGAATACATCCTTTAGCTTACCGATTTCAGCCTAAGAACCCTTTGTGTGTACCCTCATGACAAGGGCCGCAACTCTAGGGAGTTGTAACCAAGTACCTGGGTAGTCTCCCTTCCCTGGGTAGTCTCCCCTCCCTCCATCTGGGTACGTGTGCAGTGTGTTCACGCCAGTCTTACCCTTAGCTCGCCGGCAGTACGGTTCTACTGGCTTCAGCCTCCAAACGTTACTTTGGAATTTTGTTCTGATACTAGCGTGGCAAGTTTTACTACTGGTTATGAAGATGGTGAGGTAAGGCCTCGGGTTACGCCTATGGATTCCATCTGCTAAAAAAGACGGTGGAGTCTGCGCAACCCGTGGAAATTGACGAATTTGAAGAAACAGACCGGGCTTAGAGCTACCCTCGGTTAACGTAGTGAGTAGGTTCACAGGGCTGGTCATTAGTGGCCAAGTGCGGTCACTCTTACGGTTGTGCTTTGTGTAGCAGTATGCAGTTACGCACTTGTCAGAAGTGTAAAGGCTTTCAGTGGCCAATGGACTCGCACGACCTGTGTCTTCTTTGCACCGGCTGCTCCTCTTTCCTCACCTGCGGAGATTGTGCCACGTGGAAGGAGTGCAAGTGGTCCCAGCTGTGGGGGTTTTATCGATGTGGATGGCCTGCGGAGCAGACTAGAGGAGCTACCAGGCCGTCAGCAAGTCACCGGGCGGCGTGAGACCTGCCGGCTGCCTCTGCACCACCAAGCCCCACATTCCCGCTCATACGAGCAATGCCAGAGAAGGTAGGACCTCCTTCTCCTAAGACTCGGTACCCACTCCCTGTAGTTGGTCCTCGCGTAGCGATGGGCGGGATGGCCTGCGCAGTCTCAGTTGGTCCTCCAACAGGGATGACCGAGACTTTATCGACCATCTCTCTCGTGGCCCTCCAGTGGGGATGGCTGAGACACAGACCACACCGAAGAGGACAGCCCACGAGTCAAGATGTCATGTCCGGCCTTTGGCCACGCCCAGCACTCGCCGCTCCCCTCAGTCTGTGGCTAGCTCAGGACGCCACAGGCGCAGGGATAGCTACAGTCTGTCGTCGGCCATTTGGTCGCTACATACCCGGGCAGTGGGATCCCACACATGTTCGCAGACTAACTCACGCACTCGAGGGCGTCGACCGTCTCGGAGTCGATCACCTAGTTTCCAGAGCAGATTGTATGGAGACTGACGGCCTGACTCTCCTCGACGTCGCTCGAGATCCCTGGCGTGACTTCCGCCCGCAATGGAGTGTAGCAAGACCCAACACTCCGCTCTCGACCACTGAGCAAGGATGGCCCGCGCTACTGCAGGTACCAGGCACTCAGAGCATTCCCGAGGCCTTCCTTCTGCTCGGTCCTCCTCGCCCCATCGCTCTCCGCGTGGGCACACGGCACCTTCCTGGGACAAGAGCTATGGGACTCCGCCAGGCAGGCTTCCGACGGGTGGCGACGTTTTCCGTCCGGACTCACCAGAATCAATTTACAACACAGACGCCTTCAGTCTTCACCCGGAGGATTTAGCGTCAGCCCTGTTGGTTCCGGACTCCTTTCCCAGCCCCCCCCCCTCTCCCCCCCCCCCCTTCCGACATGGCAGAAGAGGCGCCCTTGTCTTTCGTGACC
The DNA here is from genome assembly GCA_036245525.1 of Semisulcospira habei. Taxonomy (NCBI): domain Eukaryota; kingdom Metazoa; phylum Mollusca; class Gastropoda; family Semisulcospiridae; genus Semisulcospira; species Semisulcospira habei. The sequence continues at coordinate 108,171,777 of BTPG01000001.1, read as the reverse complement.
ACCCTGGCGTTAGATGAAGCGACACGGATCATCTCTGCCATCCTTCCATTGGATGTGTGTCCTCCAACGCCACCGCTCAAGAGGAAGGCCGCAGCTTCAGTGGATGCACCTTTTTAAATGAAGTGGTTTAAGTCTCTTCCTCAGTCTCCAGGTTTTCGAGACCTGTCCGACGCCTTTAATGAGCATCTGCGACAAGGCAGGCTGCGGGAGAAAGGTTTCTTTGCTGACTCGCAGAGGCCTACGGACATCGACATCAAGTTCTGGCAGAAGTGGTATGCGGGTCACTCTCAAGCCTTCGTCTGTCCCCTCCCTGCGGTGGATCCTGAGGCAAAACTACAGGCTGCCAGTGCGGGACCGGTTCGACGCTTCATTAACCCCTGCGCTTGAGCTTACGGCAAGTTTGATCCAGAATTCCCTTGCATGTTTGGGCTTCCTTGATCTGGCTACGCAGGCTGTGGTTCTGGGAGTGGAGGAGTTTTGGGAGCAGCCAAGTGAGTCTCGGTTGTGGGACATCCATGGTGACGGCGAATCGCGCAGTACACCACTTCCCGACCAACGCTCACGCTGCGGCGGCTAACTGCGACTTGATGAGGCAGGACGCCATCCTGTGAAGTTGCTCCAGCATCCCCGTGACCTTCAGCGCTCAGCTTTGCCGGGCTCCGTTGGACGGTTCACCCCTCTTTGGACCTGCCTAGCAAGAGGTGAAGACTGCGGCCAAGGACCTGTGGCCTAGCATCCCCAGAGTGGAGTACACCAGGTTTCTGGCCTCCCGCAAGGACGAGGGTTGCGCCCTGCGGAACTTCAGACCCACCTCCCGCCTTGTCACCAGATGCCCTCTCAGGAATGGTCGTCAGGCACCATTCAGGCACCATCTCCAAGTTGGTGGCTGCAGAACTCCAAGGGAAACACATTAACTGGCTCGAGCTCAAAGCCGTCTGGTTGGCGCTCATCAGCTGGGAATTGCGTCTCCGCGACCAGGAGGTCCTGATCATGTCCGACAATGCGACGGTGGTAGCCTACATCCAGAAGCAAGGCGGCACTTGGTCCCTGTCCCTCTGCATGCTTCTTTACCAGATCCTCCTGTGGAGCAGAGATCGGGGGTTCTCTCTTCGAGTGCGACACATCCCGGGCCACCTGAATGTTCTCGCAGACTCCCTTTCACAGCAGGGACAGCTCCTCCACACCGAATGGTCCCTCCGACCGGACATCTTCTGGATGATCTGTTCACACTGGGAGATGCCCATGCTGCACCTTTTTGCAATCAGGTGGAACCGGCAGCTCTCTCTGTTTGTCTCACCCTTCCGGGACCCGCTCACTTGATCTTGTGGGAGGGCCTCGTGGCCGACGCCTATCCGCCCTCAGTACTGGTGCCTAAGGTCATTCTGAAGCTGCGGGGATGCAACATGATCCTACTCCTCGTCGCCCCATTCACTTGGAACAGGAGTTGGACAACCAACCTCTTGAGCCTGGCCACCGACCCTCCTCTCCAGCTCCCCACTTCGCGCACGATGTTGAAGCAGCCCAGGCAGAATCAATTCCATCCTTGCCTGGAGAGGCTTCTTCACGCCTGGAGGTTGTGTGGCAGGCCCTCTGTTTATATCAATGCCTTCACTTCTTATGCGCTTTGTCAAGCTTGTCTTTCCTTACATAACTTAAAAAGCTACTAAGTGAACTGTTTATATCAATGCCTTCACTTCTTATGCGCTTTGTCAAGTTTGCCCTTTCTTACATAACTTAAAAAGTTACTGACTGACCTGATGCAGAAGAAGAGTGCAGAGTTACAGAGTTTGATTCTTGAAAAATGAAAAGCATCAAATTTGACACCTGGACCTCTGACTTGACTGAACTTGTTGAAATAAGAGCTCAGAGCAATGGCTGTCTATCATGATGCTTTTCAAGCACAATGCCAGATAGTTGGCTCTGGCTGGCTGATGTTAAAGCTCAGACTAATCATAACTGTCTTGATGTTTAAAAAGCATAACTATAGACATCTGGGGCTTGGTTGCAGGTTGAGGACCCACTAAGGGTACAGCAGTAGCTGTGTATCTTTATGCTTGAAACTAAGCATCAAGATAGGCAATGGAGGCTCTGAGCAGGTTCTTGGCTTGACTTCGCGAACAAAGATTCTATAGGGGTTGCCCGCGGCGTCTGCAGGCATGCTCGTGACTGCGGAGTCCAATCTGGGACAGGCAGGTACGACCGCAGTGGCTGCAGAGGGAGGTCTGGTCAGGGTTCTGAGTTGTGGCATCTCTGTTTTTTCTCCTGAGCCGCTTGTCTTTAAGGCTAGCTCTGCGAGAGTCCTCAAAGGAGACGGCTGCCTTGTAGATGGTGGAGCACCAGGTGTCATAAGTGACTTCTTGAGACAGTCTTTGTATCTCTTCTTTGGTGCCCCTCTGTCTCTGTGTCCAGTGGCGAGCTCGCCGAACAGGGTGATCTTGGGTAGGCGATGATCCTCCATCCTGGAGATGTGCCCAGCTCAGCGGAGCTGTGTCCGCAGCAGCAAAGCCTCGATGCTCACAGTTTCTGCCTGTTCAAGGACCTCGACATTTGTGACACAGTCACTCCAGTGAATGCCAAGAATGGTACGCAGGCAGTGCTGGTGGAAGCATTCGAGGTGTCGTAGTTGGCTGCGGTAGAGAGCCCAGGACTCGGAACCATACAGCAGGGTGGTGAGGACGACAGCTCTGTACACGCTGATCTTACTTCCTTACTTACGCCTGTCACCCCTACCCGGGTATAGGCCGTCGACGAGAGACCTCCAGCAACTCCTGTCCTGTGCTTCTCCTTCGATTCTAGTCCAGGTGGTTCCCAGTCTCTTGATGTCTGCTTGGAGGTCTCGACGCCAGGAGTTTCTCGGCCTACCTCTTTTCCTCTTTCCCTGGGGGTTCCATGACAATGCCTGCCTAGTGATACTGGAAGCTGGCTTTCTCAGGCTGTGACCGATCCATCCCCATCTTCTTCGCCCAATTTCATTCTCTGCTGTTATCTGCTCTGTTCTGTCCCAGAGTCTGACGTTGCTGATCTTCTCTGGCCAGTGGATTTTCAAAATTCTTCTAAGGCAACTGTTCATGAAGGTCTGTACTCTGTTGACTGTGGTTTTTGTCAATCTCCAAGTCTCTGCTCCATATAGGAGAACTGCTTTTACATTGGAGTTGAAAATCCGGACTTTGGTGTGTTGTGACAGCTCTCTGGAACTCCACACTTTTTTTAACTGGAGAAAGGCTGCTCTATTCGTGCTCTGACATCTGCATCAGTGCCGCCTTTTTTGTCTATGATGCTCCTGAGATAGGTGAAGGACTCCACCTCCTCCAACGGGGTGCCAGCAAGCAAGACTGGTTCTTCCCTGGTTGTGTTCAGCCTCATTGTCTTTGTTTTCTGTTTGTGAATGGTGAGGCCCACTTGGGACGAGATGTCAGCAAGCCTCGTGGTCTTGTCCTGCATTTGCCGATGAGTGTGGGACAGCAATGCCAAGTCGTCTGCAAAATCGAGGTCGTCAAGCTGTGTCCACAGTGTCCACTGTATTCCACTTCGTCTGCGCTCTGTGGTCATCTTCATGACCCAGTCTATGGCCAGTAGGAAGAGGAACGGAGACAGCAAACACCCCTGCCTGACACCAGTTCTGACCTGGAGCTCCCTGGTGAACTGCCCTTCGTGGATCACGCGACATGTCATGCCATCGTAGCTGCTCTTGATCAGGCGGACGAGCTTTGTGGGTACACCGTAGTGTCGTAGGAGTTTCCACAGAGTCTCTCGGTCCACGCTGTCAAATGCTTTCTCATAATCCACAAAGTTGACGTAAAGTGGGGAGCTCCACTCCAGAGACTGTTCCACGATGATGCGGAGAGTGGCGATCTGGTCTGTACATGATCGGTTCTTCCTGAATCCTGCTTGCTGGTCTCTCAGCTGGGGGTCAACGGAGCTCTTCATTCTCTCTAGGATGATCCTGTTAAAGACCTTTCCTGGTACTGACAGCAAGGTGATTCCTCTGTAGTTGGAACACTTGCTGAGGTCGCCTTTCTTGGGAAGCTTGATTAGGTACCCCTCCTTCCAGTCAGCTGGCATCACCTCCTCTTCTCAGATCTTTCCAAACAGTGGGTACAGCATCTCCACTGTTGTCTCTAGGTCTGCTTTCAGAGACTCCGCTGGGATGCCATCTGGCCCTGCTGCTTTGCCATTCTTCAAAAATGCCACTGCTCTTGTGATCTCTTCCCGGCTGGGTCTGTCACAGCTGATGGGTGGGTCGGTCTCTGCCGGCTGGATGTCAGGGGGGTCGGGTGGGCTAGGTCTGTTCAGTAACTCTTCAAAATACTCGGCCCATCTGTCGAGTTGGTCTGCTCTGTCTGCAATAGGCTTGCCTTCTTTGTCTTTTACTGGTCTTTCTGTATGGCCATACTTACCCGACAATCTTCTGGTAATGTCGTAGAGCTGTTTCATGTTGCCGCTGCCTGCTGCCTTTTCTGCCTCTGCTGCCAGGCTGTCTGTGTAGGCCCTCTTGTCTGCCCTGATACTCCTCTTCACCTCGCGGTTGGCTTCCGAGTATTCCTCCTGTGACACGCTGATCTTGGTGCCTGTTTTCAGCTGTTGATTGTGCCACACTCGCTTGTATAGACGCCCGAAAGTGCTGTTCACTTTTGCCAGCCTGCTGTCCAGCTCCTTGTCCAGCTTGGCGTCTGACGTGATGATGCAGCCAAGGTAGGTAAACTGGTGCACTGATTTCAGTTCAGACTCGCCGATGGAGATGTGGGGAGTGCGATGTTCTACCTTGGGTGCCGGCTGATGGAGGACCTCTGTCTTTTTCAGACTGACCTCGAGTCCAAAGAGCTGGGCAGCATCTGCGAAGCAGGATGTGATGCGCTGCAGGCTCTCTCGCTGTGTGCAACGAGGGCAGCATCGTCAGCAAAGAGCAGCTCATGAATCAGTTGGTCTAGGGTTTTGGTGTGGGCCTGCAGTCGTCTTGAGGTTGAACAGACTGCCATCGAGACGATACCTGATGTACACTGCATCATCATCGTCGAGGTCCACTGTGGCCTTCTTCAACATCATGCTAAAAAAGATGGTGAAGAGGATCGGTGCCAGCACGCAGCCCTGCTTCACACCGTTGAGAATGGGAAATGGTTCTGAGAGGTCATTGTTTAGTCTGACCTGGCCTTGCTGGTCCTCGTGTAGCTGGATGATCATGCTGAGGAACTTTGGGGGACAGCCAAGTCGCTCCAGGTTCTGCCACATGCCTTGCCTGCTGACAGTGTCGACTGCTTTTGTTAGGTCGACAAACATTATGTACAGCCCTTTGTTCTGCTCGCGGCACTTCTCTTGAAGCCGTCTCAGCACAAAGACCATGTCGGTGGTGCTCCTGTTGGTTCTAAAACCACACTGGCCCTCTGGGAGGTGGTCTTCAGCGATGGCAGGTACCAGCCGATTCAGGAGCAGCCTTGCAAGAATTTTTCCGGCAATAAACAGCAGTGTAATTCCACGGTAGTTGGAGCAGGCAGACTTCTCTCCTTTGTTCTTGTACAGGGTGATGACGACTGCATCGCGGAGATCCTTTGGTAGTGTTTCTTCCTCCCAGCAGCAGAGAAAGAGGTTGTGGAGTGCAGGGCCTCCATGTTTCCAGATCTCTGGTGGGATTCCGTCAATGCCTGCTGCTTTGCCACTCTTGAGCTGGTGGATGGCCGTTAGGGTCTCTTCAGCGGTGGGCGTTTCGTCCAATTCAACCTTTACTGGGAGGTGTGGGATTTGGAGGATGACTGCTTCTTGAACAGTGCGCTCAGCGCTGAAGAGGTCCTGAAAGTATTCCGACCAGCGGTTCAAGATGGAGGTATTATCTGTGAGGAGTGCCTGTCCATCAGCGCTTCGCAGGGGACTTTGTATCAGGTGCCTGGGGCCATACACTGCTTTCAGTGCTTCGTAGAAGCCCCTGTTGTCAGCGCAAAGCTGGGTCCTCTGTGCAAGTCTGGTCCACCACTCACTCTGTAGATCTCTGAGCTTGCGCTGGAGACTGCTGTAGACGAGGCGGAAGGCAGACTTCTTCACAGGGCATGAGGGCTGGGCTAGGTGGGCCTGGTGGGCGGCTCATTTTTTTGCTAGGAGTTCCTGGATCTCTACGTCGTTTTCGTCAAACCAGTCTTTGTTCCTCTTTCTAGCAAAACCCAAGACTTCTGCAGAGGATTTTGCAATAGCAGTTTTCAGTTGTTCCCAGAGTGTTTCAGGGGAAGAGTCTGCTGGGTCAGCTGTGTCTTTGAGCCTGCGCTGTAAATCTGTCTGAAAGGCCGCTTTCACGTCGTCACGCTGAAGGCTGGCAACATCAAGCTTTTTTTGGGGGGGCCCCCCTTTCTTGGGTTTTGGCTTGAAGTGGAGCCTGAGTTTGCAGCGGACGAGGCGGTGGTCAGTGTGGCACTCTGCGCTGAGCAGGTTAATATCTTGCCAACCACAGGTTGAGGGATCATAGCACCTGGAGTGTTTTCACAAGAATAACTGAGTAAATAATTGCTAGATTTGCTGGCTGACCTGACTTTGTCGAGTTCCTTTTATTCTCAAGCTTGGTACTTTTAAAGATGCTTTTAAGGTCCTTTTGAGAACTCTGTTCTATCTCTGAGACCTCTCCGCCCGAGAGGACCTGGCACTCGGAGACATCTTGGCAGCGCAACACTCCCTCCGGGCGCCTCACGCGCCATAGGTAACCCTTAGCTGAAATCGTCGGGTGGTTGCCCCTAGAAGCTAAGCTTATTGCAGTGGCGGGGTTTTGTGCGGTACCCTTCTGCTCTTCGCTATTCTTCCACATAGTAATGCCATCAGTATGAATTTGGAGGAAATAAATGTAAAACATTAAAAAAAAAAAAACTTACCGATGGCATTACTCATAGGGCCCTCCCACCTACCCCACTTGCCGCCACTACGTTAAGAGTAAGACTGGCAGGAACACGCTGCTCACGTACCCAGATGGAGGGAAGGGAGACTACCCAGGGAAGGGATACTACCCACGTACTTAGTTACAACTCCCTAGAATTGCGGCCTTGTCATAAGGGTACACACAAAGGGCTCTTAGGCTGAAATCGGTAAGCTAAAGGGTATATTCCACATAGTAATGCCATCGGTAAGTATTTTTCGAAACAATATCTTATAGAGAAAAATACATTTTACTATCATGGTCGATCCACATTGTGTTGGCAGACAAGTTATGTGTTAAAATTAATTTTAATTTGTGCCTATTTCAGAGTAAAGCATTTGAGAAACCAGTGGACCTGGCTGCGTTTCCGACATACTCGGACTATGTCTTTTACCCTATGGATTTTACTACTCTCGAACAGGTAAGGCTCCATTATACCCCTGGGAAGACCAAATCTTCTAGGACTTCTGTAGCCCGCCAAGTTAAATCTGGGGGCTCAAAAGTTTCATTTCTGGTAGCCGGAACAATTTTGATTGTGCATGTATTCATTGTATTGTGAAAGTTGCATTCACCATTTTGCCTGCCAGAAACATGTACACATACCAATGGGAATTGACGTGTAGCCGGTTCCTGACAGACGGGTCAGCGCTAACCAATCAAAATGCACGAACGAGACACACCCGCGTGATGCGAGAAGTCGGCTATGTTGGTCCGACATTGAGGCTGGTGAGGAAGTTAACGGAGAGAGAAAAGAAATGGCGAAAACGTGTGCGATTTCATATATCCTCAGCGTCTAGAATGTGGTGTAAGGTTCATACCATTCCCAAAACACCGTCGTAGCCATGCAATTGCATGTGATGTATCAAATTGTGTAGTCTGTAGACCGCCGCTGATGAGTCGAGCAGCCTGCAGTCAGTGAACGTCAAGTACCGGGATGGAAACTGACATCTCTTCGTTTGCACAAAGGTCAGTTCATATTCATTTCTCCTGAATTTGTTCATTATAAAAATGAAACGGGTAATGTCAGTTTGCCCATGTAAATATCTGTTGTGAAGGCCGAAGGTGGTAAGATCACTCATACAGCAAGTCCGGCGTTTCTCAGTAGCTACTATGGTGAAAGCACAGTATACGAGTGCGAGAGATAGCTCTGTTGAATGTTTCTTAACCCTCATCATTTGGAATACAACCAGTGTGTGAAATAAGTCTAATATAGTGCAAGGGTAGTGCCAGAATAGCTTGGCGCCTCTAGGCGCCAAGCTATTCTGGCACCACCCTAGTCATCTTTATCTGTAAGTACTCAATGTAGCTTGCATATGGCAGTGTACAAATTTGAAGCTTTTAGCCTCGGTATGATATGGATTAATTTTATTTACAGCATTTTGTCAATGGCGAACCGTCAGAAGCGTTTACAGACCCACTGCCAGCATGCCCTGCTTTGCCCAGCAGTGGGACAAGTCACACACACCAGCGACCACCTCCCAAAAAGCGACTGTCGACAGAGCTGCATCAAAAACATTCACGCAAAACACTGGTTGCTCCAAGGTATGCACCGATTTGCATTTCACAATCTCTTTATGTCTAAGCATACTCATGGTTCCTTCACACACTCTTTCATACACACTAGCACACTCTCTCGTACACAAAAATATACATTTTACACATGCACACACTACAGGAACACAAACAGCAGTTTCTAGGATGCAAACAATCTGTTTATTTTAGGCAAAAGACGTGGCTGCACACAAGTATGTAAGATGCCACGAAACAAGCTCCTATGGTGGCAACACCCTTTGAGTTTACAGCAACAAACACAATGTGATTTACTACATATCATAATTAACTTCATGTTTGTTGATGTAAACTTTGACAAAGGGTGTACATACAATATGAAAATTATGTATTAAAAAAAGAATTTTCAAAAATCATTTAACTAATACATTTTAAATAATATTATCACTGTACAAGTGCAGCTACAGATGCCAAGTGTGACCAGGAAGAATACAGTGTCATTCATGTCTGTGCAACAAGTTTGTCCTCCCCCTTCTAGCTTTGCCTTTCTCGTTTTAAATGCTGTTCAATTCAGGCACTGTTTGTAACAAAGGTTTTGCTGTTGTTGTCAACAGTACAAGTGCAGCTACAGATGCAGAGTCTCTAACTAGCACACAGAAAAGCAGTGAAGACATTTAAAGTTCCTCAGCACCACAAGATAATCTGGTCTGCTCAATCTGATTTAATATGACATCTCCACAATCAAGTGATGTAGTCAAAGACAACAGCTCCTGTTCCATAAGTGGTACCTGTAACATAGAATAAATAAAATCGAACATTCTGTATTTATATCACAGTTGATGACTGCTTTCTAATCTGTATTTATATCACAGTTGATGACTGCTTTCTAACTGTGTCATTACACTGCCGTACTGATTTCATTTGTTTCAGATTTGATCCTTCTAGTTGCGGAGAAGAAGCATCTCAGGGTGCAGCTTGAGGCAACTCGCGCTCATGTGCAGAAACTTGAACAACTGTGTGCCAGCCAAGCCATATATGTCTGCAGGATTTTGAGCAGAATTTAGATAATCATTTTAACCCACTGACCTCTCACGCCCCCCCCCCCCCCCTTTGGCCCATGTTTACATAGCATTAAACTATGAGACATAAATATAACTAAATGTGGATATGCAGTTGTCTGAGCATAGTTTAATTCCAGTGCCCCCATTGCCCTCGCAGGTGTGGTTCCAGGATTGGCTTGGCCAGCCACACCCGCACCCACAAATAGAAGTCATGTACAATGACGACATAATCGGTTTTGATGGTCTACCAATTATCTCAATAAAAATTAACCTGTGGGGTGTTTGAAACCATTAGTTCTTATTCATTTAAATATTAAGAATAGAGTACTGCCTCCTTAGTTAACTTATCATCCATGCTGAAGAATGACTCATGAGCTCCTACAACTGCAAGGACTCACATAATGTGCTCTTTTGGGACAGTTCTAGGATGACATGTTTTCCATACTTTTAAATGTGCTGTTATAAATAAAGCTTCTACATGTCATCAGTAGTCATTTTTGCACATGCAGACAGAGAGAGAAAGAGTGTGAGTGTAAATTAATTATGTGCATACAGATTTACTTTCCACACTCACTGTTCACCGTGCTAATGCACAGGGACAACACACACACACACACACACACACACACACACACACACACACACACACACACACACACACACACACACACACACGAACTGTACACAAGTATGCATACAGGTATATTGCTTACATACACAATTGTGTGAACATACAATTCTAATAACAGTATCTTCAAATTACACAGTTTCAACCAGAATATGCACACAGAAGTAAAACTTACCTGTTGTCATCAAAGATTGCAATGATGGGCTTCCTTTTCTTGTTGACGTTTCCGTAAAATAATCTGAATCATGATAGAAACTGGCTCAGGAGTGGAATTTTTTCATGGGGTCTGTCCCATTGCTGTCGGATGGCAAGCACATGAGCGAGTCTGAAAAAAAAACACAGCTAAAACTTAAAGCACGGCAACACACAAGCTTAGGAAGTTTGTAAGCAAACCATGCCATATGCAGCATTGTGCTCAGTTTTAGTACATTCGCAGGCTTTATCAAAATTCTTGCACAAACGATAACACAAACTCTCCTTCGTCAATGGAACACACGGCATCTCACAGTATAACAAACTGTCAACGGCTAAAACTATGACAAGCACAGTCTATACTTTTAATGCATAATGTAGAATTGATACCCTGCTTTGCATGTGCAGAAAGCATCCGTAACCATCTTCTTCGTTGGGTCAATGGACAGGTGCACAGAGTGTGGCTTTCCGTCACTTGGCCGCTCAGTTGACTGCGGAAAATTGTTCCGTGCACGTCAAAGCCAGATGAAGCACACAAAATTCGGACGCTTTGAATGTACTGCTCACAGCTAAACAAATCTGCACGTTGTCTATGCCTAAGGGTGATAGGGTATGGCAAGTATTGCTCCGAAATATCGTCGGGAATGTCTGACAAGCGCGCACTTACACACATGGATGCAGCCGTTTTCGCTTTCTGCTGTGGCATGTTTGTCGGAGCTGCGGGTCAAGGTCGAACTCTGGGTCAGTGGGCGGAGTTATCTCTGAGCGGGCTACATGTCAATTATCAGGCGCTGGACATACACACAGTTAGACCCTCTGCCTCCTCCCATCAATCACCCAATGGCCAGCCCACAGATAAATACACATGCAAAGAACAAGACGATCATATACATCCCTACAAAGGATGCATCAGGTCATGCCTTATCTGTGGGCTGGCAATTGGGTGCCTGATAGGACGGGGCTGGGGATCTAACTATGTCCAGCTTTGAGTAATTCCCCTTGGTATGTGTACCATTCTACCAGCGCTAGCCTCGCTTATCTGGTTTGTGAGTATGCCAGAAACATAACTTTGCCTTCTCCTGACAAGGCTACGGGCAAGTGGATTTGGTCCTCCCTTATTGCCGCATTGTCGACGAGAGTACTCCATAGATAACCCATTTGGGAGAGGAGAAGGAGGGTGTATGCCACAAGTACATTTCTATTTAAACGAGAGATGCTTTGCACTCGGGGAGTATGGCACAAGTACGCACCTATTCAAACGAGAGATGCTTTGCACTCCGGGAGTATGGCACAAGTACGCACATGTTCAAACGAGAGATGCTTTGCACTCGGGGAGTATGGCACAAGTATGCACCTGTTCAAACGAGAGATGCTTTACACTCGGGGAGTATGGCACAAGTATGCACCTATTCAAACGAGAGATGCTTTGCACTCGGGGAGTATGGCACAAGTACGCACCTATTCAAACCAGAGATGCTTTGCACTCGGGGAGTATGGCACAAGTACGCACCTATTCAAACGAGAGATGCTTTACACTCGGGGAGTATGGCACAAGTATGCACCTATTCAAACGAGAGATGCTTTGCACTCGGGGAGTATGGCACAAGTACGCACCTGTTCAAACCAGAGATGCTTTGCACTCGGGGAGTATGGCACAAGTACGCACATGTTCAAACCAGAGATGCTTTACACTCGGGGAGTATGGCACAAGTACGCACATGTTCAAACCAGAGATGCTTTACACTCGGGGAGTATGGCACAAGTATGCACCTATTCAAACGAGAGATGCTTTACACTCGGGGAGTATGGCACAAGTATGCACCTGTTCAAACGAGAGATGCTTTACACTCGGGGAGTATGGCACAAGTATGCACCTGTTCAAACCAGAGATGCTTTACACTCGGGGAGTATGGCACAAGTACGCACCTATTCAAACCAGAGATGCTTTGCACTCGGGGAGTATGGCACAAGTACGCACCTATTCAAACCAGAGATGCTTTGCACTCGGGGAGTATGGCACAAGTATGCACATATTCAAACCAGAGATGCTTTGCACTCGGGGAGTATGGCACAAGTATGCACCTATTCAAACCAGAGATGCTTTGCACTCGGGGAGTATGGCACAAGTACGCACATGTTCAAACCAGAGATGCTTTGCACTCGGGGAGTATGGCACAAGTATGCACCTATTCAAACCAGAGATGCTTTGCACTCGGGGAGTATGGCACAAGTACGCACATGTTCAAACCAGAGATGCTTTACACTCGGGGAGTATGGCACAAGTACGCACATGTTCAAACCAGAGATGCTTTGCACTCGGGGAGTATGGCACAAGTACGCACCTATTGAAACCAGAGATGCTTTGCACTCGGGGAGTATGGCACAAGTACGCACCTATTCAAACCAGAGATGCTTTGCACTCGGGGAGTATGGCACAAGTACGCACATGTTCAAACCAGAGATGCTTTGCACTCGGGGAGTATGGCACAAGTACGCACCTATTCAAACCAGAGATGCTTTGCACTCAGGGAGTATGGCACAAGTACGCACCTATTCAAACCAGACTTTTGAATCTCATTTGAATATAAGTGTACTTGTGTCTCATGCAGTTAATCTGTTTGGTTTTCTCACAATCACTCGTATGTGTTGGTCTGTGATTTTGGACCTGAAGGCAGATCCTAATGTGCGATTATTACTACAGTAAACATCAGATAATATAATTTGCCATTTCTGTATTACGTCCGAAGTTTGTTATTAGCAAAGTACTGTAACGTATAACCCCTTCAGTGATGAGAAAAAGGAAGAAAATCCAACTGCTACAGGCATAGATCCTCATGAGCCCCGGATTTGCATGAACTTACCACAATCACGGGAGCTCATGAGGATCTATGTCTCTGCTGACCTGACTCTATGTCCATGTTTTTTGGATGGATGGGGTTTCTTTGCTTTGAATTTTCACATTCACCGGAAACAAAATATGGGAGCACTGGTAGTGAAGGGGTTAAACAGAGACAGTGTTGTGGGGACGTCTAACAATGATGTTCTCACATCTGATTTGTTATTACGATATTATTGATGTTCACTGTGATACAATTTTGACGCAGAACATCAGGAAGAAAGAGTACGGTTGTACAGAGGCGTTCCTGGCAGACGCCAAGTGGATTCTCCACAACTGTATCGTTTTGAACGGACGTGAGTGAATGTTTTGTTTTGTGTATTTCTTTTCATCTTGAGAATTTGAAGATTTCTAGGCTAAATCTTTGTAATAAACATTAAATGTGTGCATGGCTTGGAATGTAAAATTGACCAAACCTGATGGTGTCTTTGTGTGCAGCGCATCACAAATTAACCAAAGTAGCCAGAAATATCATCAAGAGCTGCAGACATGAGGTAATAATTTAAGCCCTCTTGTGCGAGCAGTGACCGACACTGTTTACAGTACTGGTGGCCGCTTGCAGCAGGGGATGAATGAAAAATGTTTTATTTTTCTAACCCTTTGGCTTTAGTAGCGTTTTTTGTTGTGATGATTCCTGCTGGAATCGTCGTCACAAAGTCCACTACCGACAGCCGAAGGATGAAATGTTTATTTCTTGCTGTAATTGTCACAATAATTTTCATTTGCAAGTTTAAGTGCAGTATGTTTGTTTTCTGACTTGCAAATTTACATCTGTAAAAGGCCACAGTTGTGTCATTCAAACGCATTGATGGGCTTGTTCTTATTAACCCTTTTGGCCCCAAGGTCCCATTTCTTACATTGTGGAGGTGCTGCCTAATGACCAGTTGCAGGAGATCGCTTGACCATGATAATTCAAGGGTAGTTTCAGATTAGCTTGGCGCCTGAAGGCGCCAAGCTAATCTGGCACTACCCTTGAATTATCATGGTCAAGCCATCTCTTGCTGTAGGGACTTGGGGCTAAATGGGTTAACCTTCTGTTGATGTTTTTTTTTTTTTAAGTTGTGTTGAAGTAACAGAACATATTGTCAGAGAGGCTTCATAGGCGAAAAATCTTGCCATGCATTATAGGGTTTTCTTCATTCCTTTATTCGTTTGTGTGAACTTGTTTCTTATTGGTGCCTGTAGGACTTTGCAGTCTTACAATATTGCCCCACTACGAATAGGATGTTTCACATAATGGGGCTGGTAAAATTGATGTGCAGAACTTGTGAAAATAAGTGCAGTCTTGTTTATTTATTGCCCACAGATGAGCGAGATTGAATTGTGCCCCGAGTGTTACCAGAACTCCTGTATCAAGGGGGATGCCAGCTGGTTCTTAGACCCCTGTGTAAGCAATTCTGTTTTTTTTTACCGGTCCTGTCTTTCTTGGTCTTTTTCTGTCTGCTTAGGATGGTCAGTAAATCGCTATAAAGTATCATTGTAGAAAAATGAGCACAAAACCCCCCCAAAAAAAAACAACAACAGGAATTAGAACAGAAATTGCTAAAATTGTTTATGTAAATTGAAGTTTGTGAACTTTTTGGCTCTAGTGCAAAGCAAAAGTGAGTATGATTTGAGCCAGTGGTCTTCTGTCTGTCGTCCGTCCACCGTCGTCCATCCACCGTCATCCGTGGTAAACTTTAACATTGGCATTTTCTTGGAGACTATTCAAGCTACAGTCTTCAAACTTGGCCCAAGGATACTTTGTCGCTAGACCTTTCCAAACATACCAATTTGAGTGACCTCTCACAAAGGTCAAGGTCACAGGGGCTCAGGAAATAGGTAAAAAGAATGGTCTGTGCATGCGCAAGATGGCTGCTGTTTTTGTGAAATGAGAAAAGTTTTGGTCTTATATATGTTTTACAGCAGTACCTAAAAGCAAAAATTGTGTTAGAAAGGCTGGATTGAGCCATTGTGTCTTGGGGAATAACATTCCACAGGAATATTTTTGCTAGTTTTGCTAGTTATCATCGTCCACCTGATCTTTGGGGATCGCTCACACCTCTCATTGACTGCACGGTGTTCCGTCGTCTGTCAGGACGAACTTTCCGAGTTCTTTGCACTTGTTTCACACCTCTCATTGACTGCACTGTGTTCCGTTGTCTGTCAGGACGAACTTTCCAAGTTCTTTGCACTCGTTTCACACCTCTCATTGACTGCACGTCCAAACACTGACTAAACATTGACTAACATAATTACAAACACTGACTAACATAACCACCTCGAAGGTAAGTTAAAATATATTCTGTATTCTTTTTTGTTGTGTACTTACCTACTTCATACCTCGGGCACACGAAAGGTACTTTTTCACAATGTCACAGCATGAGAGAAAAGGCTCTTCAAGCGGCAATAGCAAAAAGCAAAAAAGCATGCAGGCACCCTGGTTGTGTCTGTCATGTGGAAATGCGATTGATGATAGTCAAAGAGACACTAGCATCCAGTGCTTTTTGTGCAAAGAATTCTGCCACAAGTTGTGCTGTGGTTTGACCACAGCACAGTTCAATGCTTGCAGGGGTTCAAAGCTACTGCAGTGGTTTTGTGAATCTTGTGGGGACAAGAATACACATTACCGAATTATGATGTTTCTTAACACAAACCCTAAGAGAGGAGTTGCCCTTTATTTTAACAAAAAGTTAAATGCTCAAGAATGTGAAACATTGAACAATAGTAAGTTTGAAGAGAGCTTGTGGTACTATTCTGGTGAAAAAAATTCTTATTGGTTGTGTGTATAGAAGCCCCAGCTCCACACATGAAAACACAGATTTACTATTACAACTTTTACGATCCGAGGAGATACAAACATATGACAAAATTTGCATTTTCGAAGATTTTAATTTCCCTTATGCAGGATGGGATGGCTTCTGGACAGGTGAGAAAAAATAATCAAATTGTTGAGTGCATAAGAGACGCCTTCCTGATTCAGATGGTGAAAAATCCAACAAGACATAGGCAAGGTCAGAGGTCAACATTAGATGACCTAATCTTAGTAAATGATGAGTTGCTAACGTCAGATATTCAACACTTGGATCCCATTGGCAAGAGTGACCACGATGTTTTACTCTTCCAGCTGTATATACCTAAGGTTAAGGTGATGCAGAGAAATAAACATTCCCTTAACCTTGGGAAGGGAGACTATGAAAGTCTGAGAGCATATATGGCAAATAGAAGATGGCACACTTGCTGTAGCAGATCATGAAAAGGCAGCAACATTGAATACATTTTTCTCTAGTGTATTTGTGGAAGAAAACTTGAGTAATATCCCGTTGCTTGGTAGAGGTTCAAAATCGAATGGGTGCACCATAACAGATATCGTAATAACTCCTGATATTGTCAAGAAAAAACTAAAAGAATTAAATCCTTCCAAAGCTCAAGGTCCGGACTGCATCCCTCCCAGAGTTTTACAAGAGTTGTGTAATGAGTTGGCAGAACCACTTTGCACATTATTTACATTTTCCCTTAAATCAGGTATTGTACCGCAAGACTGGCGAACCGCAGAGGTAAGTGCTATTTTTAGAAAAGGTTCTAGGTCAGATGCAGAAAACTACAGACCAGTAAGTTTAACGTGTATAGTATGTAAAGTTTTAGAGTCTATAGTCCGAGACGAGATCGTTAATCATTTTACTGTGAAGAATATGTACACTGATTGCCAACATGCTTTTAGGAAGAAACGATCATGTGTTACTCAATTACTGCAGGTTATGGATGATATAACTTCCATCCTTACTTGACAACAAAAAAAAAAACGGTTGACATCATATACTTAGACCTTAGAAAAGCATTTGACATTTTCCTCATGACTGGCTTCTTCAGAAGCTAGAGGCCTGTGGTGTATGTGGAAACATTTCCAACTGGATAAGAAGTTTCTTACATGAAAGAGAACAAGTGGTAAAGGTTGGAGATGCAAAATCAGACAAAGTAAAGGTGCTGAGCGGTATACCTCAACGAAGCATCTTAGAACCTATACTATTTACGATATTTATAAATGACTTGCCAGACTGTTAATAGCATGTGCAAAATATTCGCAGATGATACTAAAATCTATAATGAATCAAGCAATAAAGATGTGTTGCAGCATGATTTGGATCACTTACAAGAGTGGTCCGACACAGGGGACTTTCATTTTAATGTAGAGAAATGCAAGGTCTTGCATGCCGGAAGGAACAGTTCTGAACATGATTACTTGATGAAAGTTAACAGCGACATTAAAAAGGTGATATCTTGTGAGGAGGAAAGAGACTTAGGTGTTGTTTTCGACAAAGTTCTATCTTTTGACCCCCATATTCAGAACTGTATCAATAAGGCCAACAAAATGGTTGGAGTAGTTAAGAGAGCTTTTAATTATTTGGACAAGGACATTTTTAGTAAACTGTATAAATCACTAGTCAGACCACATTTAGAATATGCAAACACTGTATGGTACCCAGGTTTAAAGAGACAGTTGCACTCGAAAGGGTACAGAGACGAGCAACAAAGCTGGTCAAAGAATGTAGAAATATGACTTATTTAGACAGACTCAAATACTTTGGATTACACTCCTTACATGGACGTAGAATACGTGTCCAAGTTTTTAAAATTTATAATGGCATCGACGACCTAAATTGGAACGACTTTTTTGCAGCGCCATTTTGTGACAGAACCCGAAACTCTGAAGGGAAAATCTTTGTACAGCACTGCAACACTAACCTGCGGAAGTTTTGTTTTACTAACAGAGTTGCCATTGTTTGGAATGACTTACCAGTTTCATTAAAAATGCACCTAATATAAATCTTTTAAAAACCAGCTGGACGAATTACCCAAATTTAAAGAGATTTTCTATTCCTATGATGAACGATTTATAGGAAAATTGCTTGTATAGCAGACCCATAAGTAACTAAAGAAAGAAAGGACATTTATAAAGGCCTCACGGCCTATTTTGTCCTCACAATACTACTACTACTACTACTACTAAAAAGTAGCGATATTTGGACATAATTTATTTTTTTCTCAAATAAACCCAAACTTGGTACACAGATACCTGATGGTAAGACCTTTCTATTCATACTCATTTGGTTGATCCTCGGAAAGGTCAAGGGTCACAAGAGCTCAGGAAATAGGTCAAAAATAGCCATATTTTGACAAAAGATATTTTTTCTCAAATACTATTCACAACTTCAAACCCAAACTTGGTATAGAGATACCTGATGGTAAGACCTATCTATGCATACTAATTTGGATGACCCCTTCTAAAAGGTTAAGGGTCACAAGAGGTCAACAACTGTTTAAAATGCCGATTTTTGATAGAATTGTAGTTACAGTCGACTCCGGATATTACGTCACCCATCGGGGAATGTTTTTGAGCGACGTTATATTCGGTGACGCTATATCCGGCTATCGGTTATAACGTCACTTTTACGCCCGGGTGACGTTATTTCTGGAGTCTCTTTCTAAATATGCAGTATTGTCAGTGCTGATTCTGAGACACATTACTTGTATCTCTTAATGGTGTGTCAGACTCTGTCTGGCTTCATCGACAATCTCTTTAATTAGAGTGTCCGACGTTATTAGCCTTATGGACACACACACACACATACACACACGGCTGTCAGCTGTCTTATCTTTTCTGGGCAGAAAAAAGCAGAAGGGACACATTTATTCAGTTGCTGTTGTTGTGCATACCTGCGCAAAACACTTTCACTCGGGCAGAGAAAGGTGACTCGGTCATGCACAGTGGAAGGATTGCGTGCACGATCATTAATTTTTTTATTACCCCGCGTGGTAGGCAGCCGTACTCGGCCTTCGGAGGACGTTTATTCAATGTTTTTATTCATAGATGTTGACCTGTCCGAAGAAATGAAAATGACGAGAACTTCATGGGTCCTTATAATTACTATCTGGCTTATATTACTATTATAACGTTACCTGATGTATAACGTTTATCGCTTTCCAAGTATAGTCATAATAGTGCACTCGGTATCACGTTTCTGAGTTTGTCGGTTCATTGCGTTTGTGTTTACCTTTAAAATTTAGTCTGAGCGACCTACTCAGTCGACAAGACAATTTGAAAGTGAAGCTCAGTCCACGCCTAGGGCAGCTGTAGTTGGTATAATACGGACGAAAAACCAAAAACAGAAAAAAAGACAAACAAAAAACAAACAAACAACAACAAAAAAAAAACAACGTCGTAGTCTCTTCTCGTCCTCTCGACCTCCTCCTACTGTCATGTTAATAGTCGACTTTTTTTTCTTTTTTTTAATATGCGTGATTGAAGGACAGAAGTAGACAGATCCATTCGCACGCGCTCGCGCAGGAGTAACCATGCATGCACGATATGAAACATTTTTATTTTAATTACAAACCTAGACAGGAACTCACAACACTGAGAAATGATATGAAACATTTTTTTAAAATTAAAAACAGAAAAGGAACACACAAAACGAAATGAAATTAAACATTTTTCTTGAATTACTAAAAACATAGGACAGGAACTCGCAGAATGAAATGAAATGAAACACTTTTCTTTTGATTAAAAATCTAGAACAGGAACTCACAAGTACAGATTACTATGAATGCAGTGGTTTGCTTTGGGGTTTGCGTTAAAAACCGCGCGTTCTTCCGTCGATTTGGATCTTAGCAAGCTTGGATTTATGTGGCTCAACTTGACTCCCCTGTAACAGGGTGGACTAAGTGAGCAGCATGTACAGGGTGGTTACCAGTTTTGCGCTTCAGACTCGAATCACTTACTCAAAATGTGCGCAGAGATTTCTTAAATAGAGTTTCTCATTTCGCACACTCTGAGAGAGTAATTCAAGCCTGCTGTCATTCAGTGCAAACAGTGGCTTGTATGTCAACCACCGTCTACATGCTGAATACACGACCACAGGGGTCTGGAGGAGGGTGGCTGCAGCCAGAATTTCCACGTCAGTGCCCCATGTCTTGGGCTGCAATGGGGAGCCACCCTCCACCAGGTACTCCTGTAGGTCGCGCCCTAAGTAGGCAGAAAATGGTCGCGGGTTTTTGATCATGAAGTCCACGATTATTTCTCGTGTTTGCTCATGATGAGCCTGTGTGCCTGTGATCTCAAGGCTCAAGGCTCGATACAAGCAGTTGCCGTCTCCAACAATGGTGTCAACAGAATCGGGGATGCCAAGGGACGACTGGTGGGGTCTGTGTCTCAAACTTCCAATCATAAGAACTGAAAACCTCAGCCTTTTGCACTGCACTGCCCGCCACTCCTGGTTTGTAGGCGCAAATGCCTGTTCCTTGGGCGGATGAAAGGCAGTGATACTGATATAATTGTCGCCTTCCCCATCCTCAGTCTCACACTCTCGCACACCACCACTCTCACCCGCCTTTTCCTCCAACAATTTTCTCTTCTTGCTCGCCCCCGACTTTTCCTTCTCCGGTTTCCAGCCCTTTTCCCTTCTCTTCTGTGCTTTTCCCTCCAGTTTCTCCTCTTCACCTTCTATTGTCACCTCTCGCCAACAACTTTTTCCCAGGCCCTCCTCACTCTCTTCCTCATTCCCACCCTGTGACTGTCCACTCCCTCCATCACCCTCCTCCGACAGTCCACTCCCTCCATCACCCTCCGCCGACTGTCCACTCCCTCCATCACCCCCCTCTGACTGTCCACTCCCTCCATCAATCTCCTCCGACTGTCCACTCCCTCCATTACCCTCCGTTGACTGTCCACTCCCTCCATTACCCTCCTTTGACTGTCCACTCCCTCCATCACCCTCCTCCAACTGTCCACTCCATCCATCAACCTCCTCCAACTGTCCACTCCATCCATCAACCTCCTCCAACTGTCCACTCCCTCCATTACCCTCCTCCGACTGTCCACTCCCTCCATTACCCTCCTTCGACTGTCCACTCACTACATTACCCTCCTCCAACTGTCCACTCCCTCCATAACCCTCCGCCGACTGTCCACTAGCACTCCCTACATTACCCTCCTCCCATTCTCCACTACCTACATCACCCTCCTTCAACTGTCCACTCCCTCTATCACCCTGCTCTGACTGTACACTCCCTCCATAATCGTGCTCTGACTGTACACTCAGTCCATTACCCTGCTCTGACTGTACACTCCCTCCATAATCGTGCTCTGACTGTACTCTCACTCCATTACCCTGCTCTGACTGTACACTCACTCCATCACCACCCTCCTCCCACTGCCAATTCTCTTGATCGTGCTCTTCAAACCTTCCCTTATTTGTCCCTGGCGGTTCTTTGAAAAACTGGGGGATTGTTTTTTGTGTTCCCAAGCGGACCACATGTTTCTGCAGACAGAAGGTCATCATACGTAATTGTTTCATGATCTCATCACCTACATCATTCTGCATGCAGAATGCATTCAAGCAATTCATACTGTCCAACAGTTCTTTTTTGGAGACAGGTTTTTGGGGCTCTCCACTGTCGTCATCAGAATATGAGCTTGTGGAATCAGCAGGGGCTGTTGTAGAAGCTGCTTCTTTTCTTGGAGAATATGGTTTTGCTGTTACCACATTATCATCTACAGTGAAGTAGGCCTGCGGACTGATGTTGTACTCTTCAAACAGTCTGGACAAAAGTGGTTCTGGCTGCAGTGGAATGTTGTCATGTGTACGATCTGCGGATTCAATGCTGCTGCACTCGGTGCACGTGAAACCAGCTTTTCTGAAACAGTTGGAAATCGTCTCTGTTAAGACTTGGTCCCAAGCGTCTCTCAACATTGTCAAGGCCTGCAGAATGTTGATGGAAAAGTCCTTCCTTGGGAGGCCAGCATCAAGATGTGCAACCAGTTGCATGAGGTGTGCATTCCGGTAGTGTACCTTAACATTCTGCACAACCCCTTGGTCAAGGGGTTGCGTCTTCAAGGTGGAGTTTGGGGGCAAGAAGAGAAGCTCAGTGGCCTTCAGCTGTGGCTGAAACTTTTCATGGGCCATACAGTTATACAGTATCAGCAACACACTACGCTTTTCAGCCTTCATTCTTCGATCAAACTGCGTCAGCCAGGTCTTGAAAAGTTCAGAGGTCATCCATGATGACGCGTTTGCACTATACTCTACCGGTATGGTCTTCACACCTCTGAAAGACCTGGGTTGTGCAAAACGTCCGATGGCGAAGACGGGCATTTTTTGCGAACCATCCATGTTGGTACACAACAGAAATGTTACACGTTCCTTGCTTTTCTTGCCGCCTGAACACTTATCCGACTTGAAGGCCAAAGTTCTGTCTGGCAGTAAGCGCCAAAACAAACCACTCTCATCACAGTTAACCACGTCTTTCTTGCTGTAGCGAGCCAGAGTTGGCTTCAGAACATCTTTGATCCACTGGTCAGTACTGGCCTCATCGACAGCGCTCCGCTTGCCACTCATACACTTGAAGACAATTGAATGTCGCCGTTTAAATCTAGACAGCCATCCTTCACTGCATTTCCAATCATGCCCCAGGCTCCGTGCAATTTTGTTGGCTTGAAGCTTTAGAAGCGGGCCACTGATGGGTACGTTGTCTGCCCTTGAACTTGAAAACCACTCCAGCAGGGCGCTTTCAATATCCTGGATTCAGAAATCAGTATCAGTAAACTGAGTCTGTGGGGTATATCACTATGTTACAATGAAGTTGGCCGTTTCAATGGGAGAGGGATGAATAATTGCATTTTTTTCTTAGTGATAATGCGAAAACATGTTATTTGACTATCGTGACAATGAAACTGTCGACCTTTGCGAAAAGTAAAGGTAAGGTGTATGCAGCATTTTCAAAAATATATTTCCACCAAGTAGGCCTATCTCTGAACAAGAAAGAAGAAACGGGAAACTGAAAGGGAAGGAGAGAAGAGAATGGAGATGGTGGGTGAAATGGGGATAGAGAGGGGGGAGGGGAAGGGGCTTCACTGAGACTAAGATTGGGAACTGCTCCGAGCGGGAGTGGGGATAATTGTGATGGAGTGGGGGGGGGGGGGGGGGGGGGAGGAGGGGTGTGTGTTGAAGGCGCTTCACAGATAAGCCGTCGCTTCACTGCAGTACAGGTGGTAGTGTTTATTGCGGCACTGTTAATGAGCCAGGGGAGATAACGAGGTGGGATAGACATGGCACCACCCAGCACGTACAGGACAGAAAAACAAAGACGGGGAGTGGTACGGCTAAATGGAGAAAGAAGAGGGGAGGGGGACGGGAAAGAAGGGGGAAGATTCATTCCTTTGTGTTGAGAAGGGAAGTAACCCGGGAGAAACCAGGTTCTATTTCTAGATCTAAATATTGTCAATGAAACAAGAGCGGCACAGATCTAACGATTTTAGTTCATGATACCGCAATCATCAACCTCCACCCTCCCCCACCCCCCACCCACCACCACCACCATCAAATTGCCAGCAAAAATTTGTATCTTACCTCGAACTTCGCTGAGCGAACACGCTTCTTGGAAACATCAGTTTCATTCTGGAAAAACAGCTGCTTGTACTTTAATTTGTTCTTGAGAACAGATGCCACTGTCGTCCGGGGGATGCCGAAAGATTCACCTATAGATGTCGTGGACAGGGCAGGATTATCCTCAGCCTTTTTGATGATGTCAATTTTTTCTTTCAATGAAAGAGACTTTCTCTTTGCAGCATCCTTAGCAGCAGTCGCCATTTTTCCAAACCGTGATGTCACATCCGTTAAATGTACGTGCGATGGGGCAGAGACTGCGGGGGAAAACCAGAGCAGGTTCCGTAAGCGTGAAGAGGGAGGAGAGAGGTTGGTGGGGGTAGGGTAGAGAGAGCGAGGGGCACATCCGGCGTGAGGTTCTATGACATGTAACTGAAGGCCGCAGTTGAAGCCGCTGTGATCCATGATTGTGCAAACTGCCATGGGGATTGGTATGACGTTATAACCGACATGGGTGAGTGACGTTATAACGGGGTGACGCTATATCCGGTGACGTTATATCCGAGGTAAAAATAGTCTTGGAAAGAAGGAATTGGGCCAGGACCGGTCTTTGGGTGACGTTATAACGGGGTGACGTTATATCCGGCGACGTTATAAACGAAGTAGACTGTATAAATTTTTGGGCAAAATTTTCAATCAAATTTGGCACAAAGGTAGCTGATGGTGAGACCTTCCTGTGTAATCTAATTTAGTCGACTCATCGCAAAGGTCAAGGGTCATGGGGGTTTGACAGATGTGTGAAAACTGATAAAATGTTTAGAAAATATGGATTTTGTTGGTGCAGAAGCTACCCCTTTACTTATTCTCACACTTGTTTGGATCGGTCATACACATGAGCCATAAGCCTTCTTGTTTTTTCTTATAAGTGTCTGTCTTTTTGTAAACAAAATATGGAATGGGTCAAATTTAAATCATTCTTGATGTTTGTTCTTATGTATGATGTTTTTTTAACTGTTTGGTCATCTGGAGTGGTTTTTGTTGCAATGATTCATGAAGGTATCATTGGAACAAAAACCTCCACAACAGCCACAACGGCACGGGCACGTTTTCCAGATTTTTGATGTCACCTAACAGCTATGTACCAGTTGCAGGAGATGAATCACCCATAATAATTCAAGGTTAGTGCCAGATTAGCTTGGTGCCATCAGGCGCCAAGCTAATCTGGCACTACCCTTGAATTATCGTGGTCGATTGATCTTGTGCTGTAGGGTGTAAGGGCAGAACAGATTCACTTTCTCTGTCAGTGGCTGCAGGTCGTGTTGATGAAATCTTTGTTAATTCAACACCAGAGAGCACACGCTGCCCAAGGAACATGGATACAACGTGGTGTCAGCAAGAGGCATAGATCTCCTTGAGCCTTCGCATCTGCAGGGGCGCTTGAGGCTCAGTGTCTGTTGTAGATGGATCATGTTCAGTTTGTTTCCTCAAAATACATTACCGATGGCATTACTGTATGGAAGATACACTTAGCTTAACGATTTCAACCTACAAATCGTTGTGTATATATACACATTCAGGGAGGCGTCTCCCGGAACCGTTACCAGTAGCCTCCCTTCCCTCCTCATCCGGGCACATGTGCCGGCGTCACACCAGTTGAACGCTTAGCTTAGTTGTGATACGTCATGTCTCCACGTGCTCAGCCTACCTTCTTTTCCCTTGGACTAACCTTGGATTTTTCTTGGAGTTTCCTCGTTCTTCTCCACCGGTGCCTTGTGCTCGCGTGTGTTTCCTTGGAATTGCTTGGCGCCTTGTGCTTTCACTTGGGACTGTTTGTGTTGGTATGGCGGTGTGTTTCGTGTTCTTGCGGGACCACATGGCGCCATTTTGCTTCTGCGCGGACTACTTGTGGTGTGTCGTTTCCGAGCCTCCTTGCTTACCTTCCGTCGCTTGGGATATGGCCAGGTAATGTCTCGGGGCATGCTTCGGCCCATTGGGTTTCTGACCGGCTGGCGCACTCCTCGAATACGGGTCTTTCATTCACATAGACTACCCTGTACGCCACCGGTCATGAGTGTCACTCACGTGGCCCTTTCCTCAATCAGGCCGCGTGCCTTATCTTTCACGCCTTTTGTTTCCTGTTCCCGCACACAGCTTGGTACCTGCCCGCGATGTAAAGGGTTTCAATGGCTCTCAGATACTCACGCCTTTTGCCTCCCTTGCTCAGGCTGCTCCTCCGCACGGCCATGCGAGAGGTGCGCTTTGTGGAAGGAGGAACAGTGGTCCCATTTGTGGGAGTTCTACCGACGTGAATGCCCGTCTACCCCCCGGGAGCCCCTACTTCCGCCGGCCTCCCCGCCCTCTCGGCAAACAACTTCGGACATCGTGGGATTCGCTTCCCGCCACACGCGGCCTGCAACGTCTGTTTTAGCTCCCACGATCTTGCCTCCTTCTAAACGCCGGGCTGTGGAGACTTTGCCCGACGGCCATTCGGACCTCCAGTCGTCGGTTCGTTCTACGGTTCACTCGGTTCGACGCTCTCACTCTCCGTTGGTCTCAGTGTCTCGTTCCCCAGTCCGTTTGGACAATTACTGGCACCGGGCGGCGGCCCAAGACCCCTCGCACCCGGCCCGGCTTCCTGACCCCCTGCGCTACGCAACGGATGCCGGAGCTCAACGGGACCTACTTTGGCTTCAGCACAGGTCGGTGCCCCGCGAACGAGAGCGGCCTGCCGGTCTTCAGACCAGGTCAGTGGTTGACGAGCGACGGGACTCGGCTGTGCTTCAGCACAGACCTTCGTCCCGTGATGTGCGGTGCTTCAGCGTGGTGCCGCCGCTAGCAACCAGCGATGGGACCTGGCTGTGCTTCAGCACAGACCTTCCCATGATGTCCGGCGCTTGTCCCTGCTTTAGTGCGGTGCCACCGCCAGCGATCATCGGGAGCCCCGCAGCCTTCAGGACAGATCCTTGTTCCCCTTTCAGCGCCCTTCGGGGCTTCGCCGCGTTGTACACGCCTCTCCTAGTGTCGTCCGTCCCCGCTGGGATTGGACGCCCCCCCCCCCCCCTCTGCCCGAGGACGCCAGTGACACCCTCAGCCTCCACTCGGATGATTCGGCTTCTGCTCTTCTCTCTCCCTCCCACTCGGACCGTTCCGCGTCTCCGGATTCCCGTGGCAGCATCCGGTCCCGTGTATCCTTGCGTGGCATTTCCCCTGCGCCTGTCCCCCCTGGCGGGTTCGGAGACGTTGCGCGCCCTCGATGTGGCGTCTCGACTCATCGCCCGTTTTCTACCTCCGGGCCTCTGTCCCCCGTCGCCGCCGATGAAAAGGATGTCTTCCGTCCTTGTGGACCCGCCGCGGTTAACCAAGAAGCTCAAGTCCCTTTCTCAACCCACTGGGTTTCGGGATTAGACGGACGCGTTCAACGCTCAGCTTCAGCAGGGTTGGCACTTGGACAAGGGCTCCTTTTACGACGCCCGCTGGCCGGCTGGCATTGATATCCACTTCCGACAGCACTGGTATGCGGGTCACTCCCAGTCGTTTGTCTGCCCCCTCCCGCTAGTGGACCCGGCTGCAGAGACGCTGCTTGCTTTCTCTACCCAGAAGGCCCTTTGGTGCTGCATCCCCAGCGGACTCAACAACACGGCGAAATTGGTCCGCAATTCCCTCGCCTACTCGGGGTTTCTGGAGTTAGCTACGCAGACCATGCTCTACTGTGTCGAGGAGTCTATGGAGCACCCAGATGTAGATCCCCGACAGGACATCGAAACCTTGGCGGTCGCGGCTAACCGGGCAGCCTACGACGCGTCCACCAACGCCTTCGCTGCGGCCGCGAACTGTGACCTCATGCGCTGTGATGGATCTGTGTCCCCTTTCTGCGGCCACCCATGTCCAGCTCTGTCGTGCTTCGACCCAGGGCCCTCTCCTCTTCGGCCCCACTTTGCAGACCATGCAGGAGACCTTTAAGGAGTCCTGGCCCTCCACCCCCCCGGGCTGCTGCGGCTCGCTTTCCGGCTTCAGACCCTACCCCCGGCCTGCCCTCCGGACTTTGGCCGGTCCCTCCGGCCGTCCTTATTCCTCTCACACCTGAGCTCCCGCCCCCGCTGGTCCCGGCCCACCCCGCTCGCAGAGCTGGGCGAGGCAGGGCTAACTGATTCTCTCCCTCCTCCCGGCCCCGCCGATGTTCCAGGAGCCCCCAATCGGCGGGTGGTTTGCCCTGCACAGCGACGAGTGGCGGTTGCTGCTGCCGGATGACCCTTGGGTGCTCGCTACCGTGACGGAAGGTCTGCAGATTTCCTTCCAGCGTCCCCCTCCCCTCCCCAGGACCCTTGTTTGGACGCTCGTTCCGGGCAACCAGATTAAGGCGTGCACCTTGCGGGATGAAATTGCGACCTTGCTTCTCAAGTCCGCAACAAAGGTCGTCTCGCAGCATGATTCCCCGGCCTTTTGCAGCCGCCTCTTCGTGGTTCCCAAGCTGGGCGGCCGCTGGCACCCTATCACCGACCTGTCGGCCCTCAACAGCTTCATCTCCGCTCCCTCTTTTCGGATGGAGACAGCGCGGGCCCTGAAGGCCGCCGTGCGCTCCATAAACTTTGCCGCCAGCCTCAATCTGGCTGATGCCTATCTTCACGTCCTTGTGCACCCAGCCTCCAGGCGGTTCCTACACTTCGTCTATTGCGGGACGGTCTACCAGTTCCGGTCTCTCCAGTTCGGCCTCATCCTCAGCCCTTGGGTGTTCACCCGGATTGTCGATGCGGTGGTCGCCAAGGCTCGCCAGTCCTCCTCCAACCCAACCTCCACCTATTTGGACGATCTCCTTCTCCGGAACCAGGACTCTGCCTCCCTTCACCATGGATTGGGACGCGTTTCTCGCTCTTCTTCGTCGCCTCGGCTTCCTAATCAACAACGGAAAGTCTGATCTCTCTCCGTCCCGCCAGTACGTACATCTTGGCATATAGTTCTGGACCGACTGCAACCTCGTGCGACTGCTGAAGGTGTGTGTCATGAAGTTGGTGGATGTAACGCACGCAGACTTGCCCACAGCCGTACGCACAGACTCTCGCACAACAGACGCATACACCGCCACTGACTCTTCGGGCGCATTCATGCGGTAAAACTCAACACACGGGCTCCCTTTCTAAAGTAACTTTTATACACTAAACGGTTCAAAAAGATTATCAAACTATATACACTTCTCTACTAACATCCGAACATCACACACACACAATTTACAATATCTCGCCAGGCTAGGTGTTAGTTCTCAGTCTCCAACCTGTTTGATGTTATTGCCTGGTTACGTTGGTCCTTCTCACGTCTAGGCGTGCAAGTCCGTTGTATGGTCTTTCCTGTCGTCCTGTCTGTAACACGGACGTCCTTGTACTCGCACCGTAGCGCAGTTCTCACTGTGATCCGGGTATCTTGGTCCCGATCAGACGCACTCTGAAGAGCTGGAGGGATGACCTCACGTTAGGTCCCACCTGTGACTGACGTCTCGGCGTCCGTCGTTCCACTCTTTACAAGCACTCTGAATACAACAAAAGTCCCAACGTAACACTTGCTAAACACACAACATATTGGATCAATGAGAAACGTCACGTAACCTGGCTGATACAAATAACTCACACGTTCATTCACACACGCACACGTGCTTCATAAACTGTCTACTTCCGTAACACCCCCCATATCTCTGTCACTATCTTAAAACAGACTATAGCCTAACACTCTTGCTATACACAACTCTATACACTGGAAAAGACTATGCTTAACCATCCACGTACTACCTTCATAGCGACTTAAGCACACACACTTTACATTCCTTTAGTCATCCATCTCGGTAAATAACTGTATTCCAAAAACACCGGTTACTTCACTGAATTCTAAACCAACATAACTGAACCAAACCGGCCAACACTATACAAGCAAATTACTCTTAGCAACGCGTACTGTCTTTAACTAAGCAACTATCAATACTACATATATAGAAACATACCTGAATTCTAGGCTTCAGAGTCTTGGAATACGGGCTAGGTATCTCAAACACATCTGATTCCTCTGACAAGAAAGCCTGTATTAACGTATTTCTGCTCTGACAGACTAAACTTTTGCCTAGAACTCACTATAACAGAACTCACTAACTCCCCGTGTTAACCGTTCCTTAAAGATTTCACGTGGACCACGGCCTCACGGACTATCGGCACAAAACAAACCGTTAACAAAAACCGTACCGTATTTATCCTACTGTGTGAGCACTATGTACGAGCATAGAGCTTCATCACAATTCCCCCTTCCTCGGGAAAAAAGAAACGACCGAGTTTCTTTTTAAGACTACTTGACGTACTACATTATCCTAACAGGAAGGGATTAACTGTCTAGAACACGCCACCAGGGCCACCATGGAAAACGCGGATCGGCAGCCTCGTCCGTCCGTCCGGTTCCCTCTAGCGTGACCTGCGGGCAGAACTCGAACTCGTCCCCCACAAGTGAATAGAACAGCTCGGTTGCCCCAGCCACGAAACAAGCTAGTGCAGGCCTCGGAGACCCATCATGGTATTTCTTCAGCATGTTAGCGTGGTAGATCTTCTCCTTTCCCCGCACAGAAATGAGATAGTCATGACCATACTCGCGAACAACTTGGTACGGCCCCTGCCATTGAGGCACGAGCGCCTGCGTGGTTGCGGGCGAGAAGAGCAAGACTTGCTCTCCTGGAGTAAACCGCCTCATCTTGGAGCCCTGGTCCCGGTAGTGCTTCTGCACCTTTCGGGCCGCATCCACATTGTTGTGGGCTATCTCGCAAGATTCCCTGACAATGTTTTTCAGGTCCAGCAGATGCTGAAAGATGGGTTTGCTCTCCCCCGCGTCCTTATCCCCAGACCACGCGTCCGCAAGTAAGTCGATCGGCCCTCGTGCTCGTCGACCAAAGAGCAACTCAAATGGGGAAAACCCCGTGCTCTCGTTCGGAAGCTCCCGATAAGCGAACAGTAGCGCCGGGAGGTAACGATGCCAGGACCGTGGCCGTGTTTGAACGACCTTCTTTAGCGACTGTTTCAGCGTGCCGTGAAATCGCTCGACCATCCCATTAGATTGGCCCCCACCCGGGTCTGCCCTGGGGGACTTGGGTGGGGTTAGGTACTTTTTAGTTCCCAGGGTCACCCTGGTCAGCCCCACAGGGTGAGTTTTTCTCTCTATTCTGGGGCATGTGTTTCTGTCTACCCTTGGTCCATTCACCTGTATTTGCCTTTTTAAAACTCTCCCTACTGTCTGCACTGCCTGTAGCTCTTGATATTGGATGTGTGTTGCTAAATGGTCTTAGCTTTATTTAGGCCCCATGTGTTAGGTTTATTTAACGTATTTGACCGGCTGGCGACATACATTCAATGTTCTGTGCAGTGCAGGCACGTCCTGAGAAAGCCTTGTTGCTGTCGGGACGTTAAGCAATGTACAATCAATCAATCAACCATTAGATTGGGCGTGGTATGGTGAGGTCAAAACTCGTTTGATCCCCAGCATATGGTGGAACTCGCCCATCATATCGGACGTGAACTGGGTGCCCCTGTCACTCAGAACCGACTTCGGGAAGCCCATTCGAGCAAAGATTGAAAACATGGCTTCCGCCACCGACACTGTATCAATCTTCTGCAGTGGGATAGCCTCCGGGTACCGTGTTGCCACATCGATCAGAGTAAAGATGTAGCGATGGTTACCCTCCGATGGGGGCGACAACGGCCCCACAATCGAAAGGCACCTCAATGCGCGGCATCAACTGAAGTGGCACATTGGGAACCCGGCCCTTCGGGGTTGTCCTCTGACAAATGTCGCAGGAGCGACAATATCGTGCGACGTCAGTCGACACTCCTGGCCACGAAAATCGGAGACTAACCCGCCCCAGCGTTCGCTTAACGCCAAAGTGACCCGCCAACAACCCGTCATGGGCCGCCAACAACACTGTGTCATGCAGCGTAGAAGGCACCGCGACCTGCACGGCTGTCGGAACCGTGCTCGGCGCGCCCTCCCTCCAAAAATGACGGTGTAACAAGCCGTTCGTAACCACAAATCGATAAGCGTTCACCCCACTTTCCCTGATTGTACCCCCGGCGGCTTTTCCGAACCAGTCCTTCAACGACTCATCTGCCCTCTCTAACTCGCCAAGCTCGGCAGGCGAGATTGCGTCAAAAGGCGAACTAGCCACACATGGCAGTGCCGCCTTTTCCTCGCCCTCACGCCTGACATGAGCTCTCGTCGCGACGGATGCGACCGCCTCGTGAGTGACATGAGTCCGCCGTATCGCTCCGAACATACCAACGACTGGCTCGACATCTATCATGTTACCGAGGACTAAATCGACTACGGGCTCGTCGATCACACAAGAAATCAGATCTCCTGAGAAAAACTCCGTGTCAACCTCTATCTTCGCCAAAGGAAAAACTTCTACCTTTCCTCCGAACGAAATTACCCTCTGCATCTCCCCTGTGTACTGATCCTCCCTAACTAGGCTGCGTCTGACCCCCGCGGTCGTGGCACCCGAGTCGCGCAGAACAGAAACGAGGATACCGTTTACCACCCCCTTCACTACCGGCAAGTAACCTCCGCCATCAGCTGAGCACACAATGCCCAGCTGAGGCTCCTCCACGACAGGCACTGCAACACTGGCCATGTGAGTGAGCTGCGCCGCCCCATTCCCCCGACCAGTGACGCCCGGACACTGATGAGCAAGATGGCCGTGCTCCTGATACCTGCACGCCTGCACCGTTGTACGGACAGTTCTGTCTGAAATGCCCGTACCCACGACAAGAAAAACACTGGGTGTCCGAACTCGCAATACGACCACGACCATACCCACGCAAAGATGTCCCTCCACGTGTGTACGGATCGCGACTGGCATTGCTGTTACCTCGATCACCGCATCGGAAACGCAAAGTACCTCTTCCGTTAACCAGCTGGGCTCCATGTAAAGTATTGATGCCCCGGTAACCCCCAGTCGTGTTAGCAGCGACCAACCCGACTGGCGGAGTCTCGGCCCTACGCGCGAGGTTTTTCGTCGGATGCGCCATCCGAAAAGCCTCCGCGTTCTGTACTAACTCGTCCGTAGTCTTGAGGTTACGCTCCCTCAAGAATACCGCTAGATCCTTGGAAACGCTACCAAAGAACTGTTCAGCCAACATGAGATCGAACAATGCTTCGTACGTGTGGTCGATCTTTGACAGTTCGACCCAACGTACGAGCAAATGGGACAATCGTTTGCCAAACGACACAAACGATTCCCCTGTCTCTGGCCGACAAGCTCTCAAGTGTTCTCTAAAACCCTCCGCATTACACTGGAACTGCTGTAAGAGACACTCCTTCAAAGTCTCGTAATCTATGTTCCCCGAAACGTTCAAGCTATGGTAAAGACTCAAGGCCTGACCTTCTAGCACAGACGAAAGTAAAACGGGCCAGTTGGCAGAAGGCCAACTCAATGCCTGCGCGTGAGCCTCAAAACGACACAAGCGTCAATAGAGTCCACAGACTCCTTAATGGCAGTCTAGGAAAATTACGTATTCCTCGGCCTACCGAATCACTATCTGAAGCTGTCCTAGACCCCGCATCTCGAGCTAACTGTAGTTGTACCTCCCTATCTTTCTCTTCTTTCTCTCTCTGGTATTCTAATTCTCTTTCTCTTAACCCCCCACCCGGGTCTGCCCTGGGGGACTTGGGTGGGGTTAGGTATTTTTTAGTTCCCAGGGTCACCCTGGTCAGCCCCACAGGGTGGGTTTTTCTCTCTATTCTGGGGCATGTGTTTCTGTCTACCCTTTGTCCATTCACCTGTATTTGCCTTTTTAAAACTCTCCCTACTGTCTGCACTGCCTGTAGCTCTTGATATTGGATGTGTGTTGCTAAATGGTCTTAGCTTTATTTAGGCCCCATGTGTTAGGTTTATGTAATGTATTTGACCGGCTGGTGACATACATTCAATGTTCTGTTTATTTTTTTTCACAAGCAGTGCAGGCACGTCCTGAGAAAGCCTTGTTGCTGTCGGGACGTTAAGCAATGTACAATCAATCAATCAATCAATCTTTCTCTTAACGCATGTTCCCTTTCGTCCTTCTCTCTCTGAAACGCTAGAGACTTCTCGTCTTTCTCTCTCTGAAACGCTAATTCTTCTTTCTTAAGAGCTCTTTCCTTCTCTTCTCTCTCTCTCAGACTCTGTACTTCTAACTCTTTCTCACCCCACCCGGGTCTGCCCTGGGGGACTTGGGTGGGGTTAGGTATTTTTTAGTTCCCAGGGTCACCCTGGTCAGCCCCACAGGGTGGGTTTTTCTCTCTATTCTGGGGCATGTGTTTCTGTCTACCCTTTGTCCATTCACCTGTATTTGCCTTTTTAAAACTCTCCCTACTGTCTGCACTGCCTGTAGCTCTTGATATTGGATGTGTGTTGCTAAATGGTCTTAGCTTTATTTAGGCCCCATGTGTTAGGTTTATTTAATGTATTTGACCGGCTGGTGACATACATTCAATGTTCTGTTTATTTTTTTTCACAAGCAGTGCAGGCACGTCCTGAGAAAGCCTTGTTGCTGTCGGGACGTTAAGCAATGTACAATCAATCAATCAATCTAACTCTTTCTCCTTTAAGGCTTTCTGAACTTCTAGCTCCTCTTTCTTAAGCACTCTTTCTCTCTCTCTTCTCTCTCTCTCTCTGAGCTTCTAACTCCTTTAAGGCTTTCTTAACTTCTCTTTCTCTCGCCCTATCCTCCCTATCTTTACATTTCTCGACATAAAAAGTTTCTCGTCCCTAAGACCTAGTCTTTCACCTTGCTTAATATAAGCCTCTACCGGGTCTGACTCCCATTACTTACTGCGACAATTTCCCACACTTGAAAACGTAAAAATACAAATCAACAGCAAAAATAACAACAACCTACGCAGAAGAACAGTGACCTACTCTGACGTCCAGATGGAATGAAAAATAAGAAAGATAGAAAGAAGAGCAAGGAAAAAAGAATACTACCTATACAAAGGAAGAAAAGTACTAACTCCTCGTAAGATCCAGAAAACTACAGAAACAACGGATCTTACCCCCTAGAATCGGAGAGGGGAATCTAACACATCAACATGCACATAGCAACAAAACCCTACTCTAAAATATGTACCGCTAAAACAGGGTCACTACTGTAATGCACGCAGACTTGCCCACAGCCGTACGCACAGACTCTCGCACAACAGACGCATACACCACCACTGACTCAGACGGGTGCATTCATGCGGTAAAACTCAACACACGGGCTCCCTTTCTAAAGTAACTTTTATACACTAAACGGTTCAAAAAGATTATCAAACTATCTCTCTCTTGGCTTGACTTCGCGAACGAAGATTTTATAGGAGTTTACCACGACGTCTGCAGGCTTGTTCGTGGCTGAGGAGGCCAATCCGAGACAGGCAGGTTCGACCGCAGTGGCTGCAGGGGAAGGTATGTCCAGGGTTCTGAGCTGCGGCATCTCTGTTTTTTCTCCTGAGCCGCTTGTCCTTAAGGCTAGCTCTGCGAGAGTCCTCAAAGGAGACAGCTGCCTTGTAAATGGTGGAGCGCCAGGTATCACGGTCTGCAGCAAGCGAAGACCACTGGTGGTGGTCGATTTGGCAGGCACTAAGTGACTTCTTGAGACAGTCTTTGTATCTCTTCTTTGGTGCCCCTCTGTCACGGTGTCCAGTAGCAAGCTCACCGAACAGTGTGATCTTTGGTAGGCGATGATCCTCCATCCTGGAGACATGCCCCGCCCAGCGGAGCTGTGTCCGCAGCAGCAACGCCTCGATGCTCACAGTTTCAGCCTGTTCAAGGACCTCGACGTTGGTGACAAACTATATACACTTCTCTACTAACATCCGAACATCACACACACACAATTTACAATATCTCGCCAGGCTAGGTGTTAGTTCTCAGTCTCCAACCTGTTTGATGTTATTGCCTGGTTACGTTGGTCCTTCTCACGTCTAGGCGTGCAAGTCCTTTGTATGCTCTTTCCTGTTGTCCTGTCTGTAACACAGACGTCCTTGTACTCGCACCGTAGCGCAGTTCTCACTGTGATCCGGGTATCTTGGTCCCGACCAGACTCAATCTGAAGAGCTGGAGGGATGACCTCACGTTAGGTCCCACCTGTGACTGACGTCTCGGCGTCCGTCGTTCCACTCTTTACAAGCACTCTGAATACGACAACAAAAGTCCCAACGTAACACTTGCTAAACACACAACATATTGGATCAATGAGAAACGTCGCGTAACCTGGCTGATACAAATAACTCACACATTCATTCACACACACGTGCTTCATAAACTGTCTACTTCCGTAACACCCCCCATATCTCTGTCACTATCTTGAAACAGACTATAGCCTAACACTCTTGCTATACACTACTCTATACACTGGAAAAGACTAAGCTTAACCATCCACGTACTACCTTCATAGCGACTTAAGCATACACACCTTACATTCCTTTAGTCACCCATCTCGGTAAATAACTGTATTCCAAAAACACCGGTTACTTCACTGAATTCTAAACCAACATAACTGAACCAAACCGGCCAACACTATACAAGCAAATTACTCTTAGCAACGCATACTGTCTTTAACTAAGCAACTATCAATACTACATTTATAGAAACATACCTGAATTCTAGGCTTCGGAGTCTTGGAATACGGGCTAGGTATCTCAAACACATCTGATTCCTCTGACAAGAAAGCCCATATTAACGTATTTCTGCTCTGACAGACTAAACTTTTGCCTAGAACTCACTATAACAGAACTCACTAACTCCCCGTGTTAACCGTTCCTTAAAGATTTCACGTGGGTCACGGACTATCGGCACAAAACAAACCGTTAACAAAAACCGTACCGTATTCATCCTACTGTGTGAGCACTATGTACGAGCATAGAGCTTCATCACAGTGGAGTTCGTCCGCTGGGTCTCCAGCGTGGATGTAGTCCCGGCGCAAGTTTGGTTACAACTGCTGGGCCTCTTGAATGCAGCCGCGGACCTGTTACCCCTGGGGCAGCTCTACTCACGCCCTCTTCAACTCCACCTCCTTGCTCATTGGCGCCCGTCCTTCCGCGACCTTGCGGCCCCAATTCCTGTCCTCCCGCTTGTCCAAGCCCACCTCCAGCGGTGGGCAGACACCTGCTGGCTTTGTTCGGGGGTCCCCCTCTCCTCCCCCCTGCCTCGACTTTTCCTCTGCACCAACGCCAGCGCTCCGGCTGGGGCGCACACCTCCTGCCAGATTTCTCCGCCGCCTTGGGCCTGTGGCCCCCGGAGTCCTCGGACAGACACATCAACTGGTTGGAGTTGAAGGCAGTTTGGTTGGCCCTCGACCATTGGCAGTCTCGGCTTCGCCGTCAAGAAGTCCTCATCATGTCCGACAATGCCACGGTTGTCGTGTACATCCAGAAGCAGGGGGGCACCTGCTCTCCGACCCTCTGCATGCTCCTTTATCAGCTGCTTCTGTGGTGCAGGGACCGCGACATCTCACTTTGGGCTCGCCACATTCCGGGCCATCTGAACGTCCTCGCCGACTCCCTCTCGCGGAAGGGCCAGCTCCTACATACCGAGTGGTCGCTGAGTGCGGAGATCTTCCGCATGATTTGCGAGCGCTGGGAGACCCCGATGATCGACCTGTTCGCGACTCGTTGGAACAGGCAGCTCCCTATCTTCGTCTCCCCCTTCCCGGACCCTCTAGTGTGGGCGGTAGATGCCCTCTCCATGGATTGGGAGGGCCTGATCGCCTATGTGTACCCTCCGTCCGTTCTGGTGGCCAGAGTTCTACAGAAACTCCGGGGGTGCAATGCGATCCTTCTCCTGGTCGCCCCTTTCAGCTGGAACAGGAGTTGGACCACCGATCTCCTCAGCCTCGCCATGGATCCCCCGCTCCCCTTGCCCACCCCCCGCACAATGCTGAAGCAGCACCAGCAGCCACTCTTTTACCCGTGCCCGGAGCGGCCCCTCTTACATGCCTGGCGGTTGTGCGGCAAGCCCTCTCCTCCAGAGGTTTCTCGCGTGCAGTGGTGGAGGCTATCACTTCAGCCGGCAGATCTTCCACCCTCCCAGTGTATGAAACGAAGTGGCGAGTCTTCTGGGATTGGTGCGAGACGGAGCGACTTCCCCCCACAGCGCTGACATCGCCCCAGCTTGCAGATTTCTTCCTGTGGCTGTTTCGAGAGAAGAATTTGGCCCCCATCACCATTCGAGGATACCTCTCCATGATCGCGGACACTTACCGCCATATATTTGGGCCTCCCAGACCCTGGGGCCTGCTCGGACCTTTCGGACCTTGTGCGGAATTTCGAGCTGCAGCGACCAGTTCCACACTCTCTGATTCCTCGCTGGGACCTCGCCTGGGTCCTTACCTGGCTAAATTCTAGCAAATTTGAGCCACTGCCCTTAGCTAGCATGGCGAATCTCACCCAGAAGACATGCTTCCTACTAGCGCTTGCTACGGCGTCCAGAGTTAGTGAATTACACGCGCTCTCTATGGACCCGACCTGTCTTCAGCTCAGGCTCCTAACGAATCCCTCCTTTAGACCCGACTCAGGACTCCTGCTGTCAGGACCCTGTCCGGGCGCTATGAGTCTACCTGCGCAGGACAAAACCTATCCGGCGTGGCCGGACCTGCCTCTTCCTGCCGTTTTCCCCTGGCAGGCACGACATTTTGGCGCAGATGATCTCCTCGTGGCTGCGTTGTGTCATCCGTTCTGCCTACAAGGAGCTCTCTCTGGCGGGTGCTAAGACGCTGCGTATTCGTGCACACGAGGTCCGTGCTGTCTCCACAAGTGTTGCGTTTGATCGGAACTGTGCCGTGAGAGACATTGTGGCGGCTGTTGGGTGGCGGGCCAATTCCACCTTTGCCCGCTTCTACCTCCGTGACCTTACAAGCCAGCGGAAAAATCTGGCCATGGTAGGGGACATCGCTGTGGCGCAACACTCCCTCCCGGCGCCTCCGGCACCTTAAGGTACGCTTCGCCGAAATCGTCGGGAGGTTGCTCCTGTTCGCAACCGTTAAGCACGAGCGATGATGTGACCTAGCGGGCGGCACCCTCCTTTTCGCTATTCTTCCATACAGTAATGCCATCGGTAATATATTTTGAGGAAACAAATGTATTTTTCTCTAAAATGTATTTTTTCGAAAAATACTTATCGATGGCATTACTCAAATGGCCCTCCCGCCAGCCCCGCTTGCCGCCGGAGTGCTTTAGCGTTCAACTGGCGTGACACCGGCACATGTGCCCGGATGAGGAGGGAAGGGAGGCTACTCGGGGCCCTGGTAACGGCTCCAGGAATCGCCTCCCTGGTTGTGTATGTCACGGCAGTTTACCCTTCTCTAAATTGCTCTCTTTAGTTGGGCTGTGACCCGGCCATAACCCACTTCACCGATAAGTGCATGGGGGTGATGCTAAACTCTGCTGAGCTGCGGGTGGGAAGCGTAGCGCTCTTTGTTCCTTGTTGAAGGCTTCAGGCACGTGATCAGTTTAAGGCACGTGATCAGTTTAGTCTGTTTATAACTTATTATTACCGTGGCTAAAAACTTACAATCGTAAATATCATTATGTAATACTATGCTTGAAAATGTCCTCATCAAGCTCATGTAAGTTTCTTTTAAAATCCTCTTCGAATTCTGTGGTTATTACGTGATTAAAATATGTGTAGTTCGAGGAACTTTCCTTCCGCGGTAGACAGTTCTGGTATGTAAAACTGGTTTTCAGTGCCAGATGTATCACTATGTGTGCGTGCCCTTATCTGATGCATATAATATGTAAAGTATAGCTTTTTAAAGCCATCTAGAATGAACATTCCTTTCCAAGACATTTTGAGTCCGTGAATTCTTTGTGTAGGCTTTGTGGTAGAAGGTCTAGGCGAGCAGTCAAATAATAATATAATAATAATGAGTACTTGTATAGCGCCTAACCTCAGATTAGAGCTCTAGGCGCTTAACAAAAAACTAATGTACAAAATAACTAATTACAAAAACGCAATTTACAAAAAGTACAAAAAACAAAATACAACGCATACTGTAAACAAGCTATAAAGTCACCATTCAAAAGTGCTACGCTTATGGACTCATACTGGCATTCACACACACACTCACACACACACTACTTTTAACATAGATAGAGATGACATTAACATGACAGGTGTGTGACAAAGTCATTTGTAGCTGACAGAAAAAATATGGGTCTTTAGGCTCGCTTGAATGCCTCTCTCGAATCCACGTATCTCAATTCGCGTGGGAGGTCATTCCAAACAACTGGGCTTTGGTATCTGAATGACCTCTCACCAAACGACTTTGTTTTGACAAGAGGGATACGTAAAACTCGAGAGTCGGCAGCAGAGCGCAAATTCTGTCTTGAGGGCATATACAGCTGGAGAAGAGAGGCAAGGTAGTATGGGCAGGAACAGGTAATACAACTGTGAGTCATGCATGAAATTTTGTACTGTATCCTAGCTGTTACAGGTAACCAGTGAAGAGCAGACAGATGGGGTGTGATATGATCTGATCTAGGGACTCTAAGAATCAACCTAGCAGCTGAGTTTTGAATTTTCTGGAGTTTGCCAATCAGACACTGGGAACAGCCAGCCAAAAGATAGACAAAACAAAAGCGCAGACAAGTACTTTCGTTGCTTCAGGTGTCAGATAGTGGCGGACTGAAGCAATACGTCAAAGACAAAAACAATACGTCAAAGACAAAAACAAACCTGTGTTTTTGTGCACTAAATACACCAGTGACATATTTAAATGTTACATTGATGTGCTTAACGACCAGGAAGGGAATTTGTTTCATGTGTCATACAAAGCTTGTCAAATTAAGAAAACAAGTGGAACGCACAAGCTCTACAGACATTCACAAAACGTGTGATCTTTGGGTAGCCTTTGATGAAACTCTTTCTGTTGATGACTGTCAAACATGTAGTCGTTTCAAGCAGCAGTCAAAAGGTGGCCGACAGTATCCAGCCAAAAACAGAGTAGCTGCACCCCCCAAAAAAAGATTTTGATAATGTAGGGGATTCTTTTTCTGATCTCTCTTTCTGTCTGTCTTCATCCCCCACCCGGGTCTGCCCTGGGGGACTTGGGTGGGGTTAGGTACTTTTTAGTTCCCAGGGTCACCCTGGTCAGCCCCACAGGGTGAGTTTTTCTCTCTATTCTGGGGCATGTGTTTCTGTCTACCCTTGGTCCATTCACCTGTATTTGCCTTTTTAAAACTCTCCCTACTGTCTGCACTGCCTGTAGCTCTTGATATTGGATGTGTGTTGCTAAATGGTCTTAGCTTTATTTAGGCCCCATGTGTTAGGTTTATTTAATGTATTTGACCGGCTGGCGACATACATTCAATGTTCTGTTTATTTTTTTTTTTCACAAGCAGTGCAGGCACGTCCTGAGAAAGCCTTGTTGCTGTCGGGACGTTAAGCAATGTACAATCAATCAATCTGTCTGTCTTCATCATGTTCGGCATCAACATCAACACCAGCAAAAGTCAGGAAGTGTGTAGATTCTTTACAACCTTCCACTGATATTTCATGTTTACCGTCAACATCAACACGAACACCCTTTGAAGTGCAGGAGGCATCACATTGACTGAGTCGGTGAAATTTGCATACTTCATGTCGGCGTGTTTTGAATGGATTACCCTTTTCACTTGGCCCACCAAACCGGCTTTAGCAGGACTCAGGTATGTGGATTTGAAGATTTTAGCATGGGATATGCCAGTTAAGACATCTATTGAGAGCACTGACTTTGTCTGAACTTTCCAGCAACTTTTGTTTTTGAACAGTGATGTGATAAAAAGTTTGATAAACTAACGGAAGGCTGCATCTGTAACGCACGCAGACTTTCCCCCAGTGACATGTACAGACTCTCGCACAACAGACGCATATACCGCCACTGACTCAGATGGGCGCATTCACGCGGTAAAACTCAACACACTAGCTTTCATTCTAACGTGAACTTTTATAAAAGATAAACAATGAAACACTATCTAAATTATGTGCAACACCCCTTCTCACTACAAGCACATCACAATCGCACACACACACAATATCAATGCCAGGCTAGGTAATTGTCTCTCACAATCCAACGTGTTTGGTGTTCTCACCTGGTTACGTTCTGTCCTTTCACGTCTAGGTGTGCAAGTCCTTCGTCACACGCTTCTGAGTCGTCCCGTTTCTCGTACCGTGGATGTCCTCTAACTCGCTATGTAGAGCAGTCCTTGCTGACCTGGATGTCTTGGCACTGGTCACTCACTCCCTGAGTGAAGAGATGAATGGATGAAGAGATGATCTCACAATAGGTCCCTCAGCGGTAGCCTCTGGTGACTGACGTCTCGGCATCACGTCACTCCGGTCCCGACAAGCACTCTGAACAAGAAAGTCCTAAATCATAACACTTGCTAAACACACACATATTGGATGACATGAGATACATTACGTAACCTGGCTGATACACATAACTCACATGTTCATTCACACACACACGTGCTTCATAACCCGAACTACTTTCGTAACATCCAGTAACTCTGTCACTATCTTGAAACAGACTATAGCCCAAAACTCGCCATACCTTCTTCCATACATAGAAATGACTATACTTAACCAACCACGTACTACCTTCATAACGACTTGGGCATACACACCTCGCATTCCTTAGTTATCCATCTTGGTAAATAAGCACTAGGCAAAACACCGGTTACCTCAATGAATTCCAAACCCACATAACTGAATTAAACCAGACAACGCTATACAACCGTATTACTCCTACTAACGCATACTAACTTTAACTCAGTAAGCATCAAATCAATAATACATATAGAAACATACCTGAATTCTAGGTTTCAGAGTCTTGGAATACGGCTAGTGTATCTGACATACATCCGTTCTTTCTGACAGTCTAGCCCGCACTGACGTTCCTACAGCTCTGTTCGCCTGAACTCTCACTAAAGCCCCCGTGTACGTTTCCATACGATTTCACGTGAGCCTCGTGCCTCACAGAATATCTGTCACAAAACAAACCGCTGACAAAACCGTACCGTACTAAACCCTCTGTGTGAACCCTATGCGTGAGCATATAGTTTCATCACAGCATCTAATCGGTCTCCTAGTGATACTTTGAGCCAGTGCATGACAAACACTCATGCAGCATGTTTGGTGTCCAAAGATAGTACAATTTCTCCTCTACAAGACGACCTATGTTCAAATAATCACTCACATCTGCAGGTGAATTAATTTCGGTTTACAGACAACATCTGTAATGTACAGCTTATTCGCCGATGTATGCAGCAGAGGCTAAGAGATAAGCGGGGTAAAGCACAGTAGTACTGTGAACACAGACATCATCTGTAATGTACAGCTTATTGGCCGATGTATGCAGCAGAGGCTGAGAGATAAGCGGGGTACAGCACAGTAGTACTGTAAACACAGACAACATCTGTAATGTACAGCTTATTGGCCGATGTATGCAGCAGAGGCTCAGTGATAAGCGGGGTACAGCACAGTAGTACTGTAAACACAGACAACATCTGTAATGTACAGCTTATTGGCCGATGTATGCAGCAGAGGCTAAGTGATAAGCGGGGTACAGCACAGTAGTACTGTAAACAAAGATGGCTCCTGCGCTATTCGTATCCCCAGCGAAAGTGAGACCGCATAGCTGGTGCCTTGTCAGTGATGGTATTTAGCGCGCTGATAGTAAGGGGAAGGAGGCTGCCTCGCTATCTCAGTGCTCACGCGAAGCTGATCTGTAGCTGTGCTGGCGCGCGCTGACGGGCAGCCAGCTGAAAACTAAAGAGCATAGAC
Source organism: Semisulcospira habei (assembly GCA_036245525.1). Classification (NCBI taxonomy): domain Eukaryota; kingdom Metazoa; phylum Mollusca; class Gastropoda; family Semisulcospiridae; genus Semisulcospira; species Semisulcospira habei. The sequence goes on along the minus strand of BTPG01000001.1, from coordinate 108,128,455 downwards.
TAAACTGCCGTGATGTATACACAATGATTTTTAGGCTGAAATCGTTAAGTGTATCTTCCATACAGTAATGCCATTGGTAAGTATTTTTCGAAAAAATACGTTTTAGAGTACATTTTTCTTGGCAGTGAAGAGGTTTACAAACCCCAAAAATGGAACTGGAAAAAAAGGAAATATCTGTCTAATTTAATTTCTGTATTTGCAGCATCCACCACACACTCTGGTTTGGGTCAAGCTGAAGAGGTACCTGTTCTGGCCAGCCAAGGTAAACTTCAAGCTCCATACAGTGCTCAGTAATTTACAGTCATCCGCATTTACAGTCACAGGGATGTCACTGGAGCTGGACACCTATAGGACAAATGTCCTGGAGGGTGGCAGAGGGATAGGACATTTGTCCTGAATTGGAACAAAACAATAGGACATTTCGCGCGTGACAAAACTGATAGTAAAACAGAAACCACATAAACACAGGCTGAGTGAGATATTTATTGACTGTTGACGAAAAGGACATAAACGTAAAAAGGCAAAGAAAAGTGAACAAGTTATTATGTCATTCAGATAATACTGTCATCACAGATTCGCATGAAAAACATATCAGGGCCTTGTAACAGAGGTAGCAAATTCTTCATGCTCAGGCTCACAACTCACAAACTAAACTGTCATTTTGGCACTTCAAGGAATTCACAGTGCAAGGAAATGTACTGACTAGAATAGCATTATAAAAATATTAGACCATGTACTGACTAAACGGAAATGTAATGATTAGTAAGCCTAAGGCTATAACAAAAGGAGATGAGCTTTCTGTAAGAAAATGTGTAAGAAAAAAAATCATTCCAGTTACTATTTTTTTTTTGTTTACTTGTTCATGTTGTCATTAACCCATTCGCTACCAGAAACCTGCTGTGGCCCATGCTTCCAGCATGTGCCACAGCAGGTTTCTGGTAGCAAATGGGTTAAAGATTTAAATTCTCACACTTTTGTGGCTAATAGACATGATGAACAAATGTAGAAAACTAATGCAGAAAATACTTTAAAAAGGCCTTGTCAATAGGCTACATTTGTTAGATTTATCTGAAACTTCACTACATGTAGTAGGCTGCTACACTGACTTGAAAATCAAAATGACACCCTCAGACTCAGTGGAACTGATATGAGCTGATCACTCAGCAGAAGTGGATGGTTTTTCTGAGTCCTGTTGAACAGTGGTACCCCTCCTAGCTGAAAATAGCTGAACTTTAGGGGCAGCCAATCAGAAGGCGATGTTTACGGAATCACACTCTACACGACCCTCGCTCGCGCAGTCTCGCTTTCGCTAAAAATAGCTGAACTTTAGGGTCAGCCAATCAGAGGGCGTTGCCGGGAATAACACACTACACGTCACTCGCTCGCGCAGTGTAAAGCCGACTACCGCAAAGCGCCAGCCTACTCGGAAAGAAATGTCGCTAGCGGTGTCCGCGATCAACGGAAAAACAATCGGACACATGTCCTCTTTTTGAAACAAACAATCGGACATTTGTCCTGCTGATCTTTCTGTTCATCGGACATTAGGCCAAGTCAATCAGACTATGTTCGGTGTCCGACGGCCAGTGACATCCCTGCAGTCAGCCTTGATCTGTATTGGACCCAAACTATCATCCAGCTGATAACAGTTCCTGTACTTGCATATCATCGACATTGAATTCCAAGACACCAGCAAGTCACAGATGAATAATGTAGCCATGCTGGTGCATATGAAACTGTAACTGTATTTGTGTTTTTCGTTTGTACACTTATGTATTCATTTATATGTTCATCATTAGCTCCACAGGTGATTTTCCCACATTTTGGAAGTGTTACTGAACGACTATGTACCAGTTGCAGGAAGTGGATTGACCATTATAATTCAAGGGTATTGCCAGATTAGCTTGGTGTCTGAAGGCGTCAAGCTAATCTAGCACTACCCTTCAATTATAGTGGTCAATCAGTCTTCTGCTGAATTCTAGTGGTCAATCAGTCTCCTGCTGTAGGGTGTTGGGTTAAATCGGTAACTTATTTTTTTTAAATTTATGTTGGTTTCAGGTATTGCAAGAAGCCAATGGTCAAATCGATGTCCAGTTCTTTGGAAAACATGACAGGTAAGTTTTGATGGCTGGAAGGATGGTTGAATGTGGATGGATGGTTGAATTGATGTATGGATCATCTGATGGATGGATGGACTAGTGATGAATTGATTGATTGTGGATGGATGGACCATGGGGGTATGGATCGATGATTGATTGATTGCTTAGTTGATTGATTGACAGGTCATGGGTGCCAAAATCTCAGGTGTTTCTGCTCTCCAAGGAAAGCCCGGTACCGGTTCGCAAGAACAACGAAGAATTTGGAAGGGCCATGACTGAGCTGAAGCAGCACATCAAGAATATCAGGTACTTTGCAGGCATCTGATTTGTCCGATTCATGATTTTAAAACGTTCTGCCATGAGGAAACATCTTTTGAATTGGCGCTGTTCCAAATAGTTGCAGTGTTTTCATAGGTGGTCCTGGACCATTGCCAACTTTATGATTTGTTTCTTCAAAATCCATACCGATGGCATTACTGTATGGAATATACCCTTTAGCTTACCGAATTCAGCCTCAAAGACGTTTGTGTGTACCCACACGACACGGGCTGTAACTCTAGGGAGTTGTAACCAAGCACGTGGATAGTCTCCCCTCCCTCCATCCGTGTGCGTGCGCCATGTGTTCCCGCCAGTCTTACCCTTAGCTCGCTGTGAGCACGTTGCTTCGGCTTCAGCCTCCAACTGTTGGCTTTGGATTATGAGGAATAACCCCCCCTCCCCCCCCCCCCCCCCCCCCCCTCTTCGAGGCTTATTCTACTAGTGGTTTACAAAGGATGACAAAGTGAGGCCTCGGGTTATGCCTATGCGGCCCGCAGAGAGATTATGACGGCATCAGCACAACTCGAGGAATTTTCGTTTCATATACAACCGGTCTTTGAGCCTTCGATTTAGTAGTGGGTTAGTGCACGGGGCTGTTCATTAGTGGCCCCATGCGGTTGCACTCATGTTTGGGCTTTGAGTTACGGTGCGCAGTTACGCACTTGTCGGACTTGCTTTAGTGAGTCTGTGTGTCATGACGCATTAAAACTCAAAATCATGTACTGAAAATGTAACTAAGGGGCAATCAGATGCACTAAAATTCAGTGCCTCTGCGTCCGAGACGCATCATCCTTGCGCCTCCGTGCGTAACCTAACAGAGGTAGGTGACAGTCATTCTATTTTTAGTGATGAGTTGGTTCTTTTAGCCGCTCGCTTGGTTGTGGCTGCGTTCAAAATCACCCCGAGTCTGGGGTACGTGCGAGTGTATCTGGACGGGCGAACTGTGGTGTCAGCATGACATTACAAAGTGCGCGCTACATGTTGAACCCGTTATTTGCTGTGACATCACCATTCATACTATTATGGGATACCACATCGTGCGTTCACTTCAATCTTGAACGAGTTGTAAATGGCGGAGGAAAGCAAAGGAAGCTAAATGCTTCGGCTTCTTCAATCCGGCAGCGTCTGATCGTCATAGTGATAGTCGCAGAACCCTATCCCGCTTGCAGGTCATCAGAGTTCGAGGGCTGAGATGTTGGCCTGCGCTGTCTCGCATTGTCCCCAGGTATCGGCGACCAAGACTTTCATGACCCCTTCAGATGGGACGTCAGGGACCACTCAGAAACGTTGTTGCCAGGAGACCCATGGATCCTCGATAAGATTACTTACGGACTGCAGATCTTGTTCCGGACACCCCCCCCACCCCCCCCCCACCCCCCCCCCCTCTGCTAAGGCGGTCCCCACCTTGGAACGCTTCCCTGCGGATCCTTGCAAGGCGTCGGCTCGGCAGGGAGAGATAGCCGTCCTCCTACAGTAGGCCACCACACAGGTAGTAGCCCGCCACAACTCCCCGGCCTTCTACAGTCGGCTCTTTGTTGTACCAAAGCCAGACGGCAGCCAACGGCCATACCACGTAGAATACACCGGTTCTCGTCTGATCACCGAAGTTAAGCTACGTCGGGCTCAGTTAGTACTTGGATGCATGATCACCTGGGAACACCAAATGCTCTTGAAAGAAAAGTGGCGCCCGGTGATAGACCTCTCAGCGTGGAACAAGTTTATTGTCGCTCACCACTACCGCATGGAGACGGCAAGAGACTTGCGGGTCTTGGTGCAGCCGATGGACTACACCATAAGCCTTGATTTAGCGGACGCGTAACTTCATGTCCCTATTCACCCGACTTCCCGTCATTGCCTGCGCTTCGCCTTCTGAGGAGTGGTCTACCAGTTTCGTGCCCTTACCTTCGGCCTCAACCTCAGCCCTTGGGTCTTTACGAGGATTATGGACGCGGCGGTCGCCAGAGCCAGGCAGGCCTCCTCCAGCCCAACTTCCAACTTTCTTGACGACCTGCTCCTCCGGAATCAGGAAGTGGCTCTCCTGGAGGCAGACAGGGATGTGCTTCTCGGGCTCCTGCACGGACTCGTGTGTGTGGTCAACAACGGGAAGTCGGATCTCTCCGTCGCGCAGATTTGTTCACCTAGGGATGTAGTTCTTGACCGACCTCAACATGGTACAGCCACCTCAAGCGCGGATCCTAAGTTGACGACCCTCGCTCATCAGGTGACACTAGCAGACGCGGTCCCAGCCAGGACTAGGCTTCAGCTCTTAGGCCTGATCAGCGCGGCCACGGACCTGTTAGCCCTCGGCAGGCTCTACTCTTGACCCCTCCAGCTACTTCTGCTGCTTCTCTGGCAGCCATCCTCTGGTGACCTCGCGGCCAGTGTCCTGGTCCCGCTGCTGATTCGACCACACCTGCACAGGTGGATGGACCAGGCGTGGTTGGCGACGGAAGTGCCCCTCTTCACCCCCCGCCTCAACTGTCGCTCTTCGCAGACGCAAGCCTTGTTGGCTGGGGAGCGCACTTACTGCTGAGATTCAGCGCCGTCATGGGTTGGTGGCCGGTGGAACTCCAAGGCAAACATATCAACTGGCTTGAGCTCAAGGCGTCTGGTTAGCACTCATCAGCTGGAAATCCTGGCTCCGCGGCCAGGAGGTCTTGATCCTGTCTGACAATGCGATGATGCTAGCCTACATCCAGAAGCAGGGTGGCACGGGGTCTCCATCCCTCTTGCATGCTGCTTTACGAGATCCTCCTGTGGTGCAGGGATCGGGGGATCTCTCTCCGAGCGCGACATCCCGGGCCACCTGAATGTTATTGCGGACTCCCTCTCTCGGCAAGGGCAGCTGCTGCACACCGAATGGTCACTCCGGCCGGACATCTTCCAGATGATCTGTGTGCACTGGGAGACACCCATGCTGGATCTCTTTGCCACCAGGTGGAACCTTCAGCTCCCACTGTTTGTCTCGCCCTTCCCGGACCCGCTTGCCTGGGCAGTGGATGCCCTGTCCATTCCTTTGGATGGCCTCATAGCCTACCCCTGTCCGCCATCAATTCTGGTGCCCAAGGTCCGTCTGAAGCTCCGGGGATACAACGTGGTGTCCTCGTCGCCCCGTTCAGTTGGAACAGGAGTTGGACGACAGATCTCTTGAGCCTGGCCATGGACCCCCCCGCCCCCCACTCCAACTCTCCATGCCGTGCATGATGCTGAAGCAGCCCCGGCAGAATCTCTTCCACCCTTGCCCAGAGAGACTGCTTCTTCACGCCTGGAGGATGTGCAGCAGGCCCTCTCAGCACGAGGTTTCTCGGGTGTTGCAGTGGAGGCGATCGCTGCAGACCACAGACTGTCCACCCGCCAGGTTATGAAGGCAAGTGGAGAGTCCTACAGTCCTGGTGCGAGTTGCAGCGCTTGTCCACCACGGCTCTGACTACGCCGCAGCTGGCTGAGTTCTTCTTGTGGCTGTTCAGAGAGCAGAACTTGGCCCCGATCACCATCAGAAGCTACCACGTATAGACACCTGGGGCTGCCAGAAACGGGGGCTTGCAAGGACCTCTCGGATTTGATGGCCCACTTCGACCTCCAGCGCCTAGTCACCCGCCCCCTCCTTCCATGTTGGGACCTCGCTTGGATGTTAACTTGGCTGAACTCCAGTCGGTTCGAGCCTCTTCCCTTGGCCCGGTCGCAGACGTAACCAGGAAGACCTGCTTCCTTCTGGCCCTCGCTACAGCGGCCAGAGTGAGTGAGCTACATGCCCTGTCAGTGGAACCTACGTGCTTACAGTTCCAGACAGGTAGGGCAGTAGTCCTCCTGCCCAACCCGCCTTCCTGGCCAAAAATAGACTCCCCTTGGCCGCGCCCCACGTGTTGAGTCTATGCCCGCTCACAGCGTTTGATAGCTCCCAAATGTCCCGGCTGCATGACTCGGTTTGTGTATTGCAGGTGTATCTCGAGAGAGTGAAGCACATCTGGAGAGGTCGCTCTCGCCTCTTCCTGCCCATGGCTCCGGGGCTGGTCGACATCTCCGCCCAGACAATATTCCTGGCTGCGATGGGTCATTCGCTCCGCATACAAAGAGATCTCTCCAGAAAGGGCTAAGAGATTGCGGAATCCGGCACATGAAATCAGAGCGGTCGCGTTCGACCGCAACTGCGCAGCCAGGGACATCATAGCAGCCGTCGGGTGGCGAGCTGTTACACACCGGCCATACACAAGAGTTGTGTGAACAAAGACACCACCAGACATTTGTGTTTCCAGAAACGTTTTTTATTTCGGGTACAACATTCTTCCAATAAGTTGGGCAGGACCAACCTACGGAATAGTGAAGTAATAATCGAAGCTTTCAGTCCCTTTCTTTTGAGTTCCCTGTTCTGAGCTCTTCTCTCATTCTCTAGCTCATCCCTCGCTAGCTTGCTTCATCCTAGCTTTCTTCTTTGCTAGCCAGCTTCTGTGATTTCCCCTGCGATGCGATTTTAAAAGGGACTGGGGCTTCCAACTTCCGTTGATTTCGCCCGGGGGAGGGGGGGCGGGGGGGGGGGGGGTGTCGCTGTCTGTCTGTCGCTCCGTCACGCTGTGGCTGGTGGTAGTGCCAGGGCCGGGTGGTTGGTGGTGGAGGAGGCGGGTGGTGTGGCCGGTGAACCGTTGCTGCTTAGTTCCAGGCTGGGGGGTGTTGATATGCCAGCTACTCAAAAAAGTCTTGTATGGGTGGTGGCGGTGGTGGTGGTGGCCGGAGGTACCGTCGCTGGCAGTGGGGGGATCTGGGGAGTTGTGTTGGCGGTGGTGGTGGCCAGTGGAGCCTGGGTTTTGGAGTCTGGCGTGGGGTCGGGCGGTGTTGAGGTGGCAGTCGGAGGTGTGGAGGCGGCATGGGGAGTAGTGGTGGGCGTTTTTGTTGTCGGGAGTGCTTGGGTGGGTGGTGGCGTTGGTGGGTTGTAGTTTGTTGTCTCTTGGCCGGTGGTTGAGGGTTGTGATTCTTCTTCGCTTCATCAGGGGTCTGGGTGGTCGTGGTGGCGGTGTTGGTGGTGTCAGTCGGTGGGGCGTCTGCACTGGCCTTCTGTTGCCTTGGCCCCCACCCGGGTCTGCCCTGGGGGACTTGGGTGGGGTTAGGTATTTTTTAGTTCCCAGGGTCACCCTGGTCAGCCCCACAGGGTGGGTTTTTCTCTCTATTCTGGGGCATGTGTTTCTGTCTACCCGAGGTCCATTCATCTGTATTTGCCTTTTTAAAACTCTCCCTACTGTCTGCACTGCCTGTAGCTCTTGATATTGGATGTGTGTTGCTAAATGGTCTTAGCTTTATTTATGCCCCATGTTGTAGGTTTATTTAATGTATTTGACCGGCTGGCGACATACATTCAATTTTCTGTTTAGTTTTTTTTTTCACAAGCAGTGCAGGCACGTCCTGAGAAAGCCTTGTTGCTGTCGGGACGTTAAGCAATGTACAATCAATCAATCTGTTGCCTTGGTAGGTCAGTGTTGCATCCCCTCATACCATTTGTCCATTCACCTGAATTTGCCTTTTTAAAACTCTCCCTACTGTCTGCACTGCCTGTAGCTCTTGATATTGGATGTGTGTTGCTAAATGGTCTTAGCTTTATTTAGGCCCCATGTTGTAGGTTTATTTAACGTATTTGACCGGCTGGCGACATACATTCAATTTTCTGTTTAGTTTTTTTTCACAAGCAGTGCAGGCACGTCCTGAGAAAGCCTTGTTGCTGTCGGGACGTTAAGCAATGTACAATCAATCAATCAATCATGGGTTGCTGGTGGTGTCGTGAGGCGTTCTCGGTCGTTGGTCGCTGTGGTGGTTGCGGTTTCGGTATCTTTGTTTGCTGTGGTTACTGTCGCTTGGCAGTTGCTGTCTTGTTGTGTTTTGACTGCTTGGCTTCCGCTGTTCGTAGTTTTGGATGGGCAGAGATCGGCGAGTTCTCCAGTGTCTATTAGCCATCGTGTGGCGACGAGTGCTCGGTGGTACTCGTCCCCCCCGTTCACTGCATCGATGACTGGTATTGCTGACTGTAGCAACAGTACCAGGTCGATGACGTCCATTTTCTTGAGACGAATCTTCTTCTCTCTCTTGGTCCACGCCCGTTCCTTTAGTAGGTGTTCAGGGATGTAGACTGACCCTGGGGAGGGTGGGTAGACAGACTCTGTGGAATTCGTCGTGTCTTCTGAGTCTGGTGGCGGTAGGGTCTCTGGTAGGGGGCAGGCAGTCTCTTGTGCACTTGGCTGCTGGTAGAGCTCTTGTGCGGGGGGGGGGGGGGGGGGGGGGGGGGGGGGGGGGGGACTCTTTAGAGATATAGAGATAGAATAAGGGAGAATCCCAGGGCAGGTCACTAAGTGTAAGGTCACTAAGGGCAAGGTCACCAAGGTCATGGGTCAAGGTCACCAAGGTCATGGGTCAAGGTCGTCTAGGTCAAGGTCAGTGACACTGGGACCAAAAATCCCAGAATCCCAGGGCAGCCCTCCCCGTTTTATAGATTTATTATAACCAACTAGCCATTCAGACAAACCCACTCCACCAAATCCCACCAATACCTTTATTACCTAGCCATTTTAGTTCCATTCCAGAAATCATTCAAGCTACATTTCCGATCAGCTGCCAACCCGTGATTATTAAAGCAGATACCCCACCCCACCTAAATAATTAATGCTGACATTAACTTCTTTAAACAAAATTATTATATTACATTATAAAATGAATCAAGACGAATTACTCCTTCTAAGCGATATCTGTGCTGTAGAAAACAAAGACTTAGACTTTAAAAAACAAAGGCTTCTCTCTGTAGTTGTTTCTGGAAAATCAAAAGCTTTTCTCGGTAAACAATACATGACAGAAGACATAGAATCCCTCACCGCTGATGAGCTAATCAAACTTCATGCTAAATATGAAAATCACATTAGTTCACTAATGACACGTGATTCGAGTCGATCTCTTGTCTGCCTATATACAAAAGCTGTGAGTCACTTCCTACCTGTTGATAGTGACAGCCTTTCACATGATCTAGAAAGCAACCCCATAGTTTCAAGTTCAATCGGAAAATTAGCATGCCTTATGTTTTACAAGTTTGGTAATTACCTTGCACCTGTTGTAACCTTACTTGTTACTAGTAGTCATATAGATTTTTCAAAAATAAATTTTAAATTAGAAGAAAATGGACGAGACCCAGATGACTCCACAATTGAGTCCTGTCTTGACACAAGTTCAAACGGTGACTAAGGTTAAAAGCCCAGGTCGAATAGAGGCTGGGAAAAGATTAGCTGAATATAACAGACAAAAGAAATTACAGCTTCAGGCACAAAAGGCTGACACACCATCAACAGTACCAGTGTCACTACCGTCAGGACCAACACACCCCCAACAAAGTGAGAGACAAACAACTGAGTCTAAACCAAAAATATCAAATTATATAGTTGCTGGATGTGTTGTCGGATTTGGTTACGTAGGTTACCAATTATACAAAAAATACAAATCACAGACTCAGTGTCCAAAAAATCAAGCACTCCAAAAATAAAAGAAGTAGTCGCCACATTACCAGCAACACCCAAAGCCGTGGACCCATTTTACATGCAGTAAATAAATTTATTATTTTAATTTTTATGGTATAAGAAAATGAGCGACACAAAGAACTTAATGAACCTTATCTATCACTCTGCTGTACAGTGGAGTCCAGTTAACACGAACTCGCTTAACATGAATTTCCGGTTAACACGAACCGCTTTTGCATTCCCGGCTGACGGCCTTCTTATTATGTATTAAAATTTCACTGATAACACGAAATGCTTAACACAAAATTTCGCTTAACACGAAGCTGTTTTCAGTTCCCGACCAGAGCAATTTCACTATTATTCACCTGTTTAACACGAACACACATTCCAGTCTCAAACACCGAAAACCGATTCATGAAAGGGGCACTGCACGTGTCGCTCTCATGCTGTAGTACACACGACACATGAACAAACTCTAGCCTGTGATTGGCTGAATAGCCTTCAGTCGTTGTAATCCGTCTTCTCATTGGCTAGTGTTTCTGAACTGAATTCATACATCATTCGTGTACCAACACTCCCTCAATTCAGTTAACTACCGATCACGGCTACCCCCAAGGTAAAACAGAAGTCGACTACGCTTGAAGTGAAAAAACAAGATTAATGAGATCCACGATTGTCTCTCTACACGGGCTGTCAATAACGCAAGACCGACTTCGATCATGGCCCGTTTTTTAAATGACTTTGACTGTGTTGCTTTTACCGATGCCAGATGCCCGTGTTGCTTTTACTTTACTATGGATTTTACCTGATGAATTTTACATTAACTACGTGAGCTGTACACATATCCTTGTGTTTTCCTAGCGAGCTGAACGTAATGTAAGCATAGTACAATAATGTGCACTTTTAACCTTGTACTCATTCATGCACGCATCTCTTACACACTTTTTCCTTGCCGGGAGGGCCGTGATCAATTTTGAGGCCATATATTGGTTAACACGAAATACGGTTAACACGAAGTGATTTTCCATGTCCCCAGAAATTCGTGTTAAGCGGACTCCACTGTAATAAGTGGACTATCAGTAGCGTATTCTATGCTGGGGAAAAGTCTTCTGAAAATGAAATCGGCAGACCTGAGTAAATTAGACTTCGAAGACAGTGCTAAGCTAGTAGCTGTTGTCACAGCATCGATTGCCACAAAAGACCTTCTCGTCAAGCAAGGAATTATTCCAGAAAATATTTCTACGTAAATAAAAAGTATGGCAACTATAGCTATTATGATTGGTGGGGCCGTTGTTAACGCACTTGCATTTAGTGGATCAAACTATCTCTTTTCAAAAATGGGAAGAGAGGAATCTGCAGAAGAAATGAAGCGTCACAATGAGGCGTCTGAAAAACTGGCACAAGCCCAACAAGATTATGAGAAGCAAAGAATAGAGAAACTTGATTTTATCAATGAAAAACTCAGACTTGAGGGTCACGCACAGCATACATTTTCAAATGTCGATGATGCGATCAAAGAATACTTTCTTGTTACTGGTGAAGACATGACCATCCCACAACCAAAACTTAGCGACTACTACCAACCAAGCCCAGAACAAAAAAATGGAGAAATAATATTTGTTTTAGTAGGAATGACATTTGTGTATTTTACAGGAGTTTTTATTGCTAGAAAAAAATGACAGACTTCGGAGCTAAACTATCAAAAATATATTACTCTCCTGTTGGTTACTGGAAAGGAAAAACCGCAATAGAAAAATTACATGCTGCTGTGGGTGGGGATGTCACACTCAACCAAATAAAACAGTGGCTACAAAAACAGGCTATTTGGCAAATATATCTTCCTGCTCCAAGAAAAATAAGACCTCATTTTGTAAACACTATCCCTAATGACACCCATCAAATGGATCTCCTGTTCCTACCACACGATACAATAAGAAAGAAACGATACAAGTATGCATTAACTGTTGTCGACATAGCTTCACGGTACAAGGAAGCTGAACCCATAACTGACAAGAATGCTAGTACAGTAGCCACTGCGTTATCACAGATATATAGTCGAGGCCATTTAAAATTTCCCAGGCTTGTTCAAGTCGATGATGGAAGTGAATTTAAAGGGGCTGTTAATCAATTATTTGCAAAGCATGGAGTGCTGGTTAGACGAGGCAATCAAGGTGTGCACAGATCACAGGCTATTGTAGAAAATTTCAATAAACAATTATCGGAGAGACTTTTCAGCTATCAGTATTCTAAGGAACTCATGCATGACACCCGGAACACTGAGTGGGTTAAGAGATTACCGTCTGTTATAAAAGCAATGTATAATGAAGGTCACCCTAAACCTGTTGATGCTATTAAATTGAAAACAATACCGTCAGGGTCAGAAATAAAAACAACACCTCCAGACACTAGCTTGTTTACAAAACAGGTAAGATATTTGTATCAACCCGGTGAAGCCGAGAATGATGTCAGACGTAGGGCAACTGATCCAATATGGTCTACGTCTGTTCATAATATGAAAAAAATAGTTCCTTCTGCTAATGCATTGATTTATTATCTGTATGAGCCTGCGCCTCAGAGGGCATTTGTTAGAGAAGAATTACAAATTATTCCCCCAGACACTGTTACGCATTTTTAACCATTTCATCAACTAATTCATCGATTAGTTCATCAGCTATTTCTTCAGATAACTTAAGTGCATAATGCCCAGGTGCATAAGCCTTTTCCTTAGTGTGAAACACGCGTTTTGTGTCCCCTATTGCTAGAGACTTTTTATGTGTTTGGATCATTTCAATATTGTGTCTATTTGATCTCAGTGACTTGTTTGGATAATCAGGCATCAGTTCTCCATCTAATACTTGCTTGTAGTGTTCATGACGGATGTCTTTATTTTTTATCGCTGTTTTCTTGATACCTTTGGCTTTGGACTGACTGCCTTTTTGATGTAAAATAGAATACATTTTTGACCTCAGTCCAATGTACTCAACTATAGGCACACCATTTAGTTCATCTTTAAACTTACCAGGCACTTTTTTGTTTTGTGTGCTGAACAGCGGGTGGTCTTTAGGGTAGTCAGACGTGTCATACATATGTAACTCTGTTTTCATGTCTTCATAAAAGTCTTCAGTAGGCACGTCTATGATCATAGAGTCAGTGTCAGTGTATAGCAGACGACATTCAGGATACTTTGGTTTGAAGTAATCATAATAAAATTCAAGCATCAATAGTTTTGATAACTCAAGAATTGCCATACCAATGAATACTGGTTTATCCAGTTTAACAATCATTTTTTTGAGTGTAACTGCATACAATGATGAATGAACTCTTTGTACCCTGTGTACTGTGGCTTGCCTGTAAGTTTAATTGCACCCAATTCAGTTGTGACCAGTCTCACATCTTTGCGGTGATGAGGATTTTCCATAGTCTTACCAAAACAGGCATTGTTCATAAGCTTAAAGAAGTCTTTGTCAAATGCAGTGTTGCCGTCTCTGGCACGCAATGTTGTGTTTTTCATTATGTAATCTTTCATGAAAGCACTCTGATCAAATTGAATTCCTCTGTGAACTTTCTTTAGTACTAACCCATGTCTGATGTAAAACTGTAACAAGCGATAGTGACAAACGTAGTTGAATTTGTCATTCAGATTTGGCACAAGTTTGGTGTCTTCTTTTTTAACCGTCATACTCATTTTCTCAACTGCTAATGGATAATCATTGTGGTAATCATGTAGATGATGCGGGTACTCCAGGTCTACTTCAAAGATCCAACCCTTTGCATCATTCCGGTCATTACTTACTTACGCCTGTCACCCCTACCCGGGTATAGGCCGTCGACGAGAGACCTCCAGCAACTCCTGTCCTGTGCTTCTCCTTCGATTCTACTCCAGGTGGTTTCCAGTCTCTTGATGTCTGCTTGGAGGTCTCGATGCCAGGAGTTTCTCGGCCTACCTCTTTTCCTCTTTCCCTGGGGGTTCCATGACAATGCCTGCCTAGTGATACTGGAAGCTGGCTTTCTCAGACTGTGACCGATCCATCCCCATCTTCTTCGCCCAATTTCATTCTCTGCTGTTATCTGCTCTGTTCTATCCCAGAGTCTGACGTTGCTGATCTTCTCTGGCCAGTGGATTTTCAAAATTCTTCTAAGGCAACTGTTCATGAAGGTCTGTACTCTGTTGACTGTGGTTTTTGTCAATCTCCATGTCTCTGCTCCATATAGGAGAACTGCTTTTACATTGGAGTTGAAAATCCGGACTTTGGTGTGTTGTGACAGCTCTCTGGAACTCCACACTTTTTTCAACTGGAGAAAGGCTGCTCTGGCTTTACCGATTCGTGCTCTGACATCTGCATCAGTGCCGCCTTTTTTTGTCTATGATGCTCCCAAGATAGGTGAAGGACTCCACCTCCTCCAACGGGGTGCCAGCAAGCAAGACTGGTTCTTCCCTGGTTGCGTTCAGCCTCATTGTCTTTGTTTTCTGTTTGTGAATGGTGAGGCCCACTTGGGACGAGATGTCAGCAAGCCTCGTGGTCTTGTCCTGCATTTGTTGATGAGTGTGGGACAGTAATGCCAAGTCGTCTGCAAAATCGAGGCCGTCAAGCTGTGTCCATAGTGTCCACTGTATTCCACTTCGTCTGTGCTCTGTGGTCATCTTCATGACCCAGTCTATGGCCAGTAGGAAGAGGAACGGAGACAGCAGACACCCCTGCCTGACACCAGTTCTGACCTGGAGCTCTCTGGTGAACTGCCCTTCGTGGATCACGCGACATGTCATGCCATCATAGCTGCTCTTGATCAGGCGGACGAGCTTTGTGGGTACACCGTAGTGTCGTAGGAGTTTCCACAGAGTCTCTCGGTCCACGCTGTCAAATGCCTTCTCGTAATCCACAAAGTTGATGTACAGCGGGGAGCTCCACTCCAGAGACTGTTCCACGATGATGCGGAGAGTGGCGATCTGGTCTGTACATGATCGGTTCTTCCTGAATCCTGCTTGCTGGTCTCTCAGCTGGGGGTCAACGGAGCTCTTCATTCTCTCTAGGATGAGCCTACCCGGCACCGGCCTCCACGTGGCGTAGGTGGGTAGTCCGCTCAGTCCCTGAGTGGGCTAGCGGACGGGTGCCATCTTTGTCCAGGATTAGGACTTGATGTCAGCAGATATGTTGTTCAGCCTTTTCACTGGTCCGGTTTTTAAGGAGCTGTGCTAACCTAGGTCGCACCATGTTGGATTGGTCCTTAAAAATACTCGTGACTTTTTGGTCCTTTGGATCCCAAGTGTTTGCCGTGCTTGGAGACCCGTGTCGGGGGAGAAGAGGATCCTGGTGGCTGAGGTTCCCTTTGGGTTGCGGCTCACTGGTGCCAACACTCCACTTTGGCCTTGACTTCTACCTAAACGGGAGGCTAGTCGTACCGGCCTAGTCAATCGGCTCTTGTCACGTTGAGCCCTATCCCACTGTTGACATGCGGGTTGCTATACGGAGCACCATGCTATAGCTTCTGCTGCTGATTAGGTGCTTTATGCCAGTATTCCCCTGCATTCAACGGTGTGATAGAAGGCAGTGGCTCAAACGGTTCAATCGGGCTTACCCCCTTGAGTATATCTTTCGGGCAGTCTCCATTGTGCGTCGGCTGGAGACCCGCCGACAGTTGCACTTTCCCTTGTTGGGCTCGGTGGCGGGCGGGGACCCCGGGGGATGAATATCTCTACTAATATAATATGGATAAAACCAAAAAACCAAAACTAGCACAGAAACGGCGCATAGACACCGACATTGCACATAACAGTGATTCAGACTGTGAGGAAGCGACGCCTCAGGCGTCGGCCGTATGGCCTCGCTTCCTCATTGTCCATAGCAAGGTGAAGGAGAAACCAGTTACCAAGCTGCATCCTTTTCTGGTGGGGGAGACCCTCAGGAGCCGTGTTGGCAGGCCTGACGCCCAGCGCCTCAGGTCTGGTGACTTGCTGGTGGAGTGCCGTACTCGGGCACACTCCAGCGGGCTACTGGGGCTCTCTTCCATCGGAGACACTCCTGTGGAAGTCACACCCCACAAAACTATGAATTCGTCAAGAGGCGTAATCAAAGATCAAGCTTTGGCAGAACTGTCAGAAGATGAACTTGTAAGGAACCTTAAGTCTCAGGGGGTGACTTGCGTCAGGCGCTTCGCTTCCAAGCGAGGTGGTGGGGAGATCCGTCTCCCTACCATCATCCTGACGTTTGGCACCCCCACCCCTCCTACTACCATCTGGGGAGGTTACTACTCCCTGAGAGTGAAAAAGTACGTCCCTCTTCCCCTCCGGTGCTTTAAGTGCCAAAAGTATGGCCATGGGCAGAAGACATGCCGTCAGGCAGAGGCTTCATGCGCCCGTTGCACTAGGCCCGGACACTCTGCTGAGTCCTGCACAGCCACCCCCCTGTGTGTGAATTGCCAGGGGGCGCATATGGCTTCGGATAAGAAATGCCCTCGTTGGATATCCGAGTGCAAGATTCAGCAGGTGTGTGTGGAGAAGGGGCTGTCCTTTCTGGATGCCAAAAAACTGGTTGAAGGCCCTGGTGCAGCTGCGGCTGCCCCAACCTCTAACACCTCAGTGTATACTTTTAGTGCAGCGGTGGCAGGCAAGCGCCCCACCAAAGACTTTTCATGTCAGACCCCAACTTCTTGGTTGGGGGCGGAGCCTCGGCTCATCTCGCCCCTGGAGAGTAACCCTCCTCCGGTGGTGACAAGGAGCCAGGGAACGCAGAAGGCGGACACTGCCGGTCCGGTTGTGCCGCCTTCTGTTGCCCCTAAGCCTCAGCCCCCACCCAAACCTGTTAGTCAGTCAACTCCAAAGGCTTCTGGCTCTGGTCAGCCTTCTAAGGCCGCTAACTCTAGCGGCAGGAACGCTGCCCAGGACCAGAAGTCTAAGAAATCTATGGGACCGCTGTGCGCACGGGCCCAGAAGGGGAACACAGATGTGCCCCTTCAAAACAAATATGCTGCACTGGAGGAGCGGATGGAGGGAGTGGAAGTTGTTGTTGCTGATGCTGCGGCAGCTCCACCCCCTTCCTCTCCGAAGAACCAGAGGAGGCCCGGGAGCCGGCCCCCCTCTGTTTCTTCAACTCCTTCCAAGGTAAAGGAAAAAGGGGGGAAAAACTCCTTACCCCCAGATCAGACTTAATCATGGACTCTTTGCTTCAGTGGAATTGTCGTGGTTTTCGAGCTAACTTTGAGGAATTACGTCTTTTAGTCAAGTTCTATAACCCCTCAGTCATATCTCTTCAGGAGACTTACCTGAAGACTTCTGACCCTGTGTCTTTTAATGGTTTTAATGTTATACATAAAGGCTCTGATTCGGAGAGGCGCTCGGGTGGAGCGGCTCTTCTCATTAGTAGCCAAATTTTATGTAGCCCCGTTAGCATCGACACCTGTCTTCAGGCTGTCGCTGCTCGGGTTACCTTAAAAAAGACCATAACCATATGCAGTATTTACCTGCCACCATCACTGCGGGTCTGTAGCAATGATATTTTTCACTTAGTAGATCAACTGCCCCCTCCCTTTATTCTCATGGGGGATTTTAACGGTCATGCTCACCTTTGGGGTAGTGACCACTATGATGGCAGAGGTCAGATGTTAGAAGATGTTTTTTCTCAACTTAACCTATGTGTCTTTAACGATGGCTCACCTACATACTCTAACTCAGGTTCCGGATCTAGTTCTGTTCTAGACCTCACTGTGTGTGATCCTTCTCTCATGCTGGACTTTGACTGGAAGGTTCACGACAACCTGTGTGGTAGTGACCACTTCCCAGTAGTCCTGTCATCGGTCAGCTGTGAGGAGGATTCGCCGGTGGGGCGCTGGAATCTCAAGAAAGCTAACTGGTCTCTGTTTGCCTCTCTCTGTCAGTCTCGTCTTACAGAGGAAGTGGTCATGTCAGCTGAAGAACCTGTTTCTTGTTTTACTTCTATTTTGTTGGAGGTTGCAGGTGAAACCATCCCTAGAACTTCCACATCACTCCCTCGGAAGCCGAGAGTACCATGGTTCAATGAAGAGTGCCGCAAGGCCCAAACAATGCGCAAATCTGCTCAGCGACGTGCATTTCGTAATCCGTCGCAAGCAAATATTTTAACCTTTAAAAGACAGCGGGCGAAAGCCCGTTATATTTTTAAATGTGAACGCCGTGCTTCCTGGAGACGCTTCGTCTCATCTTTATCTTCTAGGACTCCGTCCCAAAAAGTCTGGAAGGCTGTTCGAAGAATTAGGGGCAGGGGTGGCTCGGCTTCTGTCGGCCATCTTAGAGATGGTGCCAGTTTGGTCACAGATAAAAAGGCTATGGCCAATTTGCTTGCCTCCACCATTGCCCATAATTCTTCAACAGAGCATTATTCACCTTTCTTCCAGAGAGAGAAGGAGAAGCGAGAATCTTGTGCTTGTGATTTTATATCGGATAACTTGGAAGACTATAATGCCCCTTTTACGTTTTCAGAATTGCAGCAAGCCATGCAGAAATGTACTGACTCTGCTGCTGGATTAGATACCATCCATTATCAGCTCATAACACATCTGCCTGAGGATTCACTCTTCTACCCCACCCGGGTCTGCCCTGGGGGACTTAGGTGGGGTTAGGTACTTTTTAGTTCCCAGGGTCACCCTGGTCAGCCCCACAGGGTGAGTTTTTCTCTCTATTCTGGGGCATGTGTTTCTGTCTACCCGAGGTCCATTCACCTGTATTTGTCTTTTTAAAAACTCTCCCTACTGTCTGCACTGCCTGTAGCTCTTGATATTGGATGTGTGTTGCTAAATGGTCTTAGCTTTATTTAGGCCCCATGTGTTAGGTTTATTTGATGTATTTGACCGGCTGGCGACATACATTCAATGTTCTGTTTAGTTGGGTTTTTTTCACAAGCAGTGCAGGCACGTCCTGAGAAAGCCTTGTTGCTGTCGGGACGTTAAGCAATGTACAATCAATCAATCCTTGTACTTCTCAAGGCCTTTAACCATATCTGGATAACCGGTCATTTTCCGCTATCTTGGCGCCAGGCTGTGGTTGTGCCAATTCCCAAGCCGGGTAAGGATCCTTCCGACCCGGGCAACTACCGGCCAATAGCTTTGACATCATGTTTATGTAAAACTATGGAACGCTTGGTCAACGCCCGACTGGTGTGGCATCTTGAGTCACAGGGTCTCATCACAGACCTCCAGTGCGGTTTCCGGCGCTTCCGTAGTACAACTGACCATCTAGTCCGCTTTGAGTCTTTTATCCGAGATGCTTTTGTCAACAAGCAGCATGTCTATGCAATTTTCTTTGATCTTGAAAAGGCATATGACACTACCTGGAAGCATGGTATAATGTCTGATTTGTCGGACATGGGTTTTAAAGGGCATCTGCCCGTTTTTATTCACAATTTTTTGTCCAACAGGTCGTTCCATGTCCGTGTGGGCTCCACCCTCTCCGACTCCTTTGAACAGGAGATGGGTGTCCCGCAGGGCAGTATTCTATCTCCTGTTTTATTTAGCATTAAAATAAATAACATTGTAAAGGCCGTCAAGGATGATTCTGAATGCTCTTTGTTTGTGGACGACTTTGCTTTGTGTGCACGAGGTCGAGGACTTGCGTCCCTTGAGAGGCGCTTGCAGCTGTGCGTTGATCGCATCCAGGGGTGGGTGTCTCTCAATGGATTCAGATTCTCGCCCTCCAAGACAGTCTGTGTGCATTTTACTAACCAGACGAAATTTTTTCCAGAACCTAGCCTGAGCATTGCTGGAGTGCCAATTAAGGTGGCCGAAGAGGCAAAATTTTTGGGGGTCATCTTTGACAAAAGATTGACCTTCTGCAACCATGTTAACTACCTTAGAACCTCTTGTCGGAAGGCCCTCGACATTCTTCGTGTCGTTGGTCGTACTGACTGGGGTGCGGACCGCATCGTCTTACTTCGACTGTACCGGGCCCTTGTTCGGTCCAAACTGGATTACGGCTCTGTGGTATATGGCTCGGCTTCCAAGTCTGTTCTGCAGCGTCTGAACACAATTCACCATCAAGGTCTGCGCATATGTCTGGGAGCCTTCAGGACATCTCCAGTTGCTAGTCTGTATGCAGAGGCAGGGGAGCCTTCTCTCAGGCTCCGCCGCATCCGCCTCATGCTCAGCTACGTTCTGAAGCAGAAGGCCCATCCAGAAAATCCTGCCTATGATTGTGTTTTTAACCCGTCGTTTGCAGAGATTTACGATGCCCATCCGGGAGCTGTCCGTCCACTTCCCTTCCGTGTCCGACCTCATCTGCAGGCGGCCGGAGTGGACCTGGACAAAGTTTCGGAATCTCTGCAACACGTCACTCCACCCTGGCTACTACCAGTTCCTGACATCTTGCTGGACTTGACTGCCCACAAGAAGGATTGTACTCCACCAGCCATATACCAACAGAGCCTCAATGAACTCCTTTCAATTTTTCCTGGCTATTGTCGTCTTTATACGGATGGGTCCAAGTCTGAGGATGGAAGAGTGGCTGCGGCTGCAGTGTCCTCTCGCCATCCTAGACGCCCATTTAAGCTCCGTCTCCCTGACCATTCCTCTGTATTTAGTGCAGAACTGCAGGCCATTCTGCTAGCACTCAAGCATGCCTATCAGTCTCGGGGAAGGAACTTCCTGATTCTGTCTGACTCTCTTTCTGCCCTGCAGGCCCTTCAGGGCGCGGGAACAGACCATCCACTGCTGGTGCAGATTAGAGAGCTCTACGCGGACTTGATGAAGGAATATTATGACATTTTTATTTGGGTCCCAGGCCATGTGGGCATCGAAGGCAACAGAATCGCAGATTCTGCTGCCAACAGTGCCCGCAGTGACCCTGTCCCTGACACACAGACTGTCTATAGTGATTTTAAACCTGTTATTAGTGCGTACATAGCCCGCGAGTGGCAGTCCGAGTGGGACAAAGAGGAAGGGAACAAGCTTCATGAAGCTCTTCCTAAGTTGTCTGACAGTCTACCTTTCCGCTGCGGCAGCCGCCGTGAGGAGACTGTCCTTGCTCGGCTCCACATCGGGCACACATATGTTACGCACTCTTACTTACTTAAACAGGATGAGCGTCCATGGTGTTTTGCCTGTGATGAGCAGTTTTCTGTTCGACACTTTTTGCTGTATTGTGCTGACCTAATTGACACGAGATATAAACACTTCACAGCAGACTCCTTGAAGGTTTTGTTCCGGGATGTTCCCCCGGACAAAATCTTCAATTTTTTGAGAGAATGCAATATTTTTAACAAGATCTGAGCATTCATAGACTATGTGAATTTTTTTATTTGCCCTTTTTGAGAGTCTGTAGACGTTTCTTTTCCAGACATGTGCGACATTTTAGCCTGAGATTTTTAATCTATATTTACATCTTGTCTTAAGACCTTGCTTTTAGTCTGGCTGACCAGATTTTTACCCATCCCGCCGTGAGATGGCCTTAGTCGCCTGCTCGGCGTTAAACCCAAATAACTAACTAACTAATCTCTAGGATGATCCTGTTGAAGACCTTTCCTGGTACTGACAGCAAGGTGATTCCTCTGTAGTTGGAACACTTGCTGAGGTCGCCTTTCTTGGGAAGCTTGATTAGGGACCCCTCCTTCCAGTCAGCTGGCATCACCTCCTCTTCCCAGATCTTTCCAAACAGTGGGTACAGCATCTCAACTGTTGTCTCTAGGTCTGCTTTCAGAGACTCCGCTGGGATGCCATCTGGCCCTGCTGCTTTGCCATTCTTCAAAAATGCCACTGCTTTTCTGATCTCTTCCCGGCTGGGTCTGTCACAGCTGATGGGTAGGTCGGTCTCTGCCGGCTGGATGTCGGGGGGGGGGTCGGGTGGGCTAGGTCTGTTCAGTAACTCTTCAAAATACTCGGCCCATCTGTCGAGTTGGTCTGCTCTGTCTGCAATAGGCTTGCCTTCTTTGTCTTTTACTGGTCTTTCTGTATGGCCATACTTAACCGACAATCTTCTGGTAATGTCGTAGAGCTGTTTCATGTTGCCGCTGCCTGCTGCCTTTTCTGCCTCTGCTGCCAGGCTGTCTGTGTAGGCCCTCTTGTCTGCCCTGATACTCGTCTTCACCTCGCGGTTGGCTTCTGAGTATTCCCCCTGTGCCCTTACTTTGGCTGCTCTCGTGCGACTGTTGTTGACCGCTGCTTTCTTCTGCTTCCTCGCTTCTATCTTCTTCAAGGTCTGTGCATTCCGGTCATGACTCATAATATTGTTTGTTAACTGTGTTATGTCATACTGTGACAAATCATACAGACAAAAGTTTTTTTAAGGGCAATAACTCACACATCACGTATCCGTAAAGATTATTAGCGTCAAGGTACGTAATGAATGACCTTGACCTCGAGGGGTCAAAGTCATCAAGATATTTGTTGTTGGCTTTGGAATAATTGTTCGCTGCAATACTAATCCCTCCCCTCAATCCACGTTCCACCATTTCACCCATCGTACGATCAGACAACAAGTCTATAAATATCTTGCTGGATTTCAAAAATGCATCCCATGTCATGCCAGGACTAGTTATGTAACAAGCAGGGTCAAGACTGTAGTGTAACAAACCTTTTTCACGGTAACTTTCAAATACGTCTGCTAGCAAGCAAACGTCAGCCTTTAAGTACTGGTCATGGTAGTCACCAATTGTCTGACATCCTAGTTTACCCCATGCATCAAGTGCGTGCTGGTAATCGGAGTCAGAAATACCTTTGCCAGTTAGTGTAGAATAAAATTTATCTTTTGGAGGCAGTCTCCTTTCTTCAAACACTACCCAGTCACTAATGTACTCGTAGGGATAGACTCCTTTCTTAATCAATTCTGGCTCAAAATATTTACTTGTTATTGGATACACCCCCACCCGGGTCTGCCCTGGGGGACTTGGGTGGGGTTCGGTATTTTTTAGTTCCCAGGGTCACCCTGGTCAGCCCCACAGGGTGGGTTTTTCTCTCTATTCTGGGGCATGTGTTTCTGTCTACCCTTTGTCCATTCACCTGTATTTGCCTTTTTAAAACTCTCCCTACTGTCTGCACTGCCTGTAGCTCTTGATATTGGATGTGTGTTGCTAAATGGTCTTAGCTTTATTTATGCCCCATGTTGTAGGTTTATTTAATGTATTTGACCGGCTGGCGACATACATTCAATTTTCTGTTTAGTTTTTTTTCACAAGCAGTGCAGGCACGTCCTGAGAAAGCCTTGTTGCTGTCGGGACGTTAAGCAATGTACAATCATTGTTATTGGATACTCAGTCAGTCCTTCTGCGAGACTAGCAAGACCTAAAGACAAATGTTGCATTGAGTCATAAAATGCTAATTTATCTAACCTAAAAGTCAAGTATTTTTCAGTTGTCTGGGCAATACAACTAATTTTTTTGTAAGACTCGTCCACAGCCTGCATGATAATATGTGAATCATACCCCTTGAGATTGTGGAAAAAGATAGGCAACTTGTATGCCTTGGGATCTATTTTTAATAACAAGTTACAATTGTTATGTGCAGCACCTCTGTAACGTCCAGTTATGTGGTCATGGTCACAAACTTTATCACCCTGGAGGGGTTGTTCACAAATCCAACACATCTCCGCCATATCAAAATTTAGTTTATTTTCTTCTGTCATCACCAAAGGCATCTGACACTTTTCCAAATAATGTACTACCTGACTATACAGTTGTCTCATTTCTGTTAAAAACTCAGCTGCTGCATTTTCACCCCTATAGATAACAGGTTCTGTATGCTGACCGTCTGATCTAACAAGAATATATCCAAAAGAACACACCACTTGGTCACTAAATTTTACTGTCTTTGACAATGATTCTGGAACAGGACCCTCATATGGAACAACCAGTGATTCAAAATCAGCATATTGCCCCACCCGGGTCTGCCCTGGGGGACTTGGGTGGGGTTAGGTATTTTTTAGTTCCCAGGGTCACCCTGGTCAGCCCCACAGGGTGGGGTTTTCTCTCTATTCTGGGGCATGTGTTTCTGTCTACCCGAGGTCCATTCACCTGTATTTGCCTTTTTAAAACTCTCCCTACTGTCTGCACTGCCTGTAGCTCTTGATATTGGATGTGTGTTGCTAAATGGTCTTAGCTTTATTTAGCCCCATTTGTTAGGTTTATTTAACGTATTGGACCGGCTGGCGACATACATTCAATGTTCTGTTTATTTGTTTTTTCACAAGCAGTGCAGGCACGTCCTGAGAAAGCCTTGTTGCTGTCGGGACGTTAAGCAATGTACAATCAATCAATCAAAATCAGCATACACTACAAACGGTAGCTTTTGCTGATTCTCATAGTTTTTAAAATATACCTTGCTACCAGGATCTGGATACCTAAGTACTGTTTGAATGTCATCAGGTGACCTACAATGTTTAACATGTTTGTCTGCTACTTTTATAGAGGAAAACCTTTGTAAACATCTTTTACAAACTTCCTGTTTACCATTATGTTTTGATATATGATCATGAATTAGTCGTGACATACTCCTAATAATTGTGTAGTGAAAGTTATCACCTGAGCTTATTAGTAACATATCAACATGCTTATCTTCTGACTGTCCATAGGTTGGGGCAATTGGTGATACTCTAATTGGTTGTAACTTGTTCTCAGACTCATTATCCCATACATACACATTCACAGATATCCCAGGATTTAGTTTTTCAAACAGATCTATGTCCTCTACCTTAACAGGAAAATCTATACCACTGAAATCGAGTTCATTTACAAATTTGGTATAGTTAGATACACGATCAGGCTTTGACCTTACAAAATGCAGTTTAGCAAGCACACACCACATAAAACAATAGTTGTCATTGTTGTGAATATTGACTACAGCCTTTTTGTTTGCAACCTCTGTTGGCAGTGGTATCCATGATTTACCTAAAATAGGATGATATCTTGACTGCTTCAGTTGTAATTCATGTACACGGCCTTCATGCCAACCAGATCCCTGCATTTTTGCTGTGTCAATTGCTTCAAGGAAGTCAGACAACAGTCTTTCTCTAAACACTTTTTTCAATTCCTCTTTTGAATTAACTGTGTGCTGTCTTGTTGAGATATACGTTACAATAACTTCTCCATCTACCCTAGTAAATTCTATTTTAGCAACAATCTGAATCTTTACACTACCGGAAAGAAGATTTATCTTGTATAACAGAAAAAGATCTTACTATCGATTCATAGACACTGTAAATATTAGATATAGGCAAGTCTGTTTTGTGAAACACGTTTCTTAAGCCTTGGGGATTGTCCGTCATTTTTATTTGTCAGTCAAAATAATAAATAGAAAATCACACCATGTGTAATAGCACTTTATTAACTTTAATCCCTACAATAAACAAATTTACTCACCAACAAATCAACCACTTTCCTGGTATGTGTCTTAAGGTCTTGTGCTCATGCTGCAGGTGTAATATCACTTTATTTACAGTAACAAATTCAATATAATTATGTTGTTTACTTAGATGGTAGAATATGTGTAAACACATACTCTCAAACCAGTCACAGTTAGCATCATAAACTATAAAATCTTGTCCCCCACCCGGGTCTGCCCTGGGGGACTTGGGTGGGGTTAGGTACTTTTGAGTTCCCAGGGTCACCCTGGTCAGCCCCACAGGGTGAGTTTTTCTCTCTATTCTGGGGCATGTGTTTCTGTCTACCCTTGGTCCATTCACCTGTATTTGCCTTTTTAAAACTCTCCCTACTGTCTGCACTGCCTGTAGCTCTTGATATTGGATGTGTGTTGCTAAATGGTCTTAGCTTTATTTAGGCCCCATGTGTTAGGTTTATTTAATGTATTTGACCGGCTGGCGACATACATTCAATGTTCTGTTTATTTTTTTTTTCACAAGCAGTGCAGGCACGTCCTGAGAAAGCCTTGTTGCTGTCGGGACGTTAAGCAATGTACAATCAATATAAAATCTTGTGTCTTAAGATCAACAGTCTTGTAATTATAACGTGGTGGACTATTAGAATATATAAAAGTTACATTATATACCAGGTATATCTTCGTTGGTGTTGAGAGTTTTATCAAAGGCTCAAACGGATGTTTAACTTGTGTTTTTAAGTCATCAAAATGCACAACACCTCTAAAGCTCTCTGTGATATCAAATGCTTGCCCGCTTTGTCTGTCCATCATTTTTTATGGACAAAACAAAAGGCTAAATTAATTCACTAATCCATACCCTGTAGGCTGATCTGTCTTTAAGATAAGCTTTAGATGCTTAGTCAATTTCAGTTTGTTTTTCACAATGTCTCGTTCATGTTTGTTGGGGATGACATCGTTCTCTCTGAGACAGTCTTCAAAGCTGTCACGATCTTTACAGTAAAACAAACAGATAAACTTTAACTGCTCACGAAAATCTTTCAGTACAGCATTATATTTTTGAGTGAGAATCCAAACACTGATATTTGCGTGTCTGCCACTGAAGGCCAGTTCTGCTAAAGTGTTTCTCTTCTTAACAATATCCTTATCTGCAGAGCAGTCATCGACTATGAACAGGGTTGGATGTCCTTCAAATTGCTTGTAAAAATACTGCAGGTAGTCGTTCAGTTTCTTTTCAGGATCAACTAAATAAATGTTGCTGTCAGTCCAAATGAATGAACGGTTGTGATATGCTTTATTGTGTTTTATTGTAGGACAAAATATTACTATGTTTTCAAAATGATGTATATATCTTGTTTGTAAGAGGTTAAGAACAAATTCAGTTTTTCCACAGCCATTGGCGCCACAAAACAAGCCACAGTGTGGGTCAAGTGTCATCAAGTTCATTTTAAAACACAATATAATTAATATATGTGTCCACTTAGTCTGCTTTCTGCAATATTGAGTTGGGCATCATAAATCAGATACAAATATATATTTATTGCTTCGGCTTTTTCAGTCTTTTTCTGTATCTGAATTGTAATCCCGTCACTGCCATTTTCAATAGTACGGCCCGACCCATGAAGGTAATCATCGTCCGTAGAACGCAGATCTAGCCACAGTGCATACTTGTTTGTCAGGTATTCACCAATTCTTACATCATACAGATGCAGATCCTTGCATGCTATGTTTGCTGGTTTATCTCTGAGCCTTCCACCAGCAAAATACTTTGTGATCTCATCATAGTGTTGATAAGGTAACATGCCTGAAGCAAAGACTTGATTAGGACGGCCTTCAATAGTACAAGACAAATGAGTAATCTTTGGATTATAGAATTTTTCTGAATCCCGTCCATATGGACTTCCCGGTTCAACAAACAACATAAGAATGCCTTTCAGTGACCTAGCAGGTGTGTTCAAGTTGATGTTCCACATTGGGTCGCTTTTGTCTTTTGAAATCAAACTGTCTTATCACACGGTCATAATAAATTGGCAGTCTTGACTGGTACTGATTTCGAATTTGGGTAGCTAGATAAGCATGTGTAACAATTTCATATTCCAAGGAAATGTTAGAGATCTTGTATGATGCGTCTGTGTCAGTTGATTTAATAACTTTGGAATAGTCATTGAAAATTAGTTCGAAACTCAGACGGTCATTTAGTGCTCCTTGGTAATAAGGCAAATGTGCTGTTAGGATTTCAAATTCAAGTGGAATGCAAAATCTATTTCCATATGTTTCTGCCACTATAACGTCCTTGGCTTCTGTTGATTTATCTGATGCATTGATTCTGAGTTTGCCAACATTATCAGACTGTATGCCTTGGTAAATACGGTCATCTCTTTCTTCTCGAGTGAGCCAAAGGTCTTTGTATCAGTAAAACACATCAGCATCATCAAGACTGAACACTTCCTGTCCTTCAAGTTTAACTTTAATAGTCTTAATAATTGCTCTGCCTAGGTTGTCAACTAGTGTTCTTTTGTCATCTGTGCCTGATGAAAGTTCAATATTAAATGCAAGGCGTGCAGTACCAGGAACAATAACGTCATTGGGGCCAAGGTTAGGAAACTTAACAGTAAGGGTTTGGTTCTGGTCTATAGTACTAGGATTGTTAGTGACGACAATTGATTGCCTAATGCCCTTAACACCAAGAGGTTCACGTAGTTTTCTGTATGGGTCTAACTTTGATCCGTAGGCCGATGTCATTTTATTATACACAAAATCAAAAAAAATAAAATAATAAAAACAATGGCAGCGGGAGGATCTGAAGACTTTGAAATGGATGTCATGAATGACTATGATACTGGTGCAACAGATATTACTGGAATGGAAAATACATCTAGTATCTATCACGAACTGTTAAAAGACAAAATAAACTCGTTTTATGATAGTGTTGGTGACCACCCAGAAGTTTTGGATCCTAATCAATTTGAACTTGATAACAAGGGCCATTTATATTTAAATACAGACAAAGGGAAAGTACAATTGACTTATATAAAAAATCCCGCTAAGTTTAAAGCTTTAAGTTCAATTAAAACTAGTGTTGGTGGTGAGGCAGCACTGCAGCGTTACCTTGGTGTTGGTAGTAAAAAGTTGCCGCCTAGACTTGCTAGTACCCTTCATGACGTACAAACAAGGTTGCCAACTGGACAGGAAATTGAAATGATTGAAGTAACAAGACTGCCAGAATTAGCAAACACAGTAATACAAGAAACTTCAT
This sequence comes from Semisulcospira habei, assembly GCA_036245525.1. Classification (NCBI taxonomy): domain Eukaryota; kingdom Metazoa; phylum Mollusca; class Gastropoda; family Semisulcospiridae; genus Semisulcospira; species Semisulcospira habei. Next base: position 108,100,025 of record BTPG01000001.1, on the reverse strand, counting down.
TTACAGAAGGGCAAATAAATGAGGCTATGAAAACAATAGAAGACTCTCCTTTACCAATGCGGGAAATTATGGGGTTGAATAAAACACTGCAGTCAATCAGAGGTGAGCTTGTGAATAATGTAGCCAAACTAGGGGAGCTTGATAATCACATTGAAAGAGAAAAAGAAAAACTAGCTAAAGCTAATGATGGGAATCTTGACACAGAAATGAAAGAAAGAATACAACACAGATTAAATGATTTGCAGATAGAAAGATCAGCGCGGCTAGAAGTGATTGAAATTGGAAAAGAAAAACTGAAAACACAGATTAACAGGATTAGAGAAACTATACAGAAAATACTTCACGAAGACACAACTTTGGCTGAGAGATTGAAAACATTTTTCAGAGAGCAGGGTATCACAATTGCAAGTTTAATTACTGCTCTTGGATTTATTATCAGTACTGTTGTGTTAGCTGTAGCCGGAGGTGGTGGTAGTCCAGCTCCTCCAACACCTCCAGTTCCATCAGACCCAAAAGATTTACAGACATGGGTAAAAAAAACAGCTGTCTCATATATCAGACTTACTTAAAAAATTGGCTGTAAAAGCAATGGATGCTTTGCCTGGCATAATAGGAAGTGTTGTCAGTTGGTTGATCAGTACAGCAGCAAAGGTAGTAGGGTTTATGGCAGAACATGTGTGGGTCTTTTTGGTGACAGTAGGAGGTCTAATTATAGGATATTTAATGAAACAGGTAAAGAAGTAATATTCCTAACCCAGTAAGGCCAATTACCAATGCAGTTCTCTCTGACTCATGTGTGTTTGGTGCTGGTGTTACTGGTGCTGGTGTCGGTGTCGATGCTGGGGCTGTTACTGCCTGTACAGGTGATGATGTTACTGGCGTTATTAATGGTTTTAATGGTTGTAGGTGTGTGGTTGTTGGGCTCAAGTTTACAGATTGATTGAGTCCTAATTTTTGATCACGCCCAGCAACAACTATTTCATTATTATAATTTGTTATTGTCCCCATTTAGAGTTGAAGATCTGATGGTAACATGTATAACCCGATGCCAACTACAAAGTCAACTTTTGATTTAGCATATCTGAGAACGTCTTGGTAGCGTTGTATGCTTGATGGGAGATCTACTACTGAGTTGATCGAATCTTCCAGGTTTGCGAGAAACTGTTTTTGTGCTTCAAATTTTCCACTCCCGTTTAAGATATTTGACTTTGTTTGAGCTTGTGCTCCTAGTATACACCACACATATGTTCTGATAGACTCATTTATGCGTTCAACTCCTGCTTGAGTAAACCCATCACTCCTGTCTAAGACAAACGTGGTCCAGGCATTAGACTGTTTCTGTTCAATTGAGCCTAACCACACTTCAGATTTTGATGAGAATGAAGAGTAGGGAGGCCAGTAATCTTGTGGGTATTGTCTGTGACTCATAGCATAATACAATGTTCCCATGTCTTTGTGATCAAATTTTTGTGTAAAGTCATACTTTGTACTGATGTTAAATTCATTACAGATGCATTCAAATGCTTTCATATCCATGGGATTATTAAACTGATTAAAACTAGATTCAGTGGGCAGTGGGGTATGGAGTTCTGACAGTATACGTCTAAGCTGGTAATATGTGTGGAAACGATAGACAGACTTTATCAGTTTGTTCGGGTGATTCAAATGGTCTGTAAAAGAAATGCCACATCCTGTAGTTGAACATAGTATAGCAAAGTTAAGTTGGTTTTGAAACATCTGTAGTGGGCTTGAGGACCACTTTCTTGCAGTAGCATCGTCAGTTATTGGAGGGTTTAGGTAATGATCATAGGGGTTTGAAACTTTTACTTGAAATAAATCTGCTTCTGACAAAGCTATATCAAGCTCATTTAGTTGAATTATTTTCTGATCATAGGTTGGCGCGACATTGTATTTAGCATCCACGTTAATTGAAACGCGTTTACAGTGGCAATTATTGGTGATTTAAATTCCATTGTGCTTTTTTTATGTGATAATAAAAAATGTTTATAACTTTATCAAATCTTGATACAAGCAAACCAGTGTGGTTAACTAATGGGATTGATAATCGTGATGGTAGCAAGGCTGTAGCTATCCATGAAATGTTTTATACAGTAAAGTGGTTTAATGTAACAGATAATAACAATTATTCTGTAAGTGGAACTCTTGATGGTTTAGAAAAGGGCGATATTTTACAAGCTGGATATTATGACTTTTGTACTTTAGCTGAATGGCTTCAAAATAAATTTAAAATTAAAGCAACTTTAAATCCAGCTAATTTACTTGTTACAATTGAATTTCCGAAAAGTGGTCAGTTTTCTTTATCAATTAGTCTTTTATTATTACTTGGTTTTTTAGGTAAAAAAATAACACATCTAGACAAAGATTGGTCACAATCAGATGGACGTCTACTATCACCAAAAAAATTAAAAATAACTGGTAGATATCCTGTTCATTTGTCAGTACACACAGTGTTAAATGTTCATTTAAAAGAACTAAGCACTACTGATAATCTTCACAATGGAAAGCCTTCGACATTGTTGAAATGTGTGTCGACTGGAACTACTCCTTATTGCAAAAATGTAGTTGTTAGATTTCCTAATTCTCAGTTTAAAAAATTGGGCTGCAGTTTTTTTTTGAATCATTGTGCTTATATGTAACTAATCAGGATGACAAACCAGTTGTCATGCATGATTTTTATGTTGTTTTGGAAGTTAAATAATTTTATTTTTGCAAAATAAAAAAATGAGCGGTCTTGGTCCAAAGCCGAGAATTGTACCAGTTGCATGTCCATCAATAGAGTTGAAAGATTTGGCCGACGTGCAAGATTTTGATAAAGAAGGTGAGGTAGGAGAGGTGTATGGCCTTGAACTTGTTTCCGTTGGATTGTACAAACGAAAGGCAATTGAAGATGTGAAAGATGGCGCGTTTCCTAAACTTAGTCAACTTCGTGATGTTACTGTTCCTACTCCTGTAAGTAATGTGCTCTACAGCTTAAAACATGTGGCTAATAAATGGGTAATTATTCCTACCCCTGTTCCGCTTGCACCTATTCCCATTGTATGGGACATAAAGTTTGTTTTCATCAGTCCTTATGTTTATTTTACTGATGAAGGTGCCTTAGTATTTAGAAAAGTTGTTAACTCTGAGCCAACACTTGTAAGTCTTGTGCCAAGCTATTCCGAAACCAATAGCAGAGAAAAACTAAAACTTCAAGAGTATGGGAAACGAAGGTATCTTCTTACAAATAGGAAAGGTAGAACAGATACTTCTATTTTGTTCGTACCAGCAAATTTTACTATAGATAGAGATGCGACAATAGTTTTTGAAATTCTCATGAGATCTGTGGAAGCTGTGAAAGAAGCAGATATAGCACAGGGAATCAAACTTATGTGGGAAAGCTCAGTAACAGAGTCAACAAAGGTTGTTATTGCTATTAGAAAAATCAATACAGATTTTGAAGTTTCGAGTAGTGTCCCTGCTGTTAAGGTAGTGATTGATAAAACAACTCTAGTTTATCTAAGTTTCATAAACCTGGAACACATAGATCTTGTTTAATTTTATTATGCTAGCAAATTGTATACCTTTGAAGAGTTGCAAAATAAATTAGAAGATTAATAAAAAAAATATTTGTCATAAAAAATGCCACCACTGTATCTGCAAATACCACCTGAACGTGATGAAACATTACAGGCAGACTCATTCCGTTTAATAAATATTACAGACGCATTGAAGTATTTGGAAGAGGAACAAGCAAAATACTCCTGGTGCAAAAGACGATATAAAACGGTTTTCAATTCTGTACACAACACTTCAATGGCCGTGGGTGTGGTTTCAGCCGGATTATCTGTAGGAGGTATAGCTCTGTTTGCAACGGGAGTGGGAAGTGTCATAGGAATTGCTATTGAAGGTGTTGGCCTTGCCACAAGCCTGGCATGCTTTGGTATGGAGGCCCTTAATAAAAAAATTTATACAAAGTTGCAGAAGCATGAAGCATTAAGTACGCTCGCTGGAGCTAAGCTGAGCAGTATGAAACTTATTATCAGTAAGGCTTTGAAAGATAATAAAATTGATGATCACGAATTTAAGAGAGTCCAGGATGATTTGACCAATTACAAGCAACAGAAATCTGAAATACAGAATAAGATGTGTAATCAACCCGTGAACGTTGAAGAGCTAAAGAAATCTTTTTTAGAACAAAAGATAGGCCTAGAAGAAACTATGAAAAATGTACAAAAACTTATAAGCAATTAACGATCAGTTTTGGTAATCCATTATTTTTGTCATACTCTTCACAAAGAGATGTCATGCCTGCTCATTTGACGCCATCGGCTCCACCACCAGATTATTACTGAGAAAAAAAAAGTTTTCTTGTTGCCCTTGTAACTTGAGAAATCTGTCCGAGTGTCTTGATGACTTGGGTTAAGAACTTATAAGAACTTATCTTAAGACACTTATAAGAACTTGTTTTAAGTCACTTGAAAGAACTTATGCAACTAACTTCAAAGTTACTTACAAAGTTACTTAAAGGTTTATAATGTACCTTATTAAGTACTTGAAATTTACTTAAAAACATCCAAAAAGTAACATAGACAGTAACTTGATAATTGTATCCATGACTTGTTTTGTCCAACAGGTCGTTCCATGTCCGTGTGGGCTCAACCCTCTCCGACTCCTTTGAACAGGAGATGGGTGTCCCGCAGGGCAGTATTCTATCTCCTGTTTTATTTAGCATTATAATAAATAACATTGTAAAGGCCGTCAAGGATGATTCTGAATGCTCTTTGTTTGTGGATGACTTTGCCTTGTGTGCACGAGGTCGAGGACTTGCGTCCCTTGAGAGGCGCTTGCAGCTGTGCGTTGATCGCATCCAGGGGTGGGTGTCTCTCGATGGATTCAGATTCTCGCCCTCCAAGACAGTCTGTGTGCATTTTACTAACCAGACGAAATTTTTTCCAGAACCTAGCCTGAGCATTGCTGGAGTGCCAATTAAGGTGGCCGAAGAGGCAAAATTTTTGGGGGTCATCTTTGACAAAAGATTGACCTTCTGCAACCATGTTAACTACCTTAGAACCTCTTGTCGGAAGGCCCTCGACATTCTTCGTGTCGTTGGTCGTACTGACTGGGGTGCAGACCGCATCGTCTTACTTCGACTGTACCGGGCCCTTGTTCGGTCCAAACTGGATTACGGCTCTGTGGTATATGCCTCGGCTTCCAAGTCTGTTCTGCAGCGTCTGAACACAATTCACCATCAAGGTCTGCGCATATGTCTGGGAGCCTTCAGGACATCTCCAGTTCCTAGTCTGTATGCAGAGGCAGGGGAGCCTTCTCTCAGGCTCCGCCGCATCCGCCTCATGCTCAGCTACGTTCTGAAGCTGAAGGCCCATCCAGAAAATCCTGCCTATGATTGTGTTTTTAACCCGTCGTTTGCAGAGATTTACGATGCCCATCCGGGAGCTGTCCGTCCACTTCCCTTCCGTGTCCGACCTCATCTGCAGGCGGCCGGAGTGGACCTGGACAAAGTTTCGGAATCTCTGCAACACGTCACTCCACCCTGGCTACTACCAGTTCCTGACATCTTGCTGGACTTGACTGCCCACAAGAAGGATTGTACTCCACCAGCCATATACCAACAGAGCCTCAATGAACTCCTTTCAATTTTTCCTGGCTATTGTCGTCTTTATACGGATGGGTCCAAGTCTGAGGATGGAAGAGTGGCTGCGGCTGCAGTGTCCTCTCGCCATCCTAGACGCCCATTTAAGCTCCGTCTCACTGACCATTCCTCTGTATTTAGTGCACAACTGCAGGCCATTCTGCTGGCACTCAGGCATGCCTATCAGTCTCGGGAAAGGAACTTCCTGATTCTGTCTGACTCTCTTTCTGCCCTGCAGGCCCTTCAGGGCGCGGGAACAGACCATCCACTGCTGGTGCAGATTAGAGAGCTCTACGCGGACTTGATGAAGGAATATTATGACATCATTTTTATTTGGGTCCCAGGCCATGTGGGCATCGAAGGCAACAGAATCGCAGATTCTGCTGCCAACGGTGCCCGCAGTGACCCTGTCCCTGACACACAGACTGTCTATAGTGATTTTAAACCTGTTATTAGTGCGTACATAGCCCGCGAGTGGCAGTCCGAGTGGGACAAAGAGGAAGGGAACAAGCTTCATGAAGCTCTTCCTAAGTTGTCCGACAGTCTACCTTTCCGCTGCGGCAGCCGCCGTGAGGAGACTGTCCTTGCTCGGCTCCACATCGGGCACACGTATGTTACGCACTCTTACTTACTTAAACAGGATGAGCGTCCATGGTGTTTTGCCTGTGATGAGCAGTTTTCTGTTCGACACTTTTTGCTGTATTGTGCTGACCTAATTGACACCAGATATAAACACTTCACAGCAGACTCCTTGAAGGTTTTGTTCCGGGATGTTCCCCCGGACAAAATCTTCAATTTTTTGAGAGAATGCAATATTTTTAACAAGATCTGAGCATTCATAGACTATGTGAATTTTTTTATTTGCCCTTTTTGTGAGTCTGTAGACGTTTCTTTTCCAGACATGTGTGACATTTTAGCCTGAGATTTTTAATCTATATTTACATCTTGTCTTAAGACCTTGCTTTTAGTCTGGCTGACCAGATTCTTACCCATCCCGCCGTGAGATGGCCTTAGTCACCTGCTCGGCGTTAAACCCAAATAACTAACCATGACTTGTGCACTAGAAAATAATCTGTTTAGACTAAGGGGTTAATAATCGCGGGTTGGCGGCTGATCAAAAAATGTAGCTTGAATGATTTCTGGAGTGGAACTCAAATAGCTAGGTAATAAAGGTATTGGTGGGATTTGGTGGAGTGGGTTTGTCTGAATGGCTAGTTGGTTATAATAAATCTATAAAACGGGGGAGGTGTGCCCTGGGATGCTGGGATTTTTGGTTCCAGTGTCTCTGACCTTGACCTAGACGACCTTGACCCATGACCTTGACCTGGTGACCTTGCCCTTAGTGACCTTGCACTTAGTGACCTTGCACTTAGTGACCTGCCCTGGGATTCTCCCTTATTCTATCTCTCTCTTTGGTGGGGGCTGTCTCCTCTTCTTCTTCTTGTGTTGGTATTGTTGCATGCTGAGTGAGTAGAGTTCATTTTGGAAGAGTTGGCTTAATTCCGGTGGTGGTGGAAACCTAAGTATTTCCTCGAGTGTAGCCGCCGGGTGGGCCAGCTGTGGTGGCTGAGCAGTGATTTCCCCTCTTAGCTCTGCACTGTATATACCTATTTGCGAAACAGTGCCCTATTATTGGGAACGTCGCTCTTGGCTCCAAATCTGTCAACAGAGCGTCTTTCTGTCAACCATAAATTTCTACAACAATGGGTTTCCCCCCAGGCCGTATTCCCTATACCTATATTTCTCGATCTTGGCCTTACATATCCAATACCACATCCCTTGATCTTGGCCTTACATATTCAGTACTTCAAGCCCCAGGGAGTGTGGCCCATATTCAATAACGCATGCTCATAAATTCCACACATGGGAACTTGCGTCAGTGTTCGATCGTGGCCTTACAACTTAGGTATATGATACTAAGCCCTCATTAATAATGGTCCTGAATAATAATTATATACTAATACATGTGGGTGCCGTACATAGTGTAACATTCCTCCCTGACCCGAGAAAAATACATCCCATTCAGGATTATTTTTCTTTCCTTCTCAGGGGGTTTACACTTCGGGACATATGACAATATAATTGCAAATCATTAATCAATCAACAATACATTTCATAAAAATGGCGTGTGATATCTTATCCAATTACACCATCAATTATTGGATACAAATAAAGAAGAAGAGTTCATTGTCAATGATTCGAACCAAATAAAGAAAAAAAGTTCATTGTCCACGATTCGAATAAAAGAAAAAAGAAAAATAGTTCATTGTCCACGATTCGAACCAAAATAAAAGAAAAAGAGTTCATTGTCAACGAATTGTTTGTCTCTCATGGGCACCGTTGTGCTCACAGTCCCAACATAATTCTTCCACCTTGTAGGTGGTCTCATTTCAAGGCTGGGTAGAATTTCACGACAGGCGATGTCACCTTCAGTTCCACCCTGTCCTCCATCATCGGTGCAGAGGCACTTGCTCCGTAGACGTCATCGTCGTCTGCCACAGTTGTAGCCACCGATCCCGGATCCAGTGTAGGTCGAGTGACCCCACCATGTCCTCGCCTAAGTCTTGATAAAGGGCCATTTTTTTACAAATCAAAATATCTGGCTACTCCCACTATTACTCCTACCATTGACATGACCACCTCCATTACTAATAAATACTGCCAAGTGGACCAGCCTTCTTCATCTTCGACCTTTTGCATATCCTGCAATTCCGTGATTAGAGAATCCATCGGAATGTGCTCTATTTGCTTTAATTTCTTAGGTAAGGGAATTGGTTTAAATTCTGGTATAGCTTTATGGAATGGTTCCCACAAAGTTATATTCAAAACGACATACTTCTGAATATTATTAATTTCTTCGTCCGTTATAACAAAGACACTTTCTCGTTGGTAATACAGTGTTAGTGTGAGTCTATCGCTAGTTGCGCTACACGTCATCCCTAAGCGTACTATACTAACGGGAGGATCTGTCAAAATGAACCTCACTTGTTCCCCATGACAACTGACGCTGAAGCGTAATCTTTCTGCTGCACTGATCATCCATACACCGTCAGTTATGTACCTTGCCATTGGCAAGACCGAACCAAGCTTGACCTTCGCCTGACAGTATGTCTTTATCTTGTTCGTACTGTTCATTAGCAATGCTGTGACACAAAACTGACCAATATTCACTGGATAGATGGGACCCCTGATTGCACAAAAGCCTAAAATTGGTTTTGAGCAAGCTTGCGCCTTGTCTTCATTATGAGTACGAAGCGGGTACGCTGTACGTCAACCGCAATCGTCGTCACCTCTAACTCGTACTGCGCGGTCAATGACTCGGTCATACCTTCTGTTCCATTTTTAGGAATTAACGGAACTGGTAAATTATGAACCCTAAAAACTTCAAATCGATCGTTGAAATCAAGCAGTGGTACGGCTACGACTACTACCATCTGTACTGCTTCAAGATACGTAGTACACGTCAAGAACTGATAATACTCCCAAAGATATTTTTCGGGGCCCTTAGGTAACCGTAACGGTGGTTGTAGTTGGTTCCCAATTGCGAGCAGTAGGGCTCGTAGATTTGTGGGTGTTATAGTACTATATTCAGTTGTAACTGAAGGTGTTCAAGATATGCGGTTACCCTGTGTACCACCTGCTTCACTTCTCCGATGACTACATCAATTTGAAAATATGTTAAAACAAATGTTTCATTTTCCCCGACTCTTCTCTCTAGCACTTCAGTAATCTGTTTCATTTGTATACTGAGGTTTGTTAGACTTGACACTAATTCATTAATCGAGTGTCTGTTTTCCGAAATCTGTACCCTCGATATATTAATTATCAACAGACTCTTTTCTACCACGTGGGTCAGTTTCTCTTGGTTTTGTGCTAAAGTATGTATGCCACTCCTTACTGACTGTAAGTCCGCTTCGGTCATTGTACCGAATAAACAATGCAATGCCTGGCCCACAAAGGGTACCAGTGATCGCCTGGCCCACAAAGGGTACCAGTGATCGCCTGGCCCACAAAGGGTACCAGTGATCGCCTGGCCCACAAAGGGTACCAGTGATATGCAACGCCTGGCCCACAAAGGGTACCACTACTAAGTCACTACTGACTCGCACGGCTGACTGCTACAAAGACGTGAAAAACTGGATGACAGCAAACAAGCTGAAACTGAACGACGACAAAACGGAAGCCATGCTGGTAGGCACTCGCCAAAAACTCTCCCATCTCCCTCCCTCTCTCCGCCTTCAACTCGATAGCACCCCTATCTCCCTCTCTGACTCGGCCAAGAACCTCGGCGTCATCCTCGATTCCTCTCTGTCCATGACCAACTTCGTCTCCGCCACGACCCAGGCATGCTATTTCCAGCTTCGCCGCATCAGTCAGATCAGAAAATACCTCACTACCGAAGCTGCCACCAAACTTGCTGTCTCTCTCATCTTATCTCGCATCGACTATTGCAACTCTCTCCTTTCCGGTCTCCCTCACTCCACCATCTTCACTCTCCAACGCGTCCAGAACAATGCTGCCCGCCTCGTCCTCAGAAAGAAAAAATCCGACCACATCACACCCCTGCTCAAACTCCTTCACTGGCTCCCCATCCCCCAACGCATCCAATACAAAGTTCTGTCTCTCTGCTACAAATCCCTGAACAACTGCGCTCCTGCCTATCTCTCCAACTTACTTCACCCCTACACACCTTCCCGCTCCCTCCGCTCTGCCTCCGACCCTCTCCGCCTCCACATCCCTCGCACCAAACTTAACACTTTCTGTCCCCGCTCCTTCTCCGTCTACGGTCCATCCATCTGGAACACTCTCCCACTCTCTCTCCGTCAGAAACACTCTCTCTCCTCCTTCCAGTCCGCCCTCAAAACTCACCTCTTTCAACAGTTTTAGCACTATATCACCGCACTCCCCACCCCAAGCTGACCGTCGTAACGTATTTCACTGTTTGTGGTACGTGAGTCATTGTCTAAAGCGTGCGCATGCGTGCGCGAGTTGTGAGTGTGCGCTTAGAGTTATAATTATTATAAGATAAGCGCATTATAAATACCGTAATTATTATTATTATTACCAGTGATATGCAACGCCTGGCCCACAAAGGGTACCAGTGATCGCCTGGACCTTCCGCGTAACGTGTGGTACTCGGCTAGGCTATTATACATTCCCGTATAAGTATCCATTACATTTTTGATTTCTTCTCCTAGTGTGGCAAAACTTTTTACAAACTTGCTTTGAGCTGTGAAATAATGACCAATGACATTCCATGTAGTATTTGAAACTTTGGCAGTGTGATCTGATAATTTAGTGAGTACTCCATGATACGGTCGTAGATCAATTACGACCGTCACGATCCACCTTGATTGAGTGGTCGTAATCTCACTAAGTTTTTCAAAGACTACATTATTATGAACATTAAGACTATCGGCTAGGCCCAGTATCATGAGACAGAGGACAAACTTCATTTTGCATGTCTGCAAAATATAATTACACCCGTAGTTGTATATTCATACTCCCCAAACTTTTCCGATCTTCTGATTGATCCTCTCTCAATACCACTTGAGAGTTGCATTTTAAACGAAGCCTTCAGTAGATCTCCTATGGCCTCTAATAACCGCCTCACTCCTTCACCCCTAGACTTAGGCAGGATTGCATCCACATTCTTTATCCTATCATCATCAGAGTTGTCTGATGTGCCTTTGTCCAAGCTAACGTCAACCGATTCTTTAAAATCCATATCCATATTAACATCTCTTATACAACTTTACTTATTACCTTCCTGACTTTAAGTAAGGTTTATGCCTATGTGTCAACCTCATGGTGTCTACATCACATTTCCTAGATCCGGATAGCTACTCGCTTATCATATCAGAACCCCCGATACCAGTACAACGACTGCGGACCTAATGTCAAACCACCTTGGGCAAAGCCAATCCACAGGCTATCCCAGTCTCATATGACCCAACAGACACATATCAGCATGACTCAATAGCAGTCCAACCTTTTATTTACCATCCTCTTAAATCTCTGCAAATTTCAGCGCTAATTCAATAATTGTCTTTGTGAACACCGTACTGTGTCCCAATAATATTAACCCCTGCCAAAATATAACTCTTTCCCAACTGTTCTCTGCACTGCTCTTCCATTATACTCTAGCAAACTATACACTAGTAAGCTAACTTAATTTTATTTTAAACAGATTATCCTCGACTCTCTAGCTCCAATATCAGTTGTTCTGCGACATCTCTAATGCTCCAGTTTTAAAGCAATACTCGTCGGACTCCTACTATAGTTATCCTGAACGATCGATTCTTTTTTTCTTTCCTGGGTTCTGCGCAGTGGCTTTGCATACAGTAGAACCCGCTAGATTTTCCGTCAACCGTCCCTACCATTTGTCCTATGCCTTGGGCGCTTGTAGCCTGACTGATCACCTCTACCTTTCCACCCACAATCATAAATACTTCCGCTGCCATTTTTTTTTTCTTTCTTTCTAAATATAACAACTTTACAGCCTAGCTAATAGGTCTGGCCCTTAATCAAAACTGCGGCGATAACACAAAAGGTCACTCACCTGTTTTTGTCCATTGATGGTGACAGTAGTTGTGGTCCGGGGTTGTGTGTCTGTTGGCTCCTTCTCAGTCTTGTTTAAAGTTGTGGGCTCGAACTCTGCTTTCTAGTTGTGGGCTTGAACTCTGCTTTCTAGTTGTGGGCTCGAACACTGCTTTCTAGTTGTGGGCTCGAGCACTCGTCTTCTCTTCTTGTTTCTGTCATCCTGCGATAGTTCTGCCATACCCGTTCTGACATCCTGGGATAGTTCTGCCATATCCGTTCTGACATCCTGGTCACGGCACCAAAAAGGGTAGTCTTTGTTACACACCGGCCATACTCAAGAGTTGTGTGAACAAAGACACCACCAGACATTCGTGTTTCCAGAAACGTCTTTTATTTCGGGTACAACATTCTTCCAATAAGTTGGGCAGGACCAACCTACGGAATAGTGAAGTAATAATCGAAGCTTTCAGTCCCTTTCTTTTGAGCTCCCTGTTCTGAGCTCTTCTCTCACTCTCTAGCTCATCCCTCACTAGCTTGCTTCATCCTAGCTTTCTTCCTTGCTAGCCAGCTTCTGTGATTTCCCCTCTCAGTTCTGCACTATATATACCTATTTGCGAAACAGTGCCCTATTTTTGGGAACGTCGCTCTTGGCTCCAAATCTGTCAACAGAGCGTCTTTCTGTCAACCATAAATTTCTACAACAATGGGTTTCCCCCCAGGCCGTATTCCCTATACCTATATTTCTCAATCTTTGCCTTACATATCCAGTACCACATTCCTTGATCTTGGCCTTACATATTCAGTACTTCAAGCCCCAGGGAGTGTGGCCCATATTCAATAACGCTTGCTCATAAATTCAACACATGGGAACTTGCGTCAGTGTTCGATCTTGGCCTTACAACTTAGGTATATGATACTAAGCCCTCATTAATAATGGTCCTGAATAATAATAATATACTAATACATGTGGGTGCCATACGTAGTGTAACAGAGCAGAGTCCACCTTCGCCCGCTACTATCTCCAAGACCTCTCTGCTCAACGAGAGACCATGGCACTCGGAGATGTCTTGGTGGTGCAACACTCCCTCTGGGCGCCTCTCGCGCCATTGGTTTACCTTAGCTGAATTTGTCAGGATTTTGCACCTCGAAACTAAGCGTATTGCAGTGGCACGGCTTGGGCGGCACCCTCCTCCTTTCGTTATTCTTCCCCACAGTAATGCCATCGGTATGGATTTTGAAGAAACAAATGTATTTTTCTCTAAAAGATATTTTTGCAAAAATACTTACTGATGGCATTACTCACAGGACCCTCCTGCCTGCCCCACTTGCTGCCAGCACGCTAAGAGTAAGACTGGCGGGAACATATGGCGCGCGCACATGGATGGAGGGAGGGGAGACTATCCAGGTGCTTGGTTACAACTCCCTAGAGTTACGACCCGTGTCGTGCGAACATCTTTGAGGCTGACTTCGGTAAGCTAAAGGGGATATTCCATACAGTAATGCCATCGGTAAGTATTTTTGGAAAAAATATCTTTTAGAGAAAAATACATGTTTTCTCATTGGCATTTCTGATACCTGATGTTTTTTTCAGTCTCCTGTTTTTTCATTTGTTGGTCAGTTCTGCTCATCAAAAGAAGGGCTAGGGGGATTGTTTATGCTTTCTCTCTCATTATTGTGTTATGCTGTTGGAAAGATTGTCAGTCTCTCAATGTGACTTCATCCTAAAAGGATAACATGTTTTCACTTCTTTTCTTTACGAAGTTTGCTTTAACAGTCTTGTCTGTTAACCCCTATCATACTGAGGCTAAAACTTCAAGTTTGTACACTGCCATATGCAAGCTACAGTGGAGTCCAGTTAACTCTTTCTACCCCCAACACCGAAATCCTTAAATTTTGCCTTTGTCCTCTGAAGACTGCATTGCAGTGCAGGACATAGATCGACCATGATGGTTCAAGGGTGATGCCAGAATAGCTTTGCGCCCATAGGCGCCAAGCTATTCTGGCATCACCCTTGAACTATCATGATCGAACCTTATCTTGCTGTGGTGCATCTGCGGTAGAATGAGTAAACACAAGCTCGCTTTACACGAATTTCCGGTTGACACAAACCGTTTTTGCGTTCCCGACCGACGGCCTTCTTATTCTGTATTAAAATTTCACTGATAACACGAAATGCTTAACACGAAATTTCGCTTTACACGAAGCAGGTTTCGGTTCCCAACCAGGGCAATTTCAATATTATTCACCTGTTTAACACGAACACACGTATGGTTTTCCATTCACCGAAAACCAATTCACGTGTCGCGCTCGCGCTTTAGTATACGACTGTCACGACTAGGGAGGGACAGACGAGAATGGAAGATAGAATAGAAGTAGAACCCCCAAATGTCCCGACTAAAGAGAGATAGACGAGAATGAAGGTTAGGAGTAGAAGAGAAGAAAGAGATAGATAAAGGACCCTAGCGTCTTGCCTCAAGACAGGTTACAGCTCAGCACGAGCAACACAACACATTTACTTTACACGTACACTCAATCTTTATTACTATTATGCTAACTATTCCCCCTTTCCTTCCTTCCTACACTTCCCACCGACACTTCCCCTCCCTGCCCCCTACTCCCCTCCCCCTCCCGAAAAAAAAAAGAAAGAAAAGAAAAACAAAAGGAAAAAACTAAACCAAGGTTAATACTACTTCCACAGCATCAGCATTGCATCGAGTGGTGGAAACAAACACTCCCCCACGCTACGCAGCACTGTTGCTCCACAATAACAATAAAAAGTCAGGTTACAGCCCTGCGAACTGACGGCTGAAAAAACGTTATTTACAATATACTGTCCATATACAAGAATCATGTAACTACACCAAGGCAGAGTGAGTGACGGAAAGCTGAATAAGAATGGGACCACCGTGGTAAGTCGACGAACGCCTGTGGATCCCTCCCGCCCGGCTTCCTTAACGGTCGTACAGCTTCGCGGGTCTTCTCTCTCCCTCTCTCTGTCTCTCTCTCTCCGTTTCCCTGGCGCGAGGTCCGGTTGCGATGGCGACACAGCAGCTTCAGCAGTACAGATGACCGCGCCCCTTCCATGCCGACACTCAGTCCAGCGAGGCGTGGTTGGTCCTAATGCCCGCCGGCCCTCCAACCGGTCCCGACCCCGAACATCAAAAATGCAAAACAAAAGCAGAAGCCTAAACGGCCCCATAAGCAACGTAAACCAGAGGGTCCTAAAATTAGCTAACCACCATACCCACCCTGCTTGGTTTACAAAAACACTACCACTAGCCATTCAAGCACTTGACCTTCACTCATGTGACACGTGCTTTCCAAACCATTCCAAAATTTACACATGAACCAAAACAACGAAAGCTCTCAAACACCACAAAAAAGCCTTCCTAACATTCCCTGCACTTTCACAACAAGCGAATACAACATTTCACTAACATGTTCCACTAACCGATGCAACATGTCGCTAACAGTTAAAACCAACTAATAATTACAGAACCAAACATAACACCAAAACACTGCCCTTTAACACCCGTCGAGTTCTACCCTCCTTTTTGCCCCCACGATACCCCTAGACCTAGCACATAGTACAAAACACCTATAACAACCATAACATGACAAAACATCCGCACGCGGGATTTTTAACGCACTTACCTCCTCTGCGACCTGTCACAACGCCGTCACCCGTAGGCAAAACAACCCCCAGTCTCCGGCCACCAACGACCACGGGACTGGATCGGCGCTGTGTCACTGACTCTCACAAACGGTCAGTCACTGACTCCAACAGTCAGCTGGGCAAGACAACCTGGTCTAACCGAGTACAGCTGCGAGCTAAACTATTATTCCCTTGCTACCGACAAGGTAAACTCGGCAGTGAACACACTACCGTATCCACTAGCGCGCCCACGCCTTTACCATAGCCGACACTTAGTTCGCTTCCAGCTGCCAGAGAGATAAGGCTGCCGCGAGTTCCACTCTCGCCCGCTCATTCTATTTATATCGCACTACTGAGCGGTACACGGCGTGACCGGCTCTCTGCCGCTATAACAACAACCTACACATTTGTATTCATAACACATCTCTGCCTAAAGTGACTGTTGTGGAAGCAACATCGTTCAAATGTTGAAATTCTCACCTACACACTGATACCAAACATGACAACATTACGACTTGCACTTGTGTAGCAGGTCATGGTGAAAATAAAGAGAACGGGAATTTGTTGATGTACGAGAACGAGAATTTATTGTGAAATTGACAAAGTTCCCACAGCCATAACACAAAGACGCTACTTTTCCCAGTGAAACACACTTGCATGCATAAGGGTTAGCATGCCTACAGTACGTATCACTTAATGGATTTTGGGTTCATGGTGGGGGACGGAAGCAGGAGGGTAATTAATGAGGTCACTGACAGGTGTCGACAGACAAGTTCCAGACATCCGACTTGGTGTACACTCCCGGCATTGGGGAAAGAGAGGGCTTAGTTACACGGATACTATTGAGGAGATAGCCACGTTTCTTTCTTGGGAAATAGTGTAACACTAACAGTCAACCTTGTAAATGTACTTTTGATTTAACTTTTGATCATGATGGAGTCTGATGAAACGCGTACAGTCTGTGTACACACAGGTGTGTTCCATGCAATGAGAGTTAATGCATTGTGCAGAATATGTGGCGAGAGATCACAAAAGAGATACACGGATAAAAAGTCATTTCTTTGTATCAATTATGAACACTTAATCCACAAGTGTTATGGAATTAATATCCAGGAAGACAAAGACATGATGCACTCCAAAACAATGTGTAGGAGTTGCTATTGTCGGATGAAACGGATAGACTCGACTGAAACACGTGTGTCCGAGGAGACAACGCGAAATGCGGCGTCTGATATTGCCTCATCACAACACATTTGGACCATGTTCCATCCAAATACGAGTGTTGAAGAATGTGTCGCGTGTGTTCACTTCATGCAGCTAGGTAAAGGAGGACGACCAGCGAAGCGGGGTTCCCGGCATGGAAAGAAACGATCGTTTCAATCCGCGGCATGTGACACTCATAACACTGACACTGATAACAGCACTAATGAAGGTGATAGTGGCATACAAGTTTTTATTCCGCCGACGTCTACTCCCCGTAAAACGGTTCTTATGTCTAGTGTGTCAGAAAATGTGTTAAACCTCAAGGTATGTTTAAAAACACTGTTGAATATTGTGACCTGTTATGGACTGATCGTATTTCGGGATGGCAATAGCAGTCTGTGGAGTACCGAGACGGCTGCGGGCGAGAAATGCCAGAACACGCGACCTGTCAGTGACCTCATTAGGCACCCTCCTGCTTCCGTCCCCCACTATGAATCCAAAATCCGGTAAGTGATACTTACTGTAGGCATGCTGACCCTTATGCATGCAAGTGTGTTTCGTTGGGAAACGTAGCGTCTTTGTGTTATGGCTGTGGGAACTTTGTCAATTTCACAACAAACACCGACATCAACAAATTCCCGTTCCCTTTATTTTTACCATAACCTACTACACAAGTGTAAGTCGTAATGTTGTCATGTTTGGTATCAGTGTGTAGGTGAGAATTTCAACTTTTGAACGATGTTGCTTCCACAACAGTCACTTCAGGCAGATTTGTGTTATGAATACAAACCAGTAGGTAGTTGTTATAGCGGCAGAGCGCCGGTCACGCCGTGTACCGCACAACACGCGACCTGTCAGTGACCTCATTAACCACCCTCCTGCTTTCGTCCCCCACCATGAATCCAAAATCCGCTAAGTGATACTTACTGTAGGCATGCTGACCCTTATGCATGCAAGTGTGTTTCGTTGGGAAAAGTAGCGTCTTCGTGTTATGGCTGTGGGAACTTTGTCAATTTCACAACAAACACCGACATCGTACATCAACAAATTCCCGTTCTCTTTATTTTCACCATAACCTGCTACACAAGTGCAAGTCGTAATGTTGTCATATTTGGTATCAGTGTGTAGGTGAGAATTTCAACTTTTGAACGATGTTGCTTCCACAACAGTCACTGTAGGCAGAGATGTGTTATGAATACAAATGTGTAGGTAGTTGTTATAGCGGCAGAGCGCCGGTCACACCGTGTACCCCACAGTAGCAAGCGATATAAATAGAATGAGCGGGCGAGAGTGGAATGTGACCTCGCGGTGCCTTATCTCGCTGGCAGCTGGAAGCGAACTAAGTGCTAGGCGCCAGCACTGGCTGGTAAAGCCGTGGCCGCGCCCGCACGTGCAAACACGGCTTTACCAGCCAGTGCTGGCGCCTAGCACTTAGTTCGCTTCCAGCTGCCAGAGAGATAAGGCGCCGCGAGGTCACATTCCACTCTCGCCCGCTCATTCTATTTATATCACACTTGGTACTGTGGGGTACACACGGCTCTACAGTGTGACCGGCGCTCTGCCGCTATAACAACTACCTACTGGTTTGTATTCATAACACATCTCTGCCTAAAGTGACTGTTGTGGAAGCAACATCGTTCAAAAGTTTAAATTCTCACCTACACACAGATACCAAACATGACAACATTACGACTTACACTTGTGTAGCAGGTTATGATGAAAATAAAGGGAACGCGAATTTGTTGATGTATGATGTCGGTGTTTGTTGTGAAATTGACAAAGTTCCCACAGCCATAACACGAAGACGTAACTTTTCCCAACGAAACACACTTGCATGCATAAGGGTCAGCATGCCTACAGTAAGTATCACTTACCGGATTTTCGTTCCATGGTGGGGGACGGAAGCAGGAGGGTGGTTAATGAGGTCACTGACAGGTCGCGTGTTGTGCGGTACACGGTGTGACCGGCGCTCTGCCGCTACCTACTGGTTTCTATTCATAACACAAATCTGCCTGAAGTGACTGTTGTGGAAGCAACATCATTCAAAAGTTGAAATTCTCACCTACACACCGATACCAAACATGACAACATTACGACTTGCACTTGTGTAGCAGGTTATGATGAAAATAAAGGGAACGCAAATTTGTTGATGTATGATGTCGGTGTTTGTTGTGAAATTGACAAAGTTCCCACAGCCATAACACGAAGACTTAACTTTTCCCAACGAAACACACTTGCATGCATAAGGGTCAGCATGCCTACAGTAAGTATCACTTACCGGATTTTCGTTCCATGGTGGGGGACGGAAGCAGGAGGGTGGTTAATGAGGTCACTGACAGGTCGCGTGTTCTGGCATTTCTAGCCCGCAGCCGTTTCGGTACTCAACAGACTGCTATTGCCATCCCGAAATCCGATCAGTCCATAACAGGTCACAATATTCAACAGTGTTTTTAAACATACCTTGAGGTTTAACACATTTTCTGACGCACTAGACATAAGAACCGAATACCGAGTTTCTGTTCACAGATACACTGACAACTCCGGCGCCGTCTATGCGAGAATTTTTTTCTGTTTGACTACTGGAGGAATGATGGAGTGGAGGACGGGTGACACGAGTGTCATGTGCTCGGTCATGAGCAGTCTGAGTTTTTCCTCCTCTGTCTGCAAGCCATATGTCCTGCTCTTTAGAATGTTAATGGTAGCGTGACTCTCTTCACCTCCCTGCGCACCATGAAGCGCCAAACCAAATCCCCACTTTGTCATAAATTCAATGCAGTGACATTCCAGGATATGTTGTTTCGGAATGATGCTACTGGCTGGAAAAGTACTTCGAAAAAAACGCATGTAGTTTGCAATCTTGTCATTGATGTCTTGCATTGATTCATTCTTGCTCTTCACCGGCATTTTGTGAGAAACATTATTAGTGCTGTTATTAGTGTCAGTGTTATGAGTGTCACATTCCGCGGATTGAAACGATCGTTTCACACCCATGCCGCGAACCCCGCTTTGCTGGTCGTCCTCCTTTACCTAGCTGCATGAAGTGAACACACGCGACACATTCTTCAACACTCGTATTTGGATCGAACATGGTCCAAATGTGTTGTGATGAGGCAATATCAGACGCCGCATTTCGCGTTGTCTCCTCGGACACGCGTGTTTCAGTCGAGTCTATCCGTTTCATCCGACTATAGCAACTCCTACACATTGTTTTTGAGTGCATCATGTCTTTGTCTTCCTGGATATTAATTCCATAACACTTGTGGAGTAAGTGTTCATAATTGATACAAAGAAATGACTTTTTATCACTGTGTTTCTTTTGTGATCTCTCGCCACATATTCTGCACAATGCATTTACTCTCATTGCATGGAACACACCTGTGTGTACACAGACTGTACGCGTTTCATCAGACTCCATCATGATCAAAAGTTAAATCAAAAGTACATTTACAAGGTTGACTGTTAGTGTTACACTATTTCCCAAGAAAGAAACGTGGCTATCTCCTCCAATAGTATCCGTGTAACTAAGCCCTCTCTTTCCCCAATTCCGGGAGTGTATGTTGTAGAGGGGGGTGTATAGGGTCTTTCTCACGCACTCACACCCTGGGGTTCGCTTCCGTGAGGGTTGAGAAGAGGCTTAATTGAAGAACATCTTTTTATTCACAGCATCAAATCAAGGCTCTTAATCAATGCCTTTAAGTCAATGATGCCACCCTGCAACAAACATTACAGGTCATAAGTATATATCATATACAATATAGCGTGAACGTACATTCTAGCTATTACTATTATCAAACTACCATAAATATACATACGCCGCTATAGCTTGAACATACATTCTAGCCTTTGTCATGCAACCGAAATTACAAAAGAATGTACAGTACAAATCGGCTCTAAACAACGAATTATAAAAACAGACAGTCAAGTAAAAATAACATAAAATGCAATAACAACATTATTCAGTTAATGCAATATTCTATTACCTTAACAAATAACCAACATCTAGCTATTCAACATACCTTAGCAAAGTGTCAAAGGTTGATAACATCAAGGTAGACTGAATGTCATTGACCAGATGCAGTCAAGTAACAAAACTGCTGTGTCTGACTGCCCAAAAATGTTACAGCAGCTATAGGTGAATACAGTTCAGTCAAAGCTCATGCACATGACAGAAAACTCATGACAAAACATACCGCCCAAGATGCACTGGATTCTTGGAGCACTTATAGCTACATGCTGTCCAAACACAGAGTCAGGCAGCAATATTTATACATTTAGGCTAGAGCTAGGCACAATATACCTCTATGCTTCCACTGACTAAACTGTTTTAACTTACAGTGAAACCTGTCTGGTATGCAGTGCAGTCTATCCACAACCACCTTATAAAACAAGACAACGGAATGAAGTAGATCAAGTTAAAAGAGAAAAGATCTAAGAAGACAATACTAACTAGGAATTAACAACCTATTTGGCTTTATCCATTAATTAACATTTATTTACCTTACAAATCATAATCAGTGGAAAATATAGACTATACACTTCCATTCCTCTATTTAACTGCATGATCAAAGATCACTCTACCACATGTACACTAAGGCGGATGTCTGGAACTTGTCTGTCGACACCTGTCAGTGACCTCATTAATTACCCTCCTGCTTCCATCCCCCACCATGGAACGAAAATCCGGTAAGTGATACTTACTGTAGGCATGCTGACCCTTATGCATGCAAGTGTGTATCCTTGGGAAAAGTTACGTCTTTGTGTTATGGCTGTGGGAACTTTGTCAATTTTACAACAAACACCGACATCACATAAATCAACAAATTTGCGTTCCCTTTATTTTCATCATAACCTGCTACACAAGTGCAAGTCGTAATGTTGTCATGTTTGGTATCAGTGTGTAGGTGAGAATTTCAACTTTTGAACGATGTTGCTTCCACAACAGTCACTTCAGGCAGATTTGTGTTATGAATAGAAACCAGTAGGTAGCGGCAGAGCGCCGGTCACACCGTGTACCGCACAACACGCGACCTGTCAGTGACCTCATTAACCACCCTCCTGCTTCCGTCCCCCACCATGGAACGAAAATCCGGTAAGTGATACTTACTGTAGGCATGCTGACCCTTATGCATGCAAGTGTGTTTCGTTGGGAAAAGTTACGTCTTCGTGTTATGGCTGTGGGAACTTTGTCAATTTCACAACAAACACCGACATCATACATCAACAAATTCGCGTTCCCTTTATTTTCATCATAACCTGCTACACAAGTGTAAGTCGTAATGTTGTCATGTTTGGTATCTGTGTGTAGGTGAGAATTTAAACATTTGAACGATGTTGCTTCCACAACAGTCACTTTAGGCAGAGATGTGTTATGAATACAAACCAGTAGGTAGTTGTTATAGCGGCAGAGCGCCGGTCACACTGTAGAGCCGTGTGTACCCCACAGTACCAAGTGTGATATAAATAGAAATAGCGGGCGAGAGTGGAATGTGACCTCGCGGTGCCTTATCTCTCTGGCAGCTGGAAGCGAACTAAGTGTCAGCTATGGTAAAGGCGTGCAAAACAAGGAACACTAACCCGTCTCTACCCACGTGAAAACAACTCACTATTCCTACACTGACCGGTGCTTCGGTAACTTTCGACTACCACTGTCAAAACAGTCACTAACCGTGACAATACCCTCCAACCTAAGTCGAAAGCACCCCTACCGTGAAAAAAAACCCACCAACAACGACAGCACCCTATTCCATCATGCGACTCAAATAGTCGGCTCCGACATTCTCCACCCCTGGAATAACCTTAACTACAAAGTCATGTTCTTGCAACAAAAGTGCCCGACGAGCAATACGACTGTTGACTGGTTTCATGGTCTGTAGATACTGGAGTGGTGAGTGATCACACTCGACTGTGAACTGTTGACCAAACAGATAGGTGTGAAATTTGCCTATTCCCCAGACAATCGCATAACATTTTCGCTCGATCGCGGAGTACCTTTGTTCTGTTGGGCTGAGTTTCTTGCTGGCGTACGCCACGGGGTGTAGTAGGTCGTCGTCCCCTTCTTGCAGAAGCACTGCTCCTAGCCCTACCCCCGACGCATCCGTCCTTAAGCAAAAAGGTTTGTCCTAATCAGGTAGTTTGACCACTGGCTCACTGCACAACTGGTCCTTAAGCGTTTCAAATGCTTCGTTACATTCCGGTGTCCACCGAACTTGGTTTGGTTCTCATTTCTTGGTAGCGTCAGTCAACGGTCGAGCAGTTTCAACGTACTTGGGTACAAAACGACGATAATACCCCATAGCTGCCAACCCTCCCGATTTTATCGGGAATTTCCCGATTTTTTTTCAATTCCCGATTCTCCGGTTTTTTGTACATTTCTCCCGATTTTCATATTTTCAAGCTTTGTTTTAAAATTCGAGGCATTTTGGCGTACCGCGCGGGGTCAAGCGCCTGTAGTTGAGAGCCTACCGCTATACTGTACCGCTAAGCTTTCGGGGACCCACAGCCAGTCTTGATTACGCATGCGCGGCAAATTCCGTTCATTCTGTTTGTTCCGGTTCCTTCGAATTTGCCCTCGAGCACATGCTCAACGATCTTCACAACTGGTCGCAGAGAATTTTCGATTTTCAACAAAATCATGCCTCCTAAGAAGCAGAAGTGTTTGGTGAAGTTCCATCCAGACTACAAGCGTTCCTTTCCTTACATCGACAAATCGAGAAAGGGGGAACACTTTGCCTTTTGTAAAATGTGCCGGCCGGGCGGACATAAACATCGGTCACGGCGGCCAAAAAGACATCAGTCTGCACGAAAAACGTAAGAAACACCAAGTATAAGTATAAGTAGCGAAGTATAATGAAGAAAAAATAAAGACTGTCTGGCGGTCAGACTGAATGATGAATTGAATAAACGAAGGAATACATGAAAAAGTAAGAGCATCTTGTGAAATAATTATGAAAGTGTGGAACACAAACCGAAAGAGACGAGAGAGAGAGAGAGAGAGAGAGAGGACTTGCTGTTGAAGGCAAAATCTTAATCAGCAACATCTCAGTCCCTGAAGGCTGCTGCAAACCCTTGCCCACCATCAAAAGAGTAGATAAACTTTGAATTTTGTTTCAAAGAGAGGCCTCCAAACTGCCTTCAAAATGCTGATTTTCGTTTCCATTGTCCTTGATTTAGTTTGTTCAGCTATGATTTTTTGTGCTGATGTGAATGTAAATAAACTTCAAACTGTAGGATACAAACTGGTCATTATTTTGATTTTTGCTTCAAGGAGAGGCCTCCAAACTGCCTTCAAAATGCTGATTTTTCGTTTCCATTGATTTATTTTGTTCAGCCATGATTTTTTTGTGCTGATGTGAATGTAAATAACTTCAAACTAAAGGATACAAACTGGTTATTATTTTGAATTTTGCTTCAAGGAGAGGCCTCCAAACTGCCATCAAAATGCTGATTTTCGTTTATGAGCGGGGGGCGTAGCCCCCCTGCACCCCCCCAGCGGGGCGCTGCCCCTGCACCCTGCCGGGGCCTAGGCGGCCCCTGGACCCCGGCCAGTCAGGATTTTTATTTCTCCAAAGTTGGCAGCTATGATACCCTGCTAGTCCCAGAAATGCCCGCAACTGGCGTTTCGTCTTGGGTGCTTCGGCCCTCCGGATTTTCTCCAGTTTCTCAACGTCAGGCCTGGGCTCGCCGTTTCCAACATGATGTCCCAGATAATCAATGGTAGTTTCTTCTGCTTGTAACTGAATCAAGGGAACTGTTACCGTCGAAACACTTACTTCCTCAGCCTCTTCCTCAACGCACTCATCTTGAGTAATCACGGCCATTGCTGCCAATTTCTCTACCTGTGCAGGTGGCTCTCTCTCGATGTAGGCCTTCAGTAAGTTCGCATGAAACAGTTTTTCTTTCCCCCTGGTGCGTATCCTGTAGTTATTCTCTCCCTTCTTCTCGGTAACGACGTACGGGCCTTGCCAAGCCATTTCCATCTTGTTCTTGGCAGGGTAGAAGAGTAGCACCTTGCTCCCTACTTCGAATGTTCTGGCCCTAGCTTTCTTGTCAAAGTTACGCTTGTACTTTTGAACGGATTTTGCCAATTGCGTCTGGGCTATCTTGCAAGTTTCCTCGATCCTGTTTTGAAGTTCGACCACATACTCTGCCACAGTACGTGATTCGGCATCGGCCTCCTCATCAGTCCACAACTTCTGGAGAACTTGCAGTGGTCCTCTTACTGTACGACCGAAGAGTAGTTCGAAAGGAGCGAATCCAGTAGATTCCCGCGGAACCTCTCTGTAGGCAAATAGAAGCCCTGGCAAGAATCGGTCCCATTCTTTCGGCTGTTCCTGGCACAACCTTCTGATCATCATCTTCAGGGTTTGGTTGAACCTTTCTACTAATCCGTTACACTGAGGGTGGTACGGTGTTGTGGTCATGCCTCGAATCGCGAGCAGTGTGTTCACCTCGGCCATGACTTCGCTTGTGAACTGTGTCCCTTTGTCTGTGAGGATTTCCCGCGGAATTCCCACTCGAGTCCATGTATTCCAGAAAGCTTCAGCAATAGAACTAGCATCTATCCTCTTCAGAGGTACCGCTTCTGGATATCTTGTAGCAAAGTCCACCATGACCAACACAAACCTGTGTCCTCTGTCTGATGCTGGGATTATGGGTCCAATGATGTCCGCGGCTACCCGGTCGAACGGCTGATCTATCAGCGACATGCTTCCCAATGGAGCCTTCCGAATTTTCCCAGGAGGCGTAGAACGTTGGCACTGGTCGCAGGATTTGCAGTATCTGTTCACATCTGAGCACACACCTGGCCAATAAAATCTGCGCTGTACTCTCTCCTGCGTTTTACGCGCACCCAAATGACTGGCCATGGGAGTATCGTGTCCAATGCGTATCACTTCGTTCCTGAACTGCTGTGGTACCACTACTTGCTTCTGTGAGGCATGGCTATTACTGTACGCTCGATACAGTATTCCCTTCTTCCAAAAGTAGTGGACCTTGTTTCCATTTTTACAGGTCGCAGGTGGTTTCCCAACTTTAGAATGGACGTTTTCCAAACTTGGGTCCTCCCTCTGAGATCGTTTCAAAACTTCAGGTGTTACTGAAAGAACTGTGATCCTTTGATCCCCTATCTCTAGGTTACCTCTTCTCGTCTTCAGTGCTTGCTGTCGCGTCATGACAGCCATTGCCATTTCCGTAGGAGTGACCAGAACAAAGTGTTGGACTCCTTCCGCGTCTTCCACCTCGTTCCCTATGATAACAGGTGATACTGGTCTGTCGAGAACTAATGCCCTGGCTTTTCCACAATAAAAGGGGCAGACGAGGTCGACAATCGCTGTGGGTCCTGTTACCGTGCTGGAATCCACTGACATTAGTGAAAGGCTCTTGCCGTCAAGCTGACCTTCCTTCACAATCAGTAGAGTTGCCCCAGTATCCCGTAGACCTTCAGCAACCTGACCATTCACTACTGCTGAACAATGCGGGTCGTACCTGAACTCGGCGGGCTTCTCTACCTTGGTCCTCTCTCCAACTTTTGCGACGGCTGCCTTCTTCGTTAGCTTGGGACAACTGTCTTTCCTATGTGGTCCTCCACAATGCCAGCAACCTTTAGGCGACCTCGAATAAGAAGCTCCTGGTGGTTTGCCCGGTTGGCCTCGTCACTGTCAGCGGGTCTGGGTTTACTTCCTGGTTGAACTCTTGTATGACGACTGAACAAACCTCCACGCTGTGTACCTCTCCGTGCCTCTAAATAGACTTCAGCGATCTCTGCTGCTTGGGTGACGGTGCTAGGTTTCCTCTCCCTAACATGCGTAGCCAGTTCCGGTGTCATACCGTCCAAGAGTTGCTCTTGAAGAATCAAGTCTTTCAGGTCCTGAGACTCCTCTTTCTTCTTACCTAGTGACATCCATCTCTTCAACCAGAGCTCCAGGCGGACAGCGAACTGCGGAAAGGATTCTTCTTTCTGCTTCCTTGATGTCCTCAGCCTGAGTCTGTACGTTTCTGCTGTTAACTGAAACCTGGTTAACAAAGCTTTCTTCAGTTCTTCGTAGTCCTTTAGAGCTACATCTGGCGCTAGTCGGTCAAGAACTTCTCTGGCCTTTCCCTTCAGAAGCGAAGACAGCCTGATGGCCCACGTATCCTCTGGCCACTTCAAAACTCCGGCTAACCTCTCAAACTGAGTCAAGTAAATGTCAAGGTCTTCTTTCTCATCATAAGGCGGCAAATTAATCTTCACTGGCTGGAAGATCTCTGACTTCGTTACTGGCTGTGACTTAGTAATGTGACTCGACAACAGCTCTAAAAGTTCTTGCCTTTCCTTTTTCTCCTCCTCCTCCTTCCGGTGACGCATCTCCTCCTGACGACAACGTTCTTCCCGGTCAGCCTGGTCCTGATGATGACGCAACTCCTCCTGATGACAACGTTCCTCCCGGTCGGCCTGGTCCTGACGATGACGCAACTCCTCCTGATGACAACGTTCCTCTCGGTCAGCTTGGTCCTGACGACGACGCTCCTCCTCCTGACGACAACGTTCCTCTCGGTCAGCCAGGTCCTTCTGCATCATGTAGACGATAAGGTCCTTCATGTTGGAATCATCCATAGGCCTCTCAACTACCTCCATTTCAGTAGGGTTAGTAAGCCTACCAGGGCCTGGGGACATGTTAGTAGGTGAGTACAACAATGGAACTAACTTTCCTCTACCAAGCGATGGTGACGCAAACTGAAAAGCCTGAACCCCTGGAGACCGTGGCTGAAACCCTGGACTCCTAGCGGCAGCCTCCTCTACGTCGGCAGCAGTGACTGACCGCGGGTGATCTCCGGCAAGCGCCATCCTGCCCCGGGTGTTGAAGGCCGGTCCGTCCTCCTCCATACTATACAGGAGATGAAACACACAAGATCAGAAATGCCCACAAGCAACACGCCCTGTGACGAGTCTCGAACCCCGAGGATAGGCCTAAAAAACCCGCGTGCGAGCCCCAGCGCGTGCGCCCGAGCACCCAACCAACCACCCTTAGTTTACCGTCAGAGTCTGTCAACGTCAACCCGTCAGCCGCGACCGGCGACACAATACAAAACAAAACACACTGAGCTGTACCTCGTACTACAATACGAGTGAGTTACCTCGCCCTATTAATCCCGGACGAGCCCCCAAATGTCACGACTAGGGAGGGACAGACGAGAATGGAAGATATAGAATAGAAGTAGAACCCCCAAATGTCCCGACTAAAGAGAGATAGACGAGAATGAAGGTTAGGAGTAGAAGAGAAGAGAGAGATAGATAAAGGTCCCTAGCGTCTTGCCTCAAGACAGGTTACAGCTCAGCACAAGCAACACAACAAATTTACTTTACACGTACACACAATCTTTATTACTATTATACTAACTATTCCCCCTTTCCTTCCTTCCCACACTTCCCACCGACACTTCCCCTCCCTGCCCCCTACTCCTCTCCCCCTCCCGAAAAAAAAAAGAAAGAAAAGAAAAACAAAAGGAAAAATCTAAACCAAGGTTAATACTACTTCCACAGCATTGCATCGAGTGGTGGAAACAAACACTCCCCCATGCTACGCAGCACTGTTGCTCCACAATAACAATAAAAAGTCAGGTTACAGCCCTCCGAACTGACGGCTGAAAAAACGTTATTTACAATATACTGTCCATATACAAGAATCATGTAACTACACCAAGGCAGAGTGAGTGACGGAAAGCTGAATAAGAATGGGACCACCGTGGTAAGTCGACGAACGCCTGTGGATCCCTCCCGCCCGGCTTCCTTAACGGTCGTACAGCTTCGCGGGTCTTCTCTCTCCCTCTCTCTGTCTCTCTCTCTCCGTTTCCCTGGCGCGAGGTCCAGTTGCGATGGCGACACGGCAGCTTCGGCAGTACAGATGACCGCGCCCCTTCCACGCTGACACTCAGTCCAGCGAGGCGTGGTTGGTCCTAATGCCCGCCGGCCCTCCAACCGGTCCCGACCCCGAACGTCAAAAATGCAAAACAAAAGCAGAAGCCTAAACGGCCCCATAAGCAACGTAAACCAGAGGGTCCTAAAATTAGCTAACCACCATACCCACCCTGCTTGGTTTACAAAAACACTACCACTAGCCATTCAAGCACTTGACCTTCTGGACCTTCACTCATGTGACACGTGCTTTCCAAACCATTCCAAAATTTACACATGAACCAAAACAACGAAAGCTCTCAAACACCACAAAAAAGCCTTCCTAACATTCCCTGCACTTTCACAACAAGCGAATACAACATTTCACTAACACATTCCACTAACCGATGCAACATGTCGCTAACAGTTAAAACCAACTAATAATTACAGAACCAAACAATAACACCAAAACACTGCCCTTTAACACCCGTCGAGTTCTACCCTCCTTTTTGCCCCCACGATACCCCTAGACCTAGCACATAGTACAAAACACCTATAACAACCATAACATGACAAAACATCCGCACGCGGGATTTTTAACGCACTTACCTCCTCTGCGACCTGTCACAACGCCGTCACCCGTAGGCAAAACAACCCCCAGTCTCCGGCCACCAACGACCACGGGACTGGATCGGCGCTGTGTCACTGACTCTCACAAACGGTCAGTCACTGACTCCAACAGTCAGCTGGGCAAGACAACCTGGTCTAACCGAGTACAGCTGCGAACTAAACTATTATTCCCTTGCTACCGACAAGGTAAACTCGGCAGTGAACACACTACCGTATCCACTAGCGCGCCCCGCACGTGCAAAACAAGGAACACTAACCTGTCTCTACCCACGTGAAAACAACTCACTATTCCTACACTGACGGTGCTTCGGTAACTTTCGACTACCACTGTCAAAACAGTCACTAACCGTGACAACGACAAATCAGAGCGAACTCGTCTGTGATGGGCTGAATAGCCTTTGGCTGTTGTAATCCGTCTTCTCATTGGCTAACGTTTCTGAACTGTATTCATGTTGTTTGAATCATTCGTGTACCAAAACAACCCTTTTACCGATGCGGGATTGTACTCAGCCTGTGTTGCTTTTACCTGATGGATTGTAACTTACTATGGATTTTACCTGACGGATTTTACATTAAATACGCAAGCTGAACACGTTTCCTTGTGTTTTCCTAGCGAGCTGAAGGTATGCATATAAAGTATGCCCCGTACGATAATGTGCACTTTTAACCTTGTACTCATTCACGCACACATCTCTTACACACTTTCTCCTTGAGGGCCATGATCAATTTTGAGGCCATATTGGTTAACACGAAATACGTTTAACACAAAGTGATTTTCCGTGTCCCCAGAAATTCGTGTTAAGCGGACTCTACTGTACATTATAGTACTTACAGATAAGGATATAGACCATTGGCTTTAGTTCAAGGGACTGTGCCAGAATAGCTTGGCACCTAGAGGCGTCAAGCTATTCTGGCATTCTCCTTGAACTATTTTAGTCAAACTTATTCCACACACTGGTGTATTCCGAATGATAAGGGTTAATTATGATATTTGTTTTCTTCGCTCAGAGAGCAGTTGGGCACCTTTGTCTACCCCCCTCAACACACCGGGTATGACAAACGCCACATCTACATGAACATCAAGCCAAAGGGTTGGGATGTTCCGTCAGACGCCAAACGCTTCAAACCTTTAGTGATCCTAGAGAAACTGTCAGCCAAAAGTAAAGGTAAGCAGCCAGAACATGTATTCAACATCCTTGTAATAATAATAATAATACCGTTATTATATAGGCGCTTTTTCTCAATTTTGGGCGAAACGACTCAAAGCGCGCAAACTGAAACCCAACACGCACATTCACGTAACAGACACGGATTTAAGCCATTTATGACAAACACAGTACAAGACAGACGAAGGGCCAGTTCAGCTACTCAAGTTACAGAGATTTTTGATCGCTTGTATTTGAAATTTGTAAAGTGGCCTGAAACCGGTACCAAAGTGTTGGGGGTGGGGGGGGGGGTGGGGGGGTGGAAGAACCAGAGTACCCGGAGAAAGAACCCCGACGCAGTCTACTGTAAACAGTACTGGTGGTCGCATGCAGCACAAAGTGGTTAACCCACAGAGCCCTATGACTGATGTAAACAGTACTGGTGGTCACATGCAGCACAAAGTGGTTAACCCACAGAGCCCTATGATGTAAACAGTACTGGTGGTCGCATGCAGCACAAAGTGGTTAACCCACAGAGCCCTATGACTGATGTAAACAGTACTGGTGGTCGCATGCAGCACAAAGTGGTTAACCCACAGAGCCCTATGACTGATGTAAACAGTACTGGTGGTCGCATGCAGCACAAAGTGGTTAACCCACAGAGCCCTATGACTGATGTAAACAGTACTGGTGGTCGCATGCAGCACAAAGTGGTTAACCCACAGAGCCCTATGATGTAAACAGTACTGGTGGTCACATGCAGCACAAAGTGGTTAACCCACAGAGCCCTATGACTGATGTAAACAGTACTGGTGGTCGCATGCAGCACAAAGTGGTTAACCCACAGAGCCCTATGACTGATGTAAACAGTACTGGTGGTCGCATGCAGCACAAAGTGGTTAACCCACAGAGCCCTATGACTGATGTAAACAGTACTGGTGGTCGCATGCAGCACAAAGTGGTTAACCCACAGAGCCCTATGACTGATGTAAACAGTACTGGTGGTCACATGCAGCACAAAGTGGTTAACCCACAGAGCCCTATGATGTAAACAGTACTGGTGGTCACATGCAGCACAAAGTGGTTAACCCACAGAGCCCTATGACTGATGTAAACAGTACTGGTGGTCGCATGCAGCACAAAGTGGTTAACCCACAGAGCCCTATGACTGATGTAAACAGTACTGGTGGTCGCATGCAGCACAAAGTGGTTAACCCACAGAGCCCTATGACTGATGTAAACAGTACTGGTGGTCGCATGCAGCACAAAGTGGTTAACCCACAGAGCCCTATGATGTAAACAGTACTGGTGGTCACATGCAGCACAAAGTGGTTAACCCACAGAGCCCTATGACTGATGTAAACAGTACTGGTGGTCGCATGCAGCACAAAGTGGTTAACCCACAGAGCCCTATGACTGATGTAAACAGTACTGGTGGTCGCATGCAGCACAAAGTGGTTAACCCACAGAGCCCTATGACTGATGTAAACAGTACTGGTGGTCACATGCAGCACAAAGTGGTTAACCCACAGAGCCCTATGACTGATGTAAACAGTACTGGTGGTCGCTTGCAGCACAAAGTGGTTAACCCACAGAGCCCTATGACTGATGTAAACAGTACTGGTGGTCACATGCAGCACAAAGTCCTTAACCCACAGAGCCCTATGACTGATGTAAACAGTACTGGTGGTCGCATGCAGCACAAAGTGGTTAACCCACAAAGCCCTATGACTGATGTAAACAGTACTGGTGGTCACATGCAGCCCTCTTGGCTTGACTTCGCGAACGAAGATTCTATAGGGCTTGCCCACGTCGTCTGCAGGCATTTTCGTGGCTGCGGAGGCCAATCCGGGACAGGCAGGTTCGACCGCAGTACCTGCAGGGGAAGGTCTGGTCAGGGTTCTGAGTTACGACAACTCTGTTTTTTCTTCTGAACCGCTTGTCCTTCAGGTTAGCTCTGCGAGAGTCCTCAAAGGAGACGGCTGCCTTGTGAATGGTGGAGCGCCAGGTGTCACGGTCCGCAGCAAGCGAAGACCACTGGCGGTGGTCGATTTGGCAGGCACTAAGTGACTTCTTGAGACCGTCTTTGTATCTCTTCTTTGGTGCCCCTCTGTCTCGGTGTCCAGTGGCGAGCTCGCCGAACAGAGTGATCTTGGGTAGGCGATGATCCTCCATCCTGGAGACGTGCCCCGCCCAGCGAAGCTGTGTCCACAGCAGCAAAGCCTCGATGCTCACAGTTTCCGCCTGTTCAAGGACCTCGACGTTGGTGACATAGTCACTCCAGTGAATGCTGAGGATGGTACGCAGGCAGCGCTGGTGAAAGCGTTCGAGGAGTCGTAGTTGGCTGCAGTAGAGGGCCCAGGACTCGGAACCGTACAGCAGGGTGGTGAGGACGACAGCTCTGTACATGCTGATCTTGGTGCCTTTTTTCAGCTGTTGATTGTGCCACACCCGCTTGAATAGTCGCCCGAAAGCACTGTTCGCTTTTGCCAGCCTGTTGTCCAGCTCCTTGTCCAGCTTGGCGTCTGACGTGATGATGCAGCCAAGGTAGGTAAACTGGTGTACAGACTTCAGTTCGGACTCGCCGATGGTGATGTGGGGAGGGCGATGCTCTTCCTTGGGTGCCGGCTGATGACCTCGAGTCCAAAGAGCTGGGCAGCATCTGCGAAGCAGGACGTAATGCGCTGCAAGGCTCTCTCTGTGTGTGCAACGAGGGCAGCGTCATCAGCGAAGAGCAGCTCACGAATCAGTTGGTCTAGGGTTTTCGTGTGGGCCTGCAGTCGTCTGAGGTTGAACAGGCTGCCATCGAGACGATACCTGATGTACACTGCGTCGTCATCGTCGAGGTCCACTGTGGCCTGCTTCAACATCATGCTGAAGAAGATGGTGAAGAGGGTCGGTGCCAGCACGCAGCCTTGCTTCACGCTGTTGCGAATGGGGAATGGTTCTGAGAGGTCACTGTTTAGTCTGACCTGGCCTTGCTGGTCCTCGTGGAGCTGGACGATCATGTTGAGGAACTTTGGGGGACAACCTAGTCGCTCCAGGATCTGCCACATACCTTGCCTGCTCACAGTGTCAAACGCTTTTGTTAGGTCGACAAACGTTACGTACAGCCCTTTGTTCTGCTCGCGGCACTTCTCCTGAAGCTGTCTCAGCACAAAGACCATGTCGGTGGTACTCCTGTTAGCTCTGAAGCCACACTGGCCCTCTGGGAGGTGGTCTTCAGCGATGGCAGGTATCAGCCGATTCAGGAGCAACCTTGCGAGAATTTTCCCGGCAATGGACAGCAGGGTAATTCCACGATAATTAGAGCAGGCAGACTTCTCTCCTTTGTTCTTGTACAGGGTGATGATGACTGCATCACGGAGATCCTTTTGGTAGTGTTCACATGCAGCACAAA
The DNA here is from genome assembly GCA_036245525.1 of Semisulcospira habei. NCBI lineage: Eukaryota > Metazoa > Mollusca > Gastropoda > Semisulcospiridae > Semisulcospira > Semisulcospira habei. Next base: position 108,065,930 of record BTPG01000001.1, on the reverse strand, counting down.
GTGGTTAACCCACAGAGCCCTATGACTGATGTAAACAGTACTGGTGGTCGCATGCAGCACAAAGTGGTTAACCCACAGAGCCCTATGACTGATGTAAACAGTACTGGTGGTCGCATGCAGCACAAAGTGGTTAACCCACAGAGCCCTATGACTGATGTAAACAGTACTGGTGGTCGCATGCAGCTCAAAGTGGTTAACCCACAGAGCCCTATGACTGATGTAAACAGTACTGGTGGTCGCATGCAGCACAAAGTGGTTAACCCACAGAGCCCTATGACTGATGTAAACAGTACTGGTGGTCGCATGCAGCACAAAGTGGTTAACCCACAGAGCCCTATGACTGATGTAAACAGTACTGGTGGTCGCATGCAGCACAAAGTGGTTAACCCACAGAGCCCTATGACTGATGTAAACAGTACTGGTGGTCACATGCAGCACAAAGTGGTTAACCCACAGAGCCCTATGACTGATGTAAACAGTACTGGTGGTCGCATGCAGCACAAAGTTGTTAACCCACAGAGCCCTATGACTGATGTAAACAGTACTGGTGGTCACATGCAGCACAAAGTGGTTAACCCACAGAGCCCTATGACTGATGTAAACAGTACTGGTGGTCGCATGCAGCACAAAGTGGTTAACCCACAGAGCCCTATGACTGATGTAAACAGTACTGGTGGTCGCTTGCAGCACAAAGTGGTTAACCCACAGAGCCCTATGACTGATGAAATTTCTGAAAACTGGCTGTTGTCCTCAAAAGACCAGAAACGGCTCTTAAGGCAAATCAACCATGATAGTTCAAGGGTGTTGCCTGAATAGTTTGTCGCCTTTAGGTGCCACGCTATTTTGGCACCATCCTTGAGCTATCATGCTCAATACATGTCTTGCTGTAGTCTGTCAAGGCTGAATTAGTTGGTTGATCAGTGGGTGGATAGACAGGTGGGTGGGTATATGGTTGGGGTGAAAGAATGAATGAATGAATGAATGATACTTTATTTCTCAAGGATGGAAACAATAGGCGCACAGGCCTCTTTTCATGTTTGTCCTTGCTAAACTACAACATTAAAAGCAACATTAAAACAATATGTTAATATATTTTGAGTTGCCACATTCCTTCTGCCATTGAAGATAAGTAGCGGCTAATCTCTATGTTTGTTTGTTTGTCTATTTTGACAAAGGGTATTTACCCGAAATATTAATAAATTGTGTTGTACCCGTCTTTTCTAAGCGTGTTTCTTTCTCCGTTGGGTACTTCTTTGCATATTACACGCTTGGCAGTCACCTTTTTGGTCTGGATTGAATATGTTAACAGCACAAAACAAGCGGCTACACCCACAGGTCACTTGTGTTACATTCCGATACAAGTTCCAAAGTCGCTGAAGATTACACACACACACAGCAAAATGACAGGGTCTTGGGGGGTGGGGGGTGGGGGTGGGGGTGCGATGTAAAGTGTGTTTATAGAAAGCGACTGCACGCTTATGAAACAGCAGCTACTCATGTATAGGAATTTAGTGAGCAGGCAAAACACTACGATAAAGAGAGATATTATGTAAAAATAAACAAGTGCAAAACAGAGGACCACAGGAAATCATTGACATGGCTCTTTTGGACATATTATCTACGTTTCTTTCAAGTTTGCTCAGAGATGTATTTAAAACCTTTCGTCCTAAACAATGGAAGATGTCTCGTTTGCTGTATATGTGGAGGAAGTGAGTTCCATAAATATGCACCCGCGTACGAAAGGCTGGATTTAAACGAGTCAATTCGGGGCCGTTGAATGACAAGACTGTTCCTCAAAGTGCTGTACACCCTTTCGCTCTCAGTGAAAAGCTTAGCCAGGTAGAGGGAGTCTTTCCCGTTCAGTGCTTTGTGCATAATTATGCACTTATTTAAAGTAAGGTGTTGATGTAAAGGAAGGAGCCCTGTTGCCTGAAGCTTTTTCTCCAAAGTTAGAGAGGGGATTGGGAGGATCAGTTTAACTGCGCGATTGTATAGAGAATTAATCCGCTTAAGGTTAGCCTTACTACAGCCGTCCCAAATAGTAGATGCGTAGTCAATGTGAGGTTTTATGTAGGAGTTGAAAAATAGCTTTCGTGTCTTAGTATCAATGATAGATTTTAATCTTGACAGTAAAAATAGCTTCTTTGATAATGTGTTGTTGATAATAGTTGTGTTAGTTGGGGCAACCAGCACAGTTGGTCATCAACAATTAGCCCGAGAAGGCGATATTCCTTGACTTGTTCAATGGCAACTGAATCAAAACAGAGGCTAAGTGAATGGGGGCGGAGCTAATGCTTTTGCCATGTTGTGATTAGCATGCTTTTCGTTTTGGATTAACAAGCATTTGATTATTTTTGCACCACAGTGAGACCTCCTGAAGACTAAGCTGAAGATTGCTTGAAATTTCAGGTACAGTTTTCCCGCCAGCGTGATGAGTTGAATCATCGGCAAACATGTCACATTCGGTATTTGGATTGGATATATGAAGTGGAAGATCATTTATAAACAAACAGAAAAGTAATGGTCCTAGTATGGATCCCTGGGGCACACCATACTCAACACGCTTTTCAGAAGAGAAGAGGTAGCATTGATGTGCACACTTTGAATTCTCCCTATGATATATGAACGAAAGAATGAGAGTGTCCCTGGGCTGTTATTGTTAAAGTAGCAGTCTAGTTTCTCTAATAAAATTTTGTGGTTTATAAGGTCGAACGTTTTTTTTAGGTCTAGAAAGACAGCACCAGACATTTTGTTTCTGTTGATGTTGAGCAGCCAAGTGTCAATCATATGAACCAAGGCAGTGTGAACCGAATGTTTAGGGCGAAAACCAGATTGATATTTATTCAGGAGAGACTTTTCTTCCAGGAATTCGAGAAGATGTTTGTGTACATGCTTCTCAATAGGCTTTGACAGAATAGATAATATGGATATAGGCCGAAAATTATTTGGATCAGATGTGTCTTTTGTTTTGGGTATAGGTACCACTTTAGATTTTTTGAAAGCCGCCGGAAAAATATTATTTTGAATACATAGGTTGTAAATATAGGTTAAGCTTTCCACAATGTATGGAAGAGAAAGTTTGAGGATAAAACCATTGATACCATCAATGCCAGCTGACTTTTTGTTCTTGAGAATAGAGATAAATCTGCCCACTTCATGTACAGCGATGAAGGGGATATTAAAAGCATCGCCTGCGGACAGTCTTTGCTTACTAAAGTCAGTAAGCTTCTGCGATGCGACATGTTCCACCTGATCCAAACCTTCAGCATGTAGTAAAGATTTCGGGGCTAAAATGAAGTGGTCGTTAAAAGCATCGGCTGTAAGGTTGGCAGTCGTATTTGCAGAACAATTTTTACGATTGTTAGTTAGTAAGTTTAAAACTTTCCATATTGAAGACGGATTCCCGCCACGTATGGTTTTCTCTACCAGTGCTTTTTGTGCCTCCCAGATAAGGTATTTGACTCTGTTACGTAACCTTTTGAACTCAATAATATCTTTGTCCCGCTTGGCTCGATTTCTGGCTTCCATGGTTTGTTTAATCTCCTCCTTAATCCATGGCACCGGACTCATTTCCTTTTTATATTGACATGCTTATTTAGCACTCCGAGGAACAGCTCAAGCCACAATGAGAGTGCTACATCAGGGTCATTGTGATTGTAAACTTCATGGAACGGTAAAAAAACTGAGGTCATGAAAAAAACTATCTCTATCTAGTTTTCTAAAACATCTGTAAGTAATGTATAAATGTTGGGTTTGGCTCTGTTTAGGAACATAACATTACCATGTACAGGTGATGGGAAAGTGGTCACCAACAGCTAGTGAAGGGACATCAGTTTCTGTGATAGCGTGAGGGTTGTTAGTATAGATGTGGTCAATCAAAGTAGACGAAGAGTGCGTTACTCTGGTTGCAGTGGTAATCATCTGTTTTAGTCCAAACAGCATTATTGTACATTGCCACATCAAATTAGGTTTTGAGATGTCAATGTTAAAATCACCGAGAGTGAGTATCCCTGCCTGTGGCATTCACTTTATCCATCACCTGTACAAATTCATCATGCCACTCGGCGGTGGATGCTGGATTCCTATACACAAAGCCAACTAGCAGTGGCGAAGTGTTAGGAAGCTTGACTTCCAACCACATGCATTCCACCTCCTTGGTCTCAAGATCAAGACGTCTGCGTACCCTGTGCTGAACAGTGCTGTGCACATAAACAGCTAGTCCAGTATGTCCAGGAGAAGTTGCATCACGTCTAATAAGAAAAAAATTCGGAATACTGACACATGCGTCAGTGATTCGAGAGTCCAGATGAGATTCAGTGAGACCAAAGAGGTAGAAATGTGACGGCTGGTTCAGAAACAGGGAAACATCATGTACTTTCGGATATAAATGATACACATTTAAATGTCCGACTTTCAGTCCTTGAGTGGCTGAGCCAGTAGATCCACTCACCATATTGTTTGTTGTATATAGACACTAGTGTACACACGATGACAAAAGACCTTTTTATAAAGTCAAAAGTCAATAGTTATCCTTTTTCTCATAAGTCTGTACGACTGATCTTTGTACAGAAGAAGAAAAACAATTTAGATAACTAAGAGTTCACGAAAACTTTCACTATACAGTCACACTCCGGCCTCAAATGAGTACATTCAAGTTATAACCGGCGCTATTCAGTCCACACATGACTAAAAACCAAAATTTACTAGTTTCACATTCCAAAGTGCAGATTCACCGTCAGGCACAGTGGATATAACAATGAAACAAATCCGTGTGTCCCTTTTCACGCAGCTTCTCGAAATAGCCGCTTAATGTCACACTTTGTCTAGAAACATTTCTGGCTCAGTCAGAAAGCTGCTCATTTGCAAATACATAGTCATATCACAGACGACGTCTGCGTCAGAAGCAAAATGAAATTAACGTAGCCAAAATGCTCGGCACGGTAATTTCAGTCCAGATATCTGTCTATCGCAACAAAATCAGCACCAATCGGCTAAATATGGCAGTAGAGTCCAAATAGATAACAACAAGCCTCACACTTTGTGTCCTATTAAACTAGTTCAATGTCACTATGAATGCATATTTATGAAAAAAAAAAAAAAAACCACTCAGTACCCAGCTGTCCCTGGCATAATCCAATCACTAGATGACTTGGGGCCGCAAGCCGCCTGAGTGGTACGGGAGCAGCCACTGCAGATAAGATACTGGGTACGGTGAAAAAGTCGGGTGGAATGCAGGTAATGGTGGCACAGGTAGTCTGTGTGGCGTGACCTGCGGCCAGAAGCCGGCAGAAGGGCGTACGTAGTTGCCGGGAAAACACGAAGCGAAGAGGTCCGGTCCAGCTTCCACACGGTGGTAAAGGAGCGGCTGGGAGAAAGGGAAGTTGGAGGCAAAAGCAGCACCCGACCCGCCCTGTTTGGCACCTGTGAGTTCATTGGCAGGCAGCGCACTCTGTTCATCGTAAGACTGGATGCCAACAGCTTCAGTAGCTAGACGTCCACCAGAGGCTGAGGGATCAATGTCATGTGTATTGTTACTGTTTTTAGGAGGTGAGAACAGAGTATTGTGGGCTGTCTCCCAATGGCGGACAGGAAAAGTCACTGAGGGTTTGCGCATAGTTCCGTCTGAATTCTGAGTAGAATGGTCAGGTCCTGGTCTCCGGCCCTCAGCAGAATTTACTACCTGAGTACGATCACTGTCCGAGCGTAACGTGTCAAAAGCACACGTGCTCAGTACTTTGCGGGTGGCGCGCTGGTCGCGAGGCTGTTGTGTGTCAGATTCCCTGTGATCTCTGGCCTGAAGGAGAAACTGTTTAACCAGATGGAGCAGGACACCAGCACCACGCTCATTGACACGAAGTCTGTCGTTATTGAACAGTGATGTAACCACTGTGCTGCTGGCGTGTAAAAGCCAGTCTCTTGGAGAAAGTGCACCTTCTCTTGGCGGCAGAGTTTTGCCAGACATTCATTAATGGGGTGGCAGAGTTTTGCCAGACGTTCATTAATGGTGCACACTTTCTGCAGGGGCACCGGCCTTGCGGAATGATGGAGGTGAAGGCGAAAGATACAGACAGGAAGGCACGGCAGACTGCTACTGTCAGACTCCGGTAGTCCCTCAGGTTGTCGTCAATGTCATGGCCTGAGGCACAGTCATTTGTACCAACGTGGACCACTACATGTCCAATGTCAGCACGTGGTTCGCAATGACTCAGGGCCACTGCCAGCTGTCCAATTGTCACCCATCGCAGGGTGCGAACGCACGTGGCCCCGCTGGGATCCAGTCTCCGGCGATCTACCCACTGTAAGTTAGAGTCGCCAATCAGTAGTCCCACTATCCTGGCTTTAGCCGGTAGTCGCACAGTGAATGGGACATTATCCTGTGGTGGCTGACGACTTATAGGAATAGCCGACACCCCTTCGGTCCCAGTCCCGATACAGGGCTAATTGGTGGCGTGGACTGACCAGTTTCCAATACTTGAGGTAGGGCCGGAGGGGTGATGGATGACTGGGCGCTTAAGGTGAGGGCTTTGTCAGTGTGCAGACTGGTGTCCGTTTGAGTGGGGGCGGTGGGGGACAGTGACCGACACAAAGTATCAAACTGAACTTTAAATTCCGCGATTTCAGCACTCTGAGTGTCCTTGGTTTTAGCTAGCTTGTTCATTTGTCTATTCAGTGTTTCATGTTCTTTGAAAAGTTTCTCATGGTCCTTGGTCAGTTGTTCAAGATCTGCGTGCTGCGACTGTTCAGTTGCTGTGAAACACCTTTCTTCGGCTAACTTGCCATTTTTCACCATGACCTCAGTGTCCCTGATGGCACTATCAAGAACGGTTTGCTTTTCTTGAAGTGTTGCATATTGCCCTTTGATAGTAGCCAGCTCACTTTTCACAGACAATAGCTCTGTTTGTAGGTCTCTTATTGACTCTGTGGCGGCTGCTAGTAGGCTCAGCATGTCTTTCAACTGATTAGATGAGAAGGTAGTTGAAGTATTATTGTCATGGCTGTCATTTTTGCTGGTGGGAAGCCGGTCCGCTTGGTCGTTGACGCGCTGGGTACTATTGATATCTGAGTGCACACATGCCTTTGGCATACTGGTCAAGGTGACGTCATAATGGGATTTCGGCAGTGTAGCAAGGGACGGGTCATGGTACAGGGCTACAGTGTCCGTTACATCATCAGGGGTGCCTGAGGCAGGCGAGGCTTTGCAATCAGTCTCGACATCAGTTGAGGTCGCCGCTGGCGATATGGGTCTGGATGAATGGGATGGAGTCTCTATAGGTACAGTAGAGGCTGACTCGCAGAGGAGTGGTTTTATCGGTTCATCAGGGGTCAGGGTGGGCAGGGACTCGCTGTCAGTCATAATGGAGGGGGCGGAAGGCAGCGCGAGTAGGGAAGAGGGGGAGGAGAGAGGTAGCAACTTGGAATCAAGATTGGAGCGAAACTGCTCTACGACATCCTTCATGATTTCAAATTCCTTAAAGATCCACCTCTCGCATCCCTTGCCTTGGGCTCTGATAAGGCATGTAGTGTAAAATAGAGTTATTGTGAGTCGACAGCCTGTTTTAGACGATCCCTGTCTAAGCCACATTAGAGTACTCTGTAGCGACTCGGGGTAGGGAGGGTAGATAGGCGACTTCCCTTGGTCATGATTGACATCTTCATCTTTCTACTCCGCTGTAGCTCCAAGGGGAAGCGGCTGCTCAAGATATCTTTCATGAAGGGCTATCCTCCACAGGAAGATTCTGGAGGGGTCAGTTTCCCAATTCTTCTGAATTGGGTCGAGAGTGTCATTTATTTGCTTAAGTGTAGTTTTAGCGGTCGTCTTAGTTGAGCGAGTGGTGCGGCTGCCGGGCATGGTGAGAGGCTGATGTCATCTCGTTGCTGGACTCGCTCGTAGGACGCCATGTTGTTTGCTGATCATGGCTACTCCTACTTAGAGAGCCCAAATGCTAAAAGGGCACCATCTTGTTTGTGCGACCTACCACGTGTGTTTCGCTCCCAGTGTTTTAGTGGTTTTTCGTTAGATGTACTGTGTTTCGTGTGCTGAAAATCTGCTGAGTATCGTATAAGAGTGCGCTGAAGAGGATTATGCTTGTGTTTCATCGGATCTGGTTGCTGTTTGAGTGGTATAGTATTGAATTGTGTCTGTCATTTGAATTTTTGTTTATGTCACCATTTTGCTTCTTCCGCAGCGCGGGCTCGCCGGGCCTTTCTGCCGCCCTTTTCTTTGTGCTGCTGCTAGTGTGTGAAGTGTTTACTGTGTGAGTCTGTTTGCCACCCGTGGTTGCATCTGCCGCTTGGTTGTTGTAAACTCGTTTGTGTTCCTACCGTTCTATAGGTTTACGTGTGCTCTCCCGGCGACATCTCGCCCTCTCCACTTCCGGCGCCATTGCCCGATCTCGCCGCTGACCGACCGAAAATCAGGTCGTTCCCCTCACCGCTCACACACACACCGGCACACACACACACACACACACACACACACACACACACACACACACACACACACACACACACACACACACACACACACACTACTGAACCCATCGTCCGTCCTCTCCTAAAAAAACACAACCTCGACCCAAACGAACTCAAGAACTACCGCCCAGTCTCCAATCTCTCTTTCCTGTCCAAGCTTCTTGAGAAGGTTGTCCTCAACCAACTCAACCTCCACCTCGCCGACAACAACCTCCTCAGTCCCTTCCAGTCTGCCTATCGCAAACATCACAGCACTGAAACAGCCCTTCTACATATCCTAAACGACCTGCTTCTCTCCACTGACTCGGGCAACATCTCCCTTCTTACGCTACTCGATCTCTCTGCCGCCTTCGACACCATAGACCACTCTATCCTCCTCCACCGCCTTCACCACTCCTTTGGCATCACTGACTCTGCCCACTCCTGGTTTCTCTCCTACCTTTCCGACAGCAGTCCGTCACCATCGACGGCATCTCCTCCAACCCAGTTAGGCTCTCCTGCGGAGTTCCACAGGGGTCCGTCCTGGGCCCGGTCCTTTTCACACTCTACACCTCTCCCCTGTCCAACATCACCCAGTGGTGATACACCACCACCTCTACGCTGACGACTCACAACTACTAGACAAAGACAAACTCGACAACACTCAGACTCTACTGACTCGCACGGCTGACTGCTATGAAGACGTGAAAAACTGGATGACAGCAAACAAGCTTAAACTGAACGACGACAAAACGGAAGCCATGCTGGTGGTAGGCACTCGCCAGAAACTTTCCCAGCTCCCTCCCTCTCTCCACCTTCAACTCGACAGCACCCCCATCTCCCTCTCTGACTCGGTCAAGAACCTTGGCGTTTTCCTCGATTCCTCTCTGTCCATGACCAGCTTCGTCTCCGCCACGGCCCAGGCATGTTATTTCCACCTCCGCCACATCAGTCAGATCAGAAAATACCTCACTACCGAAGCTGCCACCAAACTCGCTGTCTCTCTCATCTTATCTCGCATCGACTACTGCAACTCTCTCCTTTCCGGCCTTCCTCACTCCACCACTCTCCCTCTCCAGCGCGTCCAGAACAATGCTGCCCGCCTCGTCCTTAGAAAGAAAAAATCCGACCACATCACTCCCCTGCTCAAGCTCCTTCACTGGCTCCCCATCCCCCAACGCATCCAATTCAAGATTCTGTCTCTCTGCTACAAATCCCTGAACAACTATGCTCCTACCTATCTCTCCAACTTACTTCACCCCTACACTCCTTCCCACTCCCTCCGCTCCGCCTCCGACCCTCTCCGCCTCCTCATCCCCCGCACCAAACTCAGCACTTTCGGCCCCCGCTCCTTCTCAGTATACGGCCCATCCACCTGGAACACTCTCTCACTCTCTCTCCGTCAGAAACACTCTCTCTCCTCCTTCCAGTCCTCCCTCAAAACTCACATCTTTCAACAGTTCTAGCACTACATCACCACACTCCCCACCCCAAGCTGACCGTCGTAATGTATTTTCACTTTTTGTAGTACGTGAGTCATTCATTGTCTAAAGCGTTCGCATGCGTGTGCGAGTTGTGAGTGCGCGCTTAGAGTTATAATTATTATAAGATAAGCACATTATAAATACCATAATTATTAATTTTATTATTATAAAAGTGGCGCCATTAAAAACAGTGTGTCCTGTGCAGTACACGGTCGGCCGCTCAACGTCAGTGTACACACATCGCGGCGTGTTTGCGTAAGACAATGACAAGGAATATCGCAACTATAGTTGCACAGCCGTAACAGATTGCGCTCAGCTCAGTGCTGTCTGAGTGGGCGGTATTGAAGGAGGCTACACGCTGCGCGGCTCCTGATCTTATATTATGGCCTGCACGCGCGTGCGCCTCCAACTAAATGGAAGACCTTGAACAGCTACAGCCGGTTTGGTGCTGAAGAAAATATAGTTCCAAATTACTCACGTTCAGTCTGTCCAATTTTCACAAAAAACACACCACCAAAATCCTCGTTCACTCATGAAGTCACACACCAAATATCACTTAACATACTTTTGTTAGTCCATGGAAATAGGGTGAAATAATGCCCACGATGTGGACGGCCGTGCGCGGAGAGGCGCGCACCAACTTTCTTTTTTTTTTATGGGTAGGGAGATGTATGGACAGATGATTGACTGTTGGGTGCTTGAATGAACTGACTTATCAAGTAGATCAGCTTGTCTTTGATTGATGATAAATGTTAGAAAAGTCATCCAATGGAGGGCTGAAAAAGTCATTTATGCAGGGAGGACCAAATTAATGTTTTAAGACTAATAGCCATTCAGACTACCATCCAAGTGAAATCTGGGAGCCCACATCTTTCTAGTAGCAGGAACAGTCAGGTATACAGGTGCATTGTGAAATATGTATTTTATTTTTAAATGTATTTTTTTGAAAAATACTTACCGATGACATTATGGCATGGAATGGTTGTTAGCTAGACTCATTTTAGCCAAAATTGTTGTGTACGAATATGGCAGTGTTGGCAGGTGAGGGGCGCCATAGCCTAGGCGGTAACCCGAGTAGCCTCCCTTCCATCCCATTCGGGCATGCGCCCAGCGGAAGCTCACCAGTCAGTTTCATAGCGGACCAGCGGCAAGCGGGGCAGCTGGGAGGGTCCTTTGAGTAATGTCATCGGTAAGTATTTTTTTAAAAAATACATTTTAAAGAAAAATACATTTGTTTCCTCAAAACACATTACTGATGACATTACGGTATGGAAGAATCCCGAAGAGGAGACAGGTGCTGCTGTAACGCCCAAAACCCACAATACAGGTCACTAGGCCCGCCCTCTCTCAGCAACCTCCCGATAATTTTAGCTAAGATACCTACGGCGCCCAGGGCGCCGGGAGGGAGTGTTGCACGGCCACGATGTCTCCCACCAGCAAAGGTTCTGACGCTGGCTGGAGAGGTCCCTCAGGTAAAAGCGGGTGAAGGTAATCTCTGCTCGCCATCCTACGGCCGCCACAATGTCTTAGACAGCACCGTTGCGGTCGAAAGCAAGGCTTGCGGCCAAGGCTCTGACCTCATGCGCCCTGATGTTCATTCGTTTGGCTGCATCAGGGGAGGGATCTTGGTAGGCAGAGCGTATCACCCATCAGAGCCAGGAGGATATCGTCTGGGTTGAGATGTCATTCTACCTGGGGACAGTGGTAGGAAAAGGCGGGTGCGACCCCTGTGGAGTGGCTTGGTCCGGCGCAGGTACACACGTAAAGCCCTCACCGGGTCCTGATGTCTGGACTCGCAGGTGGAGCCTGGGTCTCTCAAAGGTGCATGGTGACCAACTGCAGGGCTGCCAAGGAGATCGGGTCTTAGCGAGAACGCCAGGTTGGGCAGCTGGAGGTTACGCGACCGGGCAGAGTCCACTCGACGGTGTTGAAGGCTCTACAACCTCTTTTCCTGTTCTTTTCGCGGCGCTCGAGGTTCCGCGACCGGGCAGAGACCACTCGACGGGACTGTTGTGGCTGCCGGCGCTAGAGCTCGGCCTCGCGGGCTCAGCTGCGGCGTTGAAGGCTCTACAACCTGGTAAGGGCCACTCATCGGGTCTGTGGGGCTTACCGGTGTTGGACCCCTTACCCGTGCTGGGTGAGCCGCTTGCAAAACCCTGGAAGCAGACGCGAGGCCAGAAAGAATCGGGTCTTCCGCGTCATGTCCGGTAGCCTCACCAACTGGATCGGTTCGAAGTGGTCAGAGTTGAGCCAAGTAAGGACCAACGCAGGTCCCATTGCAGCACCCGGGAGCGAAGGGTGGGACGTTGACCAAAGTGGGCCAACAGGTCGGGGAGGACTTGCAGTTACCAGGGTCGGGTCGTCCCAAGTGTCGGTACGTGTCAGCGACCATGGCCAGGTAGCCGCGAAAGGTGATCGGCGCTGAA